>JAPMUY010003094.1:0-246787 GCA_026901105.3 Galaxias olidus | reverse complement strand
TACTATACCTGTTTCCCTTTATCCTAAAATAACTCCAAAATACCAATTTCCATACCTTTCCTAACACTAACATGGAATAATATTACTATTAGTAAGCACTATAGCTGGACAAGGAACTCTTATTTCCCCCCCCCTCACAGTTTACCACACACAGCAGATTATTCTGAGTTAGCCAGCTTCAATCTTACCAATTCTGTGTATTTATGCAAGATGACAAATAACACACATATTACTGTATTAATATACACACCACTCGCCTTTGTTGTGTATGGTTACAAGTATTTGCTTGCTTGACTCTTTTCGAACTTGTAAATAAATTGTTTAAATGATTCAATATACTGTATATGTTACAAATGTGATTAGCACCAAAGTGATCTGTTTAGTCAGCATTGTCTGAGATTAAAGACTGAGTGAGATTAACCAATTTTGCAATAGATCGCAAACAAACAAAAATAAAACAAACGCTAATCTAAAACTAAATAATATATCTGTAAGAGAATTAAAAAATATTGAAAAAGTTTAAAGGATTTAATTTATAAATGTATATTTTTTAGCTACATATCACCATATTCCAAAAGTGAGTTTAATTGAATCTAATTTTTATATATTTAGGAAACTAAAGTCTACATATACCAGCATATATATTGAGAATATAAGGACACTTGATCATTTGTTCCAAAACATTGCATCTTGCAATTTTTATTTAGATGTTTCATAGTACTACAAAACATGAGCTAAGCAACTGTTCATCAGTAAGGGATATAATTTGGGGACTGAATTATTGTTCAATAAACCAAACATAGATAAAGGCATTGTTTCTGTCTGGGTGTCTTTATACAGTAGTGTGTATTTGCTGTGTGTGTATGTATATGTGTGTTTTCCTGCATAAGGCCTTGGGTAGTGTGTGGAGATATTAGTTGGTGTTGTGCATAAAGCACAAAGTCTCAGATGGTTGTTCTTCGTTTCAATTTGCTAATTTTTTTGAGTAAATTTAATTCTGAGCCTTTGGTGATATTATGTATGAAGTAAATGTATGCATTTCAAACACTTTTGTTTTATCTAATATACAAAGGTTTATTTTATTTACATGTGAGGCTGTGTCAATAAGTTCACTCATGAAACAAGGTTCTAAATTAAATAATACTTTCACAATAGAGACTAAGTGACATTATTGCCATCATGTCTGATTAAGGTCTTACCAGAGTTGTTTGAAATCAAATTATTAAGGTTGTAGGGGATGTCGGCTCTGCTATTCTAAGATAACACATGCATTTAACATCATTGGTAATAGACCGATTGGAAAGCATTGTGTCGGTTAACAAGAACCTATATATATTCATCATACTATAATGTTAAGCATGTAAATATAAGTTTGACCAAGTTAACACTGATATCATTACCTAAAATCATTTAACCAACAACACGAAAAAGTATGCTTCATGTGAGATTGTCATATTCTGCCTGTTATTGTTAAATTTTGTTTGTTTTAAAATGTTGTTTTGCTATTACTATGATACAGATGGAGTAGGGGATTTATCATACCTCTCGGCTTCTGCTGATATATTTTTCTGTGAAAGAGAGATTTGCAGAGAGCAGTTGTGTTGCAAGAGCTGTATATGTTCTGAAAATAATTGTTTTTTATATGTACAACTGAGGCCTACCCATTCAATTTCTCCATGTGTTAGCACCAAGTCACGCACGAGAACAAACACACATTAGAAGCAGGATGTGTGTTGCTTCAGTCGCCCGCCTCTGGGGTTGTTGAGCCAGGGAGACTGAGAGGCGGTCACCACTGCAAGAAATGTGTTTTCTTCCAAAGAGCGCTTTGAACGTCACACACAACGTTTAAAACAGATTGTCGTCTGAAGAGGACAGAGGCTTGATACCTAAGTTTTCTACAGCGTCAGATCAGAGCCAGATGGCATGTTTGACATTCAAAAATGTCTAGGATCTAACTTAGAGCTCCTACTGATTACATAGCATCAGCCCCCGCCCAGAGTTATATTATATCAGTTCGGGGGCTGATGCCATGAAGTAATCAGCTAGGAGGGTTGAGTCGGCAATAGGATTAGATCCTGGGCGATACAGAAATAGAGTTTGAACCCGGCAGCCACAATGTCAAACGTCTCTCCATCTGGCTCTGATCTGACGCTGTAGAAGAGCTTAGAGCCAAGCCTAACCAATCTATCCCATCTCTTCTAATTCGGAGCGACAACAATATGTCCTGTCCGGTCCCTTTAAAACGTTGTGTCGCGACGTTTAAACCATGTATGCTTGTGGAAAGAAAACACATTTCTTACTGGTGACAGTACACTCTCAGTCTCCCTGGCTCCCAGCTCAGTGCAGGTTTGAAGCCCCAGGGCGGGCGGCCCAGAGCATAACACACATCCTGCTTCCTAATGTGTGTTTGTTCTCGGTGTGCGTGGCAGTGTACTAACCGCTTCAGGAGGGTGGATGGAGTCGGTGCTCTGATTTGTACATCGCAAAAAGTGCAGAGAGCTCTTTGTTATGTTTCAGGAACACATGTACTCTAGCTCTTTGCAGCACAACTGCTGTCACTTTAATATTCTCTCAGTGTTCATGTGCTTTTTTCTCTCTCGTCTCTCTCTTTCACAGAAAAGCCAATGTTTTACTTTCAGCAGAGAGCAAGCGTCAGACCGAGAGGTATTGTTTGCTCTTCATCCTATACTCCATCTGTCATATTATTAGCAAAACAACATTTTAAAAGCAAACACGTACCTTGACTGTAATGTCTCTTAACCCAGGCAGAAGATATGACAATCTCTATGAAAGCATACTTTTCGTGTTGTTCGGTTACAGAACTGATCACCCAGGTTATTTCATGATGATATCAGTGATGGCTTTGAGTTCAAGCTATGTACATGTAGCATTATAATGTGTGCAATGTGATCCTATATAGATTCTTGTTAACCATTTTTTGTATCTTTCCAATCGGTCTGTCTGTCCCCCCCGCATGCCTGTGTGTTAGGATGGAAGGTTACAAGAGGTATACATGTGTTAAGGTTTCACTTATCTTAGAATAGCAGAGCCGACAGTTTATCCCCCCCCCCTTCCCAACAACTAATGAATTTGTTCTTCAAGTTTGGCTGCTGATTCAGACCTTATTTCAATCTCAAACACTTGATGGTGTGAAGTGATAAACTTTGGGTCTCTGTTGTGAAATTGTTGGTAGATTTAGAACCTTGTTTTCATGAGAGTGAACTTATTGACACAGCCGCATGTAAGTAAAAGTAAAAGCCTTTGTATGTAAGATAAAACAAAAGTGTTTGAAATGCATACATTTTTACTTCATACATAAAGTATCACCAGAAACCGAATTAGAGTTACTCAAAAAAATTATCTAGATGATCCTATGCTGAGTGAACGAAGGAACAGTGTCAAAGAATAGTATAGCCCTGGCTTAGCTGTACACCATCTGAAGACATTATGCAACATGCACAAACACACACTGATAAACACCAACCTAATTTCATGTTATCTCCACACACTACCCAAAGACCTTATGCAGGAAACACACATATACATACACACACAACAAATACACACTACTGTATAAAAAGACCTTAGGCAAGAAAGCTAATCTGCCTTTATCTATGTTTGGTTTATTGGTTTATTTTTGTGGTCAGTCCTACAAATTAAAGAACTAGAACATTCTCAATCCCTGTAAATTTACTGATGGACAGTTGCTTAGCTCATGGTTTTGTGAGTGCTATAGCGGTTTATGTTCATAAGGACATGCAAGATGCAATGTTTTTATTAAGAGGGACAAACCAGTCAAGTGTCCTTATGTCTCAATATATATGCTGTTATATGTAGACTTTAGTTTCTAAGTATATATCCACATGTGAAAAAAGGCAACATCTGAGATTCAATTAAACTCCTTTTGGAATATGTTGTTGTATGTAGCCCTTGGCCCCAAAAAAATATACGACTTTATAAATTAAATCCTTTTAAGCTTTTCAATATTTTTTAATTCTCTTACAGATATATTTAGTTTTAGATTAACGTTTGTTTTTATTTTGTTTGTTTCGATCTATTACAATTTAAGTAGTTGTCTTCACTCAGTCTTTAATCTCTCCAGACATTACCTATGCTGACTAAACAGATCACTTTGGTTGTCTGCATTTGTAGCATATACAGTATATTGAATCATTTAAACAATTTGTTTACCATTTAAGTTCAGAAAAAGAGTCAAGCAGAGCCAAATACTTGTATTTGTAATGTAACCATACACAACCACTTCAAAGGGAACTAACAGAGTGTGTGTATGTGTGTGTATGTGTGTTATTGTCATCTTGCACACAAACACACACGTTGGTAGATTGAGCTGGCTGACTCAGGGCTAATCTGCTGTGTGTCTCTTCAGGTGAGTTCTAGAGACGGGGGAGTGGAATAGAGTTCCTTATCCAGCTATAATTTTAACTTACCTAATGAGTGGCCTATTGACTATGTTAGTGTTAGGAAAGGTATGGAATTGGTATTTTGGAGTTATTTTAGGATAAAGGGGGAAACAGGTTATGTCTTGTGCTTAAACATAAAGCTCAACATTCTCAAAGATAGCAAGTGTATCGAGTTGGTGTGTTGTTAAGTTTGTATATTTACTTTCCGGTCCATTTGATTTTTTTCCCCCCAAAAATGATCAAATAATTTGTAAAAGAAACTGCTGAGGCAGTGCTGTTTAGGGAACGGGTAGTTTTTATAAGTCTCTGACAATTTGACATTACTGGTTAGTCAGCTGTCAGTTGTACAGACCGTGTGACAAGATTGGCTCGTCGGCTGTCAACCTCTCGTCTGGAGACTTGTACAGAGGCTGAGTTCAGTTGCAATACTGGCAAAAATCTGTAAAAACACGCTGCCTCGTCAAAACTCACAAAGTACTTAGATCGTGGAATGCACAACTAAAGCATTACTGTAAAAGCCGATGAGAAGCTTTAAAGTACGCCTCAAATACAAAAAAAAAAAAGAACCAAGAAAATCAATTGGTGTAAATTAGTTGAAAATACATGTCTGTCTTTCTTTAGCTTCTAAGCTTTACGTGTATTTGTAATGTAATCCAAATATAGTAGTTACTGTATTATATGTTTGTTTTTACCTAACCTGACAGTTGTGATGTTTACCTATCTGTATTGATTATTGATTGAACTGATGGATTGAGTACGCCTCTCAACACAAAACATGAATTTACAGTGTAAATGGGGGTAAGATAAATAGCATAACCCAAAAGCACATTTTTTCTTTAAGACATGGGTCACTTTTCAAAATCTTTTCCCGTTCCATCTTTTAAGAACACATTCACTTCTGCCTGTTTGATCTGACATTATCATTGAATTACCAGTTACCAGTAAAAAATCTCCACCAAGGTAAGATAGATAATAGATTTTCCTCATTGGAAAACAAAATGTGAATGGTCACTTCATTTTGGCTGTGCCCCCCAAAGCGTCTGGGGGAGCTGGTCCTGGATTTCCTGGAGCGCGAGCTGCAGCCCTCCTGCCAGCTGGCCTGCCTGGAGACCGTCCGCATCCTCACGCGCGACAAGAACAGCCTGGCGCCCTTTGTCACGCGCTCCGCCCTCACCACCCTCTGCCGCTACGCTGGCGTGCCCGTCTCCAGCCGCTGGGACGGGGGCGGCGAGGATGGGGGTTCAGGAGGCATGGAGGTGGCCCCGCCTACAGAGAACCCTGACCTGGAGGTGATCGTGGAGGCGCTCAAGAGCATCTGCAACATCCTGCTGCACAACGAGACGGGCCAGGCGGTGGCGGCCGAGCTGCAGCTGATGGCGAGCGTGGCCGAGCGGCTCAAGCAGTGCCACGATCCCACCTGGAACCACGAGGTGGCTGTTCTGTACTGGATGCTTGGTCCAATCATTAGAAATACAAAACTACATATTACAAGCAAATCCAGCTACATCTTGACATGGTCTAACTTAGTCGAGTCCCTTTGTCCTCCCTCTCGTTTGCCTCTCTCTCTCTCTCCGCGCCTCTCTCTCTTTCCGTCACTCTCCAGGTGCGCTTCTATGACCTTCGCCTGACCTTCCTGCTCACGGCGCTGCGGGTGGACGTGCGCGCCCAGCTGGCCCGCGAGCTCCGCGGCGTCACGCTCCTGGGCAACCAGCTGGACGCCACTCTGGGTCTGTGCTGGCCCGACGCCCTGGAGACGGCCCGGGCGGGCGTGGGGCCCTTGGAGGAGCTGCCACCACTGAGCCGCCACCAGATCGAGCGGGCCATGGAGATCCTCAAGATCCTGTTCAACATCACCTTTGACACCAACCGCCGCAAGGTCGACGAGGTCAGTGGCTCTGTTTGGCCCAGTGTGTTATATAATATAAAGCATCTTGTAAGGGGTTTGTGTATGTATGTGCATCATGTTGCCTCATGCTATGGAAATAGGACAAAGTCCTGTTTAAGCCACAAGACCCACACTGTGAAAACAAGATTAACATTAGATTACGCTGGAACAGGAGTCCTGCGCTTGCATCATTGATCCGTAACGACGTTATGTCGAAATAAAGGGCTCACGTTGTTGATGATACGTTCTCATTTGTGATGGCATCATCTGTTGTGCTGCTCCCCACAGGAAGAGGCTGCGTCATACAGACACTTGGGGGCCATTCTGAGACACTGTCTGATGAGCAGTGCCGACGGAGAGGAACGCACAGAGGAGTTCCACAGGTTAGAACACACACACACACACACACACACACTCACTGTCTCATGGTCTGCTGATGATAATAGCAGCTCTTATACTGATTTCTTTCTTTTTTTTTTTACTTAATGCTGGATTGACAATGGAACAGTCATTCCTCAGTAGCGGCTGCTTCTGCTGACTGTGTGTGTGTGTGTGTGTGTGTGTGTGTGTGTGTGTGTGTGTGTGTGTGTGTGTGTGTGTGTGTGTGTGTGTGTGTGTGTGTGTGTGTGTGTGTGTGTGTGTGTGTTACAGTCATACCGTGAACCTTCTAGGGAACCTACCACTGCCCTGCCTGGATGTGCTGCTGATGCCCAAGGTGCAACAGGGCTCCTTAGAGTACATGGGGGTCAACATGGACGCCGTCAATATGCTGATGGAGTTCATGGAGAAGAGGCTGGACAGGGTGAGACGAGAGAGAAGCACCGAACATCTTACTGCAGTGCGCTACCATGTAGAATAGGGAAAGATTATCTAGCCTAGATATACATCATAATCAAACGAGAGAACCGTGGATAGAATGAAGGCTTGTAGAGCAGCGTCTGTTATTAGGTTTCTGACCAGCTTCCTCACGGCTGATGGGATGTTCCCTATGTAAACAGGTTGTTATTGAGGATGCTTAGTGTCATTGGAACAGAGGAGGAGGAGGAGGGTGGGAGTGTTGTTGTTGAGGGAGCTGTGGTTGTTGTTTTATGGTAAGGAGGTTATTATGGGACGCCGATACTCTGAGCCTCGAGGGGGGAGTCGGGACGTAAACAGATCCACAGCTGAGTCCAGGCCAATTAGGAGCAAAGTCGTTAACGGTATATGGGATTGGACATGTTTTACATACAAAAACATATTTTTACACACAAATGTATAGACATTTCTGACAGCTTAAACAGCTTATTTGATTTCTAAATAATTATATAAAACGTAGGTAAACAATGCATAATTCCATATTTAGGGTAAATTTAGTGGCGCCATTCCCAAAAAGGGACAAAATGTTGTCTCTTTAATAAATACTAAAAACGACAAAACCTGCTGTTTCCTATTGACTGCCACTTATCTGCATTCTCTCCAACCCTAAAATGATGACAAAATAAAAAGATAAGGGTTTTGGTTGTCAGCCAACCATGCTCACAAGCTCCTATGACGTGTGTGTTGGTGCCAGATACAAAATACAATAGTTACACAAAACCAGGAAGCTTTTTTGCTTCAGTGGCCATTTTGAAAACTCTCATAGGTGTTTGTTGGTAGATTTCCTACCTTAGTTATAACCTTTATGAATACAAGGACAACCTCCACTTATTTAGGGATCCTAGGACTCTGTTCTATCTATTCTAGTTTGGGTTATATTTAGGTGTGCAGTAGGTTATATTTAGGTGTACCTGCTCTGTTTCATTCTTTTATCCTGTCCTTCAGGGAAACAAGGTGAAGGAGACCCTTCTGCCATCTCTCAACCTGCTTACAGAGAGCGCCCGCATCCACAGAGAAACCAGGAAGTTCCTCAGGTCAAAGGTCAGCAGCCTGCCAGTGGATTGTATACTTCCTTGGTTTCATTGCGTTGCCTATACATTTACTGTGTGTATGTGTGTGTGTGCAGGTCCTTCCCCCACTGCGAGACGTGGTCAACAGACCAGAGGTGGGCAACACGCTTCGTAACAAGCTGGTGCGCCTGATGACTCACATCGACACGGGCGTCAAGACCTGCACTGCAGAGTTCCTCTTTGTGCTCTGTAAAGAGAGTGGTGAGCAGATTCAACCAGAAGCCTCCCTAGTAGAATGTATGGCCCTTTACCATACAGTCCATTTTGAGGTTCAGACTTTAAACTTAACAGCATCAATTCATTCAGTCGGGTTTAAAATAGAACTATTCTAATCATGTCCCCCCTTATGCTGAGTGCCCGGCAGAATTCCCACTCCACATCCGCGTTTAGATCCTAACGTCGCTAATCTTGGCCTCCGTCTCTCTCCGTGCAGTGTCCCGGTTCATCAAGTACACGGGCTACGGCAACGCTGCGGGGCTGCTGGCTGCCAGGGGCCTCATGAGAGGAGGGGTCACCTCAGGGATATACTCCGAGGACGAGGACAGCGACACCGAGGAGTACAGACAGGCCAAAGCACAGTGAGTCATCACTCCGGTGTGGGGCTGCGTGTGTGTGTGTGTGTGTGTGTGTGTGTGTGTGTGTGTGTGTGGCCATGTGTGGGTGTGTGTATATCGATCCAACTGAGGCTGTAAAGACTGTAATAAATGCGTGTGTGGAACAGGGGGGCGGGGTGTGTGTGTGTGTGTGTGTGTGTGTGTGTGTGTGTGTGTGTGAGAGTGAACCCAACAGGCTTCCAAAGGTTAAAGTCCCTGAACCTTAGACCACCCTATCTTCTGTGTGTTTTGACAGTGGTTTTTGTGTCTCCTCTCAGGATCAACCCGGTAACTGGCGTAGTGGAGGATGAGCAGCCCAACCCAATGGAGGGAATGACTGAGGAGCAGAAGGAGCAGGAGGCCATGAAGTTGATCGACATGTTCGACAAACTCTCCCGGTGAGACACACACACACACACACACACACACACACACACACACACACACACACACACACACACACACACACACACACATCGAAGGGAGACATGAACACGCATACATATGTTATTGCACATACTTACACTTAAAGTACTTCTCTTCTTTCTGGTCTCTCTCTGGTCCCTCTCTGGTCTATCTCTTCTCTTGTCGCAGGAACAATCTTATTCAGCCCATGCAGCTAGGGATGGACGGCAAGATGAGAGAGTTGAACGTTCAGGACATGAAGAATCTGACGCGCAACTCCATCCTGAACCCGGAGGAGCCCCCCGCCAACAGCGACGATGAGGCAGAATAGACCCACGCACTCACAGTGTAGAAACCACGGCAATCAAGGCAGACACACCGTCTATAGACCAGAAAGCACTAATGGCTATAGGTTTACCACAGGGTACTGATCACTGGAACATGGCTCTCACAGGCTGTCCACAAAGTGTCACATCCAAACACTTCTGTCTCCGCTTACCTGGAACCCAGTCCATTAATCTGACACTTCAGGCACGCGGAATCAAACAAAAATTATTTTAAAAGAAAAAAAAAATTGGGGGGGGGGGGGGGGATTGGGGATTGGGTAACTGGATCCAGGTGTGTTGATGTTGAACGACCACTAGGATCTATCTGAGCAGGAAGCGAACACACTCCTTCCATCTGAAGGTGTGCTTACCTGGATTGTAGTCTAGGAGATGCCCCAGCTGCTACAGTTTGAAGTAATATTCTATGCTTATTTTTTTGCAAAGTCAAAACATGTGGTTTTAGGATGACTCATGGCACTCCTCTTACATACACACATATCCTTTTTTATAAAAACCTATTTATGAGTGCACTCAGCATATTTCAGTGAGCTTTTTTTGACATCTACCCTAAGAGCGGCTTTGTCTCACTGTGGGAATTTTGCCCTAGGTTGGCTAGTGCTTCGTCCAAAACGATTTGTATTGTGAGGAATCTTAATGTTGCACTGCAATGTGTAATACTACCTATAGTGTTGGAACAGGTTTTCGGATGGTATGCATACACCGTGGCCATGCTATCCCTCTTCTTTTCTGGCTGATAATACCGCCATAAATCTCTTCTCTTGTTCATCTGTTTTCTCTCTAATGTTGTGTTTAGTGGATCTAAGCTATCACTATCAAATGCAACTTTATTTTTCTGTTATCTTCTAACTTATGTCAGGATAACATGCAAATGCATGTTTATTGTAACCAAGGTTCATTTGAGGAAACACTTGGAATATTTACAGAAAACTATTATATTTTAGGTGTTGACTTTAAGAGCTGTAATGTAACCATGTCGGAAATGTATCAGATTATAAAATAAAAAAGAGTCAGATATAGATTGACCTGTTTCTCTTTTTTTCTAATCCCAACAATAATTAAAATTGTTACAAAACCCTTAGCTGTTTCTGAATAATGTTCTGTATATAACAGCAACAGTGCTGATCATTAAGAAACTCTAAAATGCCTTCACCTTAAAACAACTAAATATGATCTTGCAAACTGAACCCATACAAAGCAACGTCAAAGGCAACGTCAGAATAATGTAGTACAAAACCAACAACAGAAATTCAAGACTTCATAAACGTACGCAGATAATTATATCTTTGGTCATGAATCATATTTGGTATACTATTTTTAACATGTTGTGGTCTAAAAACCAGCAGGAATGCAGCACTGTTGTATTTGGCTCAGGACCAGGCTTTAGCTAGGCTCAGTTTCTACGTTACAAACACTAGCGCTGCCAAACCCTAACCGACAGAAGTGTCATATGAGGTAAAGATAACCTACTTTCTTTGTGTGTCTGTGTATGTGTGTGGGAGAATCAAAGACAAACTGAAACATAAGACAGGGAATCAAAGGTACAATGCATGCAGTCAAAGGAGGTCAAACACACCTATGCTCTGCCTTAAGGTCTATCATATGTCACTTATTTCCTTTCACGTTACAAAGTCAACTAAAATAATTAAAGGAGTATCTCACACATATGTAGAATGAGGTCAAGCGAGTTGTTGATGTGCAATGGAAGCTCTCAGTATTATAAATAGTAACACAATACAAACCGATGATAGAAATTAACGAACTGAAAATCAATTAACCATGCCAGGTGTCCTAGGATAATGTGGCAGGTTTATTTATGGTGTGGCTATGCTGCCTCCTACTGGTTGATCTATGCCCATGCAGAGAACACTTCCTGAATGTGTTGACTGTTTTAATACGGTTCGTCTCAGGTCACCATGCGTCCACGCATGTGTTTAGTTACAGTATTGGGCAAAAAAACGCAGCTCTTGTGGGTGACTTTATTCATTCAGAACGCTGCCCTTTTCTATATGTCCTTGATCATCTCCTTCTCAGGCTGGGTGGGAATAGCCGATCGAATAAAATTAAGCTAAGTGTAAACTACTGATATAAAGAAAATAGATGCATGAAAACAACTGTTTAGATAGGAGTGTAGCGGTGTAAATAGAAGCAAGAAAACCGTGACATTCCTAGTTCCTTCAGATCTGAGGCATGAGCAAAGAATGGAAAATAGCCCTTTGCCACAGTTCCCCACCCTAACTTCCTGAAAAAGGTCTTGACACTCCGTTACACCATGATTGGTCATGCCTCCTTTTTTTTACTCTGCACTTGTTTTCATCCCAACTCACAGAACACCTAATATTGCATACATATCAAATTTGACTTTGGTTAAAAATACGTCCCTTTTCGCTAGGAGAGGGTTCTATTCTAAGTTGCTGAATGTAGTAACCACTGACCCCTTTGCATTTGTCTAACAATCCACAGATGGTAGCTCGCCCCGGTCCACTGGCCCTGTAAGGGACATAATCCACCAGTCAGACACAACATGTTTACTTCCCAGGTAAGCTCCCATGTACTGTCCCTGTAGTGACTGGATGGTCATCTTAAAGTAGATGCAAGTTGTGCTACACAAGCTACATGAGAAAGTGGGGTCTCAAAGAGTTCCCAGGAGGCGGTCACATCTGCCAGGATATACAGTGCATCATCTGAGCTTTACTTCCTGTTCTCTGAAGAAACTACCTGCCTATGTTAAGGTTGGTTATCCACTTTCCGCATGGCCTTTGTGTCATGTTAAAGCAGGCTACGTTAACTCCTCATCACTGTCCTTGCTTTGCCAGCCTGTAGCACACATCACTTCTGCAGACTGTTATCCCAAAGCTCCATACAGCAGAGGACCAGCATTGTTAGGTTGACATATTAATTTATTTATAAGTGATTGACATGTACAGGAACTGTTGCCAATTTTCAGAACGGGCAGCTGCGGTAATATTAAAGGAATAGTGGCTCGGTCTTTCTTGGTCCCTCCATCTGTCTCTAGTCGTGATTCTTGTAGTCCTCTAGGTGAGCCAAGATGTAGCCGGATGGTGCCAGGATGGTGATAAACATGACTATGAGCCCAATGGCCTGCTCCTAGAAAGTGTCATACATACTTAAATTATTTTCTTTTTCATTGTAACAACTGGCTTGAAATGTTCTTTGTTAGAGTTTGTTATAAATTAAGAACCTCAAGTGTTTACACAAAGAGAACAGTTACATTAAGGAAATATCACACATAAGCTTGGCTGTATTGAAGGAAAGTACCTTAGTCCGCTGTACAACGTTCTATCCTTAACATACTAGAACTAGTAGCATGCAGATATCCCTTTACTTTTTGATATTACTGTAACAACTGAAAATAGACTGTACCAAAAAAGGAAAGATTCAATTGGGAGTTTTCTGTGAGTTGTCCTGAATTTAACCTCTCAAGTCATGGGAATAGTTTATTGCGCATGATCTGACTTTATTTTGGTGAGTACATGAAGGTCAAACCGTGCACTGGCAGTTTCGAGAACGCAACAGTTAGCCTACTGTTGCACTATCAAGAGACAGGAAATATTAAAATGTCATATCTTCCTGGTACATATTGCCTACAATTACATAGAAAGCAATACTAGGCAGAATATGTATACCCTACACATTCACTACAACTGATAAATGAAGTTATGTTAGAATGCTGTCTTTTGAATTTGATGAAAGGCATAGCAGAATGTTTTCTTTATACGTGAAGGAATTGGAGCGAGTAATGGCGATAGTGCGCGGGCTTTGCCCAACCTACGTAACGAAAAAATAAAAAATATACCATAGCAAATACAAAACATATAACCAAACAAATAACAGACTTCCATGACCATATATTAGAAACACATCGGCAAGCAGCGAATAAATTCACTTTAAATACAACTGGCAAACTTTGATGCACCTTGCGCACCAAATGAAAAGTGCGCAACGTCCCCAATGCGGCATTACTTACGCCTGCTGAAACTGGGTGTTTTGCAGGTTTGGCTGAAATATTAGCTCGAGGGATGATCTGCGTCCTCACTACGTTCCTCAGCAGATTCACAGACCCATTAAGGGCGGACATGCTGATTCTTCTTAATACAGATGGTCGAAGTGAGAGATAAAGTCAGGCTACCGTGGCACAAAATGCTGTTCGTCCTTCAGGGGCAGCCTTTGGTTTCAGTTGTCTACCTGCCAAGAGGTAAATGTAGGATAATAATAAAACCACGGCTTTGCGTCATGGGTCAGTCTTGTGGAACGTAATTGGTCAATTCAATGTCGTTGCAACCCCAGACGCACTGACAGCGTGAACGGCGCCAGCTGGTGGGCGCGTGTCCCCACTTCACCCCTCGGTTAGCAGCGGCATTACCCCGAGTGTCCACCGGCTACGAATGGCTGCGAAGCGCCTGGAAGCGCAACCGCTTTCCTTTCGGCGCCCATGTTAACTGATCGGACCGTGTATTTCGCGTAATTTTAGGAAACAAAATCAACACGGATAAAGAAATTTGAGTTGGAGGGCCAAAAAAGCTGTATGCACATGTTGAGTAGGTCTACTTTTAAGATCACTAGCCTACCTAAAAATATAAAAACGAATACACTTAAATCAACTTTATCTGGCCAGTCATCTTATAGTAAGTGCTTTAGGTACACTACATAGCCTACTTAAGCAATAATTAACAAGTCCATATTCAGAGCTACAATCATACAATCATTAGTTTATTTGATCAATAAATTTAAGAAAACATGGTGACCGGTACATCCATCCATCCAACCATCCATTTGCTATACCACTTATCCTTTTCAGAGTCTGGGGCTGGAGCCTATCCCAGCTGACATGGAGCAAGAGGCGGGGTACACCCTGGACAGGTCGCCATGCAGTCAATTACAGGGCTGACACACTCACACCTACGGACAATTTAGTCACCAATTAACCTGCATGTTTTTGGACTGTAGGAGGAAGCCGGAGCACCCGGAGAGAACCTACACAGACACCGATACAGTAAACAACAAAGCAGTTTGTGCAAGTATTTTTTAAATTTCTTTTTCAAATAAGTAAGTTTATTTGTACAGCGCTTTTCACAGACATAAGTCACAAAGTTCTTTACAGGAGCAAAACTAAAAACACAATATTAAAAGTACACAACAATAACAAATAAACAAGTACACAATACAATCAATTGGCAATAGGACAAGGGCACAAGATAACTAATATTATACTTCAATTATGTAAATGTTATAGGCATACTAATGCGAAGTTAAACGAAATTAAATCTTTTATTGTATTGTTTTTAGGTGTTTCACAAATGTTTACTAAAACTAACTAGCTAGCAAACGGTAGCTAGAGCTAGCCTATAGTATAGGTCTATATGCATTATTTATTTTCTACATGTTAGCTAAGGAAACATTGACTTCATTTGCTAGGACTTTGGGAAAATTTATTCTGAAACACTTGATTGTATTTGTAGTTGTGTATTTGTTATTGTGTATATTTAATTTATTGTATTAATAGTATTGGTCCAGTATTTGTTTCAGTGGAGGGGTACCCACAGAGATCACTAGTGACACTACTGTTCGGCGACGTGGGAGGGGGGCACGAGATTTTGCCCAAGCCGCTGGTGGTACCTCTTCATGAGACACATGCAATTGAGCACTATCACAGATATTTAAAACCGTCAAATTACTGTAAAAACATATTAAACTGAACAACGATGAACGAATAAAAAAAAACATTTGAAACTGAGTAACGATAAGTGAATGAGAACACCTCACCTTAGCAGCGGCAGCAGCATTAGTGAAATAGCGGTGAGCGGTAATGTGACTTGATTTTCGCGGGTCGGGTGGTGGGCGCAACCATTTTTTCTTTATTCAGGGGTAAAGGGAATTCTGAACTAGCGCATAAAGAAGTTCACACGAACTACGCAGAAATATGACATTTTTAATACCACTTTTTAAATAGCCTATGAATTGCATACAAACAGGGTGACAACTGGGGTGGCAAGGCCTTTTTCTCTGCTACCCCTTGTCACCCCTCGTAACCGCCAGTGTCCATGATAAAGATCAGCTATAAATGTGATAACAAAAGTGTAGAGAAGCATATCCTTGGTGACCGGCGCGGAGAAATTCTCTTATGGACACAGCCTCGCCTTGCTCCGGTTTCGGGACGCTTCGCACCCATTCGTGGCACTCCCGGCGTTTCGCGGCGCTTCGCGTCTGAGCCATTCGCTTCGCAGCCATTCGCAACTGGTGTGCACGGACCAAAATGCACCCCAAAAGCGGCGAGCTCGCCTGTTCTCGCGTGGTTCACCGCAATCGCATCGCCTAGTCAACCAGGCTGCGAGCTAGTGGGCGTTTCTGATCAATTTGACAGGCAGCAGCAAGGTAGTGCCATGAACAACCAAGTTTCTGTCCAATCATTGTAATCTGTCAAGTTTATATTAATTACTATATTTATTATTACATTACAGTCTTTCAGACATCCCATTTCTCCATATTTCTCTCCAAACAGTTGTTGTGTTGGCTTTGTGCACCGGTTTCATGTGCAGAAGAGCGAATAGAATTTTGGTACCTGATTGGTTAACGCCTAGCGAACTTCGCTTGGAATTTGCATAAAGTTGAGAAAATTTGAACTTTTGGTGACCTTTCCAACAGCTCCTTCTCTCTGGCTCGCTTCGCCTCCGGTCTCGAGATGACGGCCGCCTTCCCAGCATGCCCCTTCATTGAAAATGAATGGTGAGCGGTGATTTGCCGGACGACGCCGCTTTTGGTGTGCATTGTACGGAACATTGGCGCCGAAAGGAAATAGGCTGAGCTTCCAGGCGCTTCGCAGCCATTCGCAGCCGATGTATGCCCGGCGTATTCTAAGAAAAACCCAAACACTATTAAACAGCTTTTGTTCGAAGCTACTGTTACTACACAGCTGTTTAGTTTTTATGGTTTCTATGCTTGATCTTTCATTTGAAATAAATGGGTTCAAAGCGCAATAAAATATTACAAACGCATTTCGAAAGTCACCAGCTGTCCCCATAAAACAAAGACTATCACTTATATTCATGTATTAATCCAAAAATAAATATGCATATTGTCCCAATAAAAACATTATAATGTCCTCAGCCCAGTAGAGGAGGCTGTTCTGCCTATTTTCCTCGCCACACTGACTCAAATATCAGACTTGTGTTGCAAATGGGAGGGGAATCTCTTGACCTGCCTGTGTCACAGCAGATGTGTGTTGTGGTAAAACTTGAGCCCAAGGAATTCAGTAAGGGCGCCAACCACAGTGCTACTACAAATGGATTTATCCAGCCTATTACGACCAGTAAGTATTTGGTGGATGTAGAAAATATCTATTTGAGTAGGGCATATTAGAACAGGCCTAAGATTATGATTTCCAGTCGGGACTATAGATACTGGTCTTAACATCCCTAAATTCAACTCATGTTTTACTATTCCTTATTTTAAGAATTATTTTTAACTCACTTCAGTTTCTTTTGCATGTAATCAACTGTATATCTGAGAAACGTCTGACAAAAAATGCAATGACATTTTAACCATTTAATCTATTATTAACATTGTACTAACTCAAACAACCATATATTTGCAAGACATCACAGTTAAAGGTATTTTGTAAATCACAGGACGTTTTTCCAAATCAGACATTATATTCTTACAAATATAACAAAATAACATGATCTTTAAAAAATATAATTATACATCCCTTAATTAATCATTTTAGTTCGAAGCTTTAACTGATTGGTAACATTTATGATGGAGTAGCCCTAGTATCATCCCTCCTTACAAAAACACTGCTTGAATGTTTAATAACCAACAGTAAACTAAAGTACCATTTACTAAAATACTAAGTGCATCTTCAGAATCATTGTTAGATTAACTGGAAAAAGAATAAAATCATGGTACAATGAGGTGATATAGATTTTGCGCTGGATCTCATCTCCTCTCTAGGTAGTGTATAATAACTTTTTCAGATGTCAGGAGATGGGGTGGTCTAAGGTTCAAGGACTTTAACCTTTGGAAGCCTGTTGGGTTGGGTCAGATCACACACACACACACACACACACACACACACACACACACACACACGCCATTGAAGATGGAGAGAAAGAGAAAAAGGACAGAGATGAAGGGAGGAGGGGGACAAAACAACATGTTATTGTTATGTTCAAAAACACTAACTTCAAAAAAGTTACATTTGTACTGCAAATTGAATTCACCAAAAATGAGAAGCTACCCACTGAAACGTATAATCACGATATGATGTTGCAGAATGGCACTGAACATTAAACCAAGTTATACTTTCTTGACAATGTGTGATGTACAAGTATGAAAATAATAGTGTTGACAGGAATTTTATTGAATTACTGACCTTTGATAATTGTGATCCAGCTTTTCAACCCTTGTTTATAAAGACTGTCATTCTCCTCTGGTATATACCTTCTGCCATCTTTAATCGATAAAACCTTAAATTAGCTCTTATTTAGATAATTATTTATTAAACTAAGTCTACGTATATCAAATTTAAGGAGCATGAAATTTGAAACTCACACTTTCCCTTCAGATACATCATAGATTGTGGCCCCCAGTTGTTGGCATTCAGCTTCACCTGGTCAGGATAAAATACCGTTGTTGTAACTCGATAGGACATACCATAAACACACTGGTAGCTGAAAAAGAAAATTTCTTACCTTCTGTCCACGACTTGAGTCCAGAAGCAGCGAGATCACTATCACTGTGCACGTCCATTTCACCGTCTCACTAGCTTTCTGAAAAACCACCAAACATTGTTAGTGTGGTTTTAACAAAACTGTCATTTTCAACCAGTACAAGTGGACCTACCATATCTGTTTCAGTTAGACCAGCGTTTTGTCCTTAGCCCAGTCAAAAAATGATACACCCTTGTAGATAGCCTATTGGCCAAAACGCTTGAATTTATGTAGTTTCCTGAATTAATAATTCATTCATTGAAGAGAAAAGCCTTTTTCATGAATGAGGACTGCTTTCCCCAACACCACAACATTGAGTCCAGCCCCAACTTCAGTGATTCCACCAATGTTCCCATCTTCTTATATCCCACTCAATAACACCAGGTTCCCTGATTCGATTGGACCCCCTGAGCAGCTCACCCTCCCAGGTGCTTTAGGCATGGCAGGAAGGCTGTTTACTGCGGCTAAAAAACACACGTTTACGTCACCACCATAATCTGCCATAGTGAAAGTCAATACTATGAGTCTGGTGACAGCTTGCTCGTCAGGAATGGTTTTGTTTTCTATGGATGCTCTCCGGAAAGGGTACGATAAGAGTCGTAGATTAGAGAACATGTCACATTGGAAAATCCACTTTCGAAAAATTATCCATGACAACTCTTTATTTCAATCAAATGAAACGGTGTGCATTACCATAAACAACAGCGTTGGTATTTAAGTTTAGTATAAAAAAAAATCTATTTGCACTAACCTTTTACAATCAACTAATGAACACAATGTAAAATGATTACACATTAATACATGTTTGGATGATAAAGCTTTATTTGCATATCTCTTCAAGTTGGATTATGTGTGAAAACAATAA
The DNA here is from genome assembly GCA_026901105.3 of Galaxias olidus. Lineage (NCBI taxonomy): Eukaryota > Metazoa > Chordata > Actinopteri > Galaxiiformes > Galaxiidae > Galaxias > Galaxias olidus. The sequence goes on along the minus strand of JAPMUY010003094.1, from coordinate 227,620 downwards.
AGCATAACCATCCCTGATAATTTTTTATAAAACATTTAAGGAGAAAACAACAGAACAAACTAACTTCGAAAACTCTGAGAACATACTTTAACAAATAAGTTATATATAAAAATATAAATACATAAATAAGTCTGTCAATAAATACTAAAACAGAAAACAAAAACATGCCATGAACAACATTAATGATGAATGATTTGTGACTGGATGGAAAACATACCCCCAAGAAACGACTATGGAACTGGAAAAATAAATCTTAAAAGTCATCATTGCGCCATATGACCATGGCATTCTTAAAATGTATTAAAGGTCAGAAAATACTATCAGTCACTGTGAAAAGCCAGCCAATACCCAGAAAACCAGCTGGCTTTCCTTTCAACGGAGGCCTTCTACAGGCCAGTGGATTTAAATATCGACCGGACGATCTGAGTCAGGCACTGTCCGAACTCCTCCAGGATCATCCTCTCAGCATGGGCCAGGCTATGAGCTTCCCGCTCTGCTTCCTCGGCCTGGGCCAGCAGACAGCCGCACGTAGCCTCCACCACATCCAACGTGATGCACGACAGAGGACACCTATCAAAGCACACAAACGCACACACATGGTTTTACGCATACACACAGATGCACGGGCAGAGAGAGACCCCCGCAGAGACACAGAGCAGTGAACGTAAAGGAGCAGCGTAAAGAGCCTGCTAGTAGCAGTAGGCCCTCCAGGAAATTACGCTAAATCCTGGTCATGTTGGATTTGACTGTGATGAAACTAAATCAAACATTTTTTGGTTGTTTTTTTTCTTCATTTTCAAAATCTTACCTCCTACACTATTCAAGCAGATACGCATTTTCGTTCCCTTTTATACACTATCAAATGAACGCTTTGTGACTTCCTTTCAGATGAAAACAGCAGTTAAAAATAGGTTTGCTACAGACGCCAACCCTGCTCTAGTCTTACTTGTCTTTCTGGCAGTTGGCCTTCTTGTAGAAGGTGGTGTCCGGGCTATCCCACTCCACTGTCCTCCTCTCTGGGCTGTCCTCGTAGTTCCTGCAGCCAACACACTTACACGTCGACGAGCACATGATCTTGGCCTGCAACACAAGCTTGACCTTGGAGTTTTGTCGTTTACAAAAAGAAAATGAGACGGTGAGATGGATGTGCACAGTGATAGAGATCTTGTGCGATAACCCTTACATAAAAATAACAGGACCCATTGAATTTCCTTTTAATACATTTTTTTTTATAAATCATGCTTTATGATTGCATGGAGCCAACAACCTTAGATCTGATTGCACTAACATGGCACTGAGAAACATATTGTCTTAGCCTCTTGTTATTTATGGGACTGTAATGAAAGACCGTAATCTATTAAAAATCTTAATGAGAAGTCATCATAATCCATTCATTCTGACCCAGGGCTTTCACAAGATGGTGTTAAGTACCTCATAACATTCACAGTAGTTCTTGAGGCAGCCAGAGCGTTTGCAGTTGCAGCCTTTGTTGTGGCGCCCTTTGACCTCCCCCGACTTGCCGCTGCCAATCTTGGGCCTAAAGGCCTCTGGGTTTCTATCCAGGCAGATCTGGGTGGAAGAGGGTTATCAGTTCCATAGCCATGCCAAACAACAAACATACACTTTACAAAAACAACATCTACGGTCTATACGGCATGTGTACGCCTGTGTGCTTTAAACGTTTGTCTGACTCTGCTACATGTTTGGTTGAGTGTGTTTGCTCTGTGTCTATACACAAATCTTCCCTCCCGTGAAAGGTAATGATTTATGAGATGCTACTAATTCTCTAGCCTGCTCACTTCAGCTGAACACCACTTAGGCTGCTCAATATGGCTGCACACTGCTGTGACAGCTCTGAGACAGCCATCAAAACAACAGGGAGGGCTTTGGAAAAGCAATGCAAAAAAAAAAAAAAAAGCAACACAGGACAGGCATTGCCCTGTTTACAAGGCTACATTTTGTACAAAATTAAACACAAACAGTACATGTAATCCGTGCTTTACTTGGTAATCAGGCAATTTTGTGATCCAAATTCAGCACATTGTGTCACGCAGCCTAAACCCCTGTATAATGCTGTGTTTGTACCAAAAACCACTGTATCTAATATACTGAATGAGTCTAAACAGCTTCTAATACAGCAAGACCATGTAATTTAGCCAAGACAGGAATAGCTGTCTGAGTTCTTTGATAGCCCTTATTCATTCTCCCCCTACTCTTCTGTAACATATATACATATATATAATGTTGGGAGTCTCATAAATAGCGACTTCCCCACTGACTTTAACACAGGCGAGCCCACCAGAACACTTTGATAGCCATTCCGCTCTGCTGTGAGCTCGTCCACTGTACCTTGATGGCCTTGTAACGGTCTCCCTCATGCTCCGCATTGTTGTAACAGTTGACACAGTTGCAGTTGCTGCACACTTCGCCGTTAGCAAAGCAGTCGCAGTAGCTTAGAGAGATTGAGAGAGAGAGGTGATGCACGCGTTAGGGAATCACACAATCCGGCACAAATGACAACAGGGCTATAGTGTTTGGACTGTGACTGTGCTTGTGGTTAAAAGGGAACTTTTAAAGACGGAGCATGACCAGTTTAATAATAGAATGACACACTAGCCTCAACTCTTTGATAATAGTGCTGTAAGGCTGTCACAGGTTTACCTAAAGATCAGGGAAAATGACTCAGCAATTTGACCAGACACACTGCAATGACACCAGGGTCATGAACAGGGATGCAACAATTCAGTCAGAGTTGAAGCTAAAATGCTGCCTCCTTTGGTGAGAAAAGGGAGAGCGGGTTCTGGATGTAATTTATTTCCATTGACTTGCGCTCTAAATAAAAAATTTCTAAAATCTTTAATCTGTGAAATTGAACGTCACATATGGGCCCAAATGCTCAAGCCTAAATTATTCAAAATGCCTTTATTTTATATACAGGCTAAAAACAAAAATCTTTAATAAGCGCTATATCGGACATCACAACACTCATGCTCAGGGCTGAAGGGCATGTTCTTGGCATTGATAGCTTCTGATTCAGTGATTGTGTCACGCCATGGTTTCTGCATTATCAGTGTAGGTAGTCCTAACCGAGGTGCAGTTACTTTCGATAAGAAATAGCCAATGGTTTATGTTTTCAAAATGAATCGCCTGATTGAATTGGGCAACATTGTATTCACACACATCTTGGTCATTATGTTATGAGACTGCATTTAAATGTATTTGAAGATATTGAGCTGCATTGTTGCATATATTTACAGACTTCATAGTATAGAAATAATGCTACCCCAAAGCGAAATAAGTGTTGGTTTTAATGAATTGCTTAATTACTGCATCCATATTACCACAGCATATAGATCTTTTATTTAATTCAATGCCGTTGATGCATAGCTAATTAACAGTAAACCTTTATATAACCTAATTTGTAAAACAATTGTATTGACAGCTATAGCTGTTATCTAGTCGTCATCACATTGTCCTCTTTTTCCTATTTGCGCCAAATCTGAGGTAACAAGCTGGTGTCAAGTTTTGTTAGATCGGTCGAATTGTTTTTGCTTATCTAGGTTAGATTCTTAGGCTGGCAAACAAGCAATGAAGGGGTGCTCAGCTTACAACTGTTAAAACCGGTCCTCCATGCAATGGCAGTGGCTTGCGTTTTTTTCGGTAAGTTGACTTGACTGTGACAATGGGATGACATAAATTGTGTCATGCTTTTTTACATTGGGTTAATTTGAGCTAAAATGTGTTAATTTCTCTACAAAAGGTTGTAGGCTACCGTGCTGCATGTTCAGAGGTGCGTGGTAATGTGGGTGGAATGTGGGTGGTCATTAAAAAAAAACTGAAGCTAGTGAATTTTGGCCAAAGAGTACAACATTTTCTGATATTATTATCATATCAGCATTACAGTCATTCTAAGGTTAAGAACTCACAGTTTGAGGCACTGTGACTTGGTGCAGTTGCAGGGCTTCTTGGATTTGGAGTCCCAGATCATTCCACCGAGTCTACAGAGGGAGGAACACAGTAAAGTCAACTCCAGTTCCCATCATTTCCTTCCCGTTAATGTTCAAACACAAGTGTACTTCACAATGTCAACTGCAAATACAATTGATAAACACGCATTTACAATCAAATGCCATTTACAGCGGCCACATGAGCAACACCATCAAAAAACATGCTCCATTCTCCTACCAGTGCCCTGATCAGTCACTGCCAATTCAACTGGAGTCGGTCTGTGTGTCCTATGTGTGTGAGCAAGTCTGTCGCAATATGTTGGGACTGGAAGTCTGGCGCAAATTGGCTGCTGTGGTATCACTCAGACTGAGTGTTGTGTTTGATAGCTGTTGGTCCATTCGTTGTTCGTTCTCTGTAATTCATTGGCAACCAATTTGTGTAAAGCGCTTTGAGTCTTCAGAAAAGCACTAAAAACTACATACAATTAATTATTATTATTATTACTTGATTTCAAATAGTTTCATCCCTTTGAACCCTTGTATGTCAACTAAATGCATTTCTGTTGACCTCACTTTTTCAACATTCTCACGGTTTGGTGGCCCTGGATTGGATCGAACCTCCTAAAACACGTGAATATGTAGACAACCGTCTGCTGCCAGGCCCTGACATTGAGTAGTGAAGGCTATGGAGTAGTGGTGGTAGCCCAGCCCCGGGTTAGTATTACTATGGGACCGAGCAGCAGGTCCTGTGGACAGCCTATTCTAGCTCATGCCTACCGTACAGGTGCTTTTGGCTGACTGTCTGCTGCATTGACCCTAGCTTCAGGGTACAGAGGACATGCTGGTTTGTGGTACTAGTGGGAAAGATGAGGCGGACAACACACAAATGGAAAGATGGATGAATGGACAGATAAATATAAATTATATGCATAGATGGACCATAAATGATTTAAACAGAGCGTATGGAAGAGATGACTGACCTGTGTGTAGTAGGGTGGGGGCAAGTGGCTGTAACTGTACCCAGAGGACATAGGGGGTCCAGGGGCAGGAGCCAGGAGCTGAGATGGGGTGAGGAGAGTGTGGGCCTGGGTTGAATCCGTCCGGAAGGCCGAAGGAAGCCCCAGGGAGCTGCCTGGGCTACAGTGGTTGACTACCACTACTTGCCCACCCGCACCAAGGTTACATAGCATCTAGACACAGGGTGGCAAAGATTCAGGAGAGGAGACATGAAAGAGATAAATAAAAGGCTAAACAACAATAGTCAAGAGTGTGTTATTCAGGTGCTAGCTATATTGTGATATAACATGACCCAAGCAGGCAGCTTTTTTTTGTGTCAGGAAAAATGTCTAGTGTCAAGGGTTAACAGTAGCTTCAACAGAACAGACAGACTTGGTAAACCACTCCAAATAAAGCCCAGTGTGAGGTTGTGTAAATAGTCGGTGTTATCTATGTTTCTCCATTCAAGTTATTCAATATGAGTTGTGGTTAAGAGGCCATGTATTCACTCACTGTTTTATTGTCCCCCAGTTGCTCTAAGGGCTGCAAATACACTGTCAGCGGCCCTGTAGCCTGAGAGGAAAAACAAAAACAGTTACAGAGGAAGATTCATACAGAGAAACAGAGAGCCATTGTAAGGCTGCCGGTTCAAGTCATTTAGCAGTTCCAGTCATGATATGCATGGTTTAGCCCTTTAGCATCTTAATCCATATTTACAGCCCGCCATGGTTGGAAGGATTGGATTCAAAGCTGGCTTTTGACATAAAAAAATGTGAGAAGCGTAAAGCGTAAGTAAGCAAAAATGTGTTCACAGCCATATCAAATACGATTCAACATCACTCACATTGGTACATTATGAGTTAACCACAAGAAGCTGGAACTGTACATTTCAGCAACTTACGGATTCCAACCTCGATTTGGCAAGCCAGCCATTTCTACACATAGAAATGTAGTACTTTCCCATGCCATCGTCCTATTGGTATTCAGGTTACATGCAATTCCTTGACCCCACAGTATTTGGCTTGACACAAAGGGTGTGGTGAGTCACACGACAGGACATAGACTATTACAGCTATTACTGCTACGGCAAATCAGCAAATTTAAATCTCACGATGACTACACTTTTTTTTCTCTTCCCACACAACTATGCTTTAGATTTTCTGAAGATTACCCACACACAATTGCACATTGCAGGGCAACACTGAATGAATGTATTGCTTTAAAATGCTAGTTCAATTACTCGATTGAAGTTGCATCACTGCTAGTGCATGTATCAGTGTCTTGGTGTTCCCACTCAAAGACATAGAGATGTGGTGGGCAAGGCTTACAGGCTGGTTGATTTCCATTAGGTTATGAGTCGCCAGCTCATTTCGACTATCGTCACATCCATGGCCATTCATACTTTCAGGACAAATACTGGCCACTGCATCATAGAGTTCACCCTAGAAAAATAGAGGGGGACAGGAGAAGAGACGTTTCTTCAATTAATAGTATCTGTTACGTGTAAATGTGATTTTTATTCTCAGTAGCACCATGTCTCAGACCAAACTAACAATATATCTATTATTATTTTATACCGCACAAGCAATATAAATGTATCAGTTTAAAATACAAAACACCATATCACTTTATTAAATATCTATGTGCTGTGTACACTTACAGAAGTTATTCCACAGTGCATAGTGGCCTCTGTGGCCCAGGTACCTGGAATGTTGTTGGATAGACTGTGATGACCACTACTATTGGTCACACTGGGTATAGGGTTAAGGAAGTGGCAAGGGTTTGATTGTGCTCCCAGCATGTAATCTTGATTAGGGGTGAGCAAACACTGTTGAACTGGGGCCTCAGGTGAATCATGGTTGGTGATGGGATATTGGAACCTGTAGTCCACCATCCGGTTGCTACACCCAGCCTCTCTGCTCAGATGACTCAGCCAGGACACTTGGTCAGTCTGCGGTGGGTGGGGGCAGAAGAAGTGGCGTGGTATTGCCCCAGCAAGGCTCAATTCAGAGGCATCGCCAGATCCCAGATGGGGTCCTTCAACACTGGGGTCCCACACTGATCTCATGTGGCAGCCATGATTTAAGTTGTCAGAGGAGTTCTCAGAGGTTGTCTTTTCACATCCACACTTTTCCTGGACTTGATTGGTTTGGTCCTCCTGGCAACTCATCTTAGGTCTTTCTTGACAAAATAAATACAACAGTGCTAAATATTTGTATCACTCTCAAAGACTAATGAAAATATTCCTCAGTCTTGTCAACGTTTGCTAAATAGTTTTCGGTTTGGCAAGTTAGCTAATTAGCTAGCTAACTAGCACAAGACAAGTTAAAGTTAAAGTTGTGGCACGGATGCAAGCTGATATGGCAAAATATAAGTTAGATCAATATTATGTTAATATGTTGGCTAGTACTAAGTTTTTAATGTAACTGGCTGCCATACCATAGTTAACACTGTAAGAAAGCTACCTTATCTAAAATTATTAACGTTGTTGCTAACTTAGCTATAAGGTAGCATGATGCTTTTTTTTATCACCACTTTTTCATCGCTAGATCATGAAATAGAGATTCATAGACTAGATCTGAATCTGAATCTTAACCTTAAAATTACTTGTTGGCTTTCTGCTGCTGTCAATTAACTTTCGGATGAGGTGATTAACCGATACTGGTTAGCTGATCGCTTATCAATACCAAAAAGTTGACAGACGACGTCTTGAGTGGCAGACAAGTTCAATCCTTGCTTGGCTCAGACCAACCAACGCTCGTTTACCACGCACGAGATACAGGCAAATAAAGTCTGTAAATGCCTAATTGAGAATTGTATACTGGGTGAGGCGGGAATGGATACAACAGTAGGCTATAATAAAGTTTCAAGTTAATGACGTTTTAATTAATATTAATCAGTACCTTAAACACAGCATAACATTTGTGGTGTTGTTTAACAAGCTTACCGAACCACAAAAGTTATGAAACCTAACCACGCCTCTCCAGACACGTGTTATTGTATAACGTGTTTTGGTTTGGAAAGAACTGTAGTCTGGCTTTATAAAATCATCAAGACCTTAATACAATACAGTACATTGATAGAAAATACGATGAGTGGCAATTTCAGCAAGTGCCAATCGGTCCTAATAACCGGGGCGAGCAGGGGCCTCGGACTGCAAATGGTAAAAGACTTGGCGAGATGTAACGGACGACCGAAAACTATTGTAGCGACTGCTCGCAATCCATCCTCTTCAAAAGTAAGACAACGACTATGATAATTAGAAATAGGATTATGGATTTGATCATATGGAATTTGCATATGCATATGCACATGCGTTTGTATGGATTCCCGAACAAGATTGATGAGCATGTTGTACATCAATGCAACTAAATATATATAATATTCGTATTCTTAATTCAGGATCTACAAGAAGTTGCTAAATCCTACCACGGTGTTCATATAGTAACACTAGGTAAGTGGAGGTTATGAATAATATTTGGAAATGTGATTAAACTACAATGGATAGCTGAGTATAAAAAGGTCTGATGCAAATAGCAGTTATTACTGCAGATGGCGCTAGAACAATACAGTCATCTAAAATGATTGATTTCTTGATTACAACAGCTGTACATTATTGCTATTCTACCTAGTGGTTTTCTCTATTGCTCATCACCTTAGAATATGAATACGTATTTTTTTCCCTCTCTTGATAATTGGATGATGACATTATTATGATAACATGGCCAAATCTCTGTTCATTCTCCTTCCTCTGTCAGATGTGGCATCCCAGGCCAGTATAGACTCAGCTTTGGAGGATGTTTGGTCCATTGTCGGCACTGAAGGTCTCAACTGTCTAATCAACAATGCAGCCATCAATATCTCCACTGACCTGAATACTGTCACTCCTGACAGTATGATGAAGACATTTGAGAGTAACACAATTGCTCCTCTATTTGTCACCAAGGTCAGTGTGGTACAGGGTATATTCTGTAAGACACTGGAAACAAATCAATTTAGTTAGCCATAAACTTAATCACAATGCAGCTGCATGCTCCTATGTAAATGTATAGTTTTGAATGCACTTGAACTGTTTGTGGTTATTCTTGCCGTCTTGCTCTTTTTTTGCATTAGACTTTCCTGCCTCTACTCCAAAAATCTGCCTCCAAGTCCAGTGGTATGGGAATCCACAGAGCAGCTGTCATCAACATCTCCTCCATACTGGGCTCTATCCAATACAACTGGGGCCCCGGGGCTTCGTTCAAAAGCTACGCTTATAGGACCTCGAAGGTGAAAGAGTAAACTACAGACAACTAAGCCAGATAGCGCTGGCAAAGTCTTAAACTGCTGCGTATACGTGCTGTACTGTATATTTATATGTGTCACGGAAGATACCGTTTAGTCACTCAGATCTAGATATTGATTCTACAATATAACTTTCTGTTCGACAAGTCCTCCTTAAAACTCCTTAAAACCACATACACGCATTTAGTTTTGTTGATTGTTTTGCAGCAAATCTTATAAGTTCAACCTGTACATCTTACCGGCCGAATCATTTTGTCTATATATAGGCTGCATTGAACATGGTGACACGGTGCCTGGCCACAGATTTGGAGTCTGAAGGAATCCTCTGCATAGCTCTGCACCCAGGCTGGGTTCAGACTGACATGGGTGGCACTCATGTAAGCAATCCAAAACCTCATGCCCTGAGAGACCACATACTTTCTAAAGGAAATGCATTTACTACAAAACATTCCAAACGTTCTATTTAAACCACGGAAAGCATTAAGGTCCTTCTTGATCATCTAGAATCTTTGAGCCTTGAATTACCCAAACTGTTCTCCCTTAAAACTGTTATCTGGTCACATCACGTGCTTGTTTTTTTCTTTTCTAACAGCAATGATTTAGTACTTGACGTTATGTTGAAAATACACATATGCTACTGTTTGCCAGGCCGATTTGACAATGGAAGAAAGCATCTCCGGAGTGTTGGCTGTCATTGCTGATCTCAAGGACAAGGACCATGGAGGGTTCATTGACTATTCTGGAAACAACCTGCCATGGTGAAGAAGCTGCTATATGGAATTCCAAAATCTCAAACTGAATTTAAGGAACTTTTCGGAAGTATACATGTATGCAAGTGTGGATGTGGGCTTGTTAGTGTGAGTTTGGGAGTGTTGTCATGCGTGTCACTGAAAACAAATGCAAGTGCATTTTTTAATGGTGTGTTTTATTATACTTGCGTTATTATTTACACTTATTTCCAGTGCACATTTTCTACAGAGTTTTTAGTATGTAAATAAAAGGAAAACTCAAGATGAATGGGATGCCACTAAAGTTTTATTCATTCCTGTGTCTGAGATTGTGATAAGAGGATGAGGCATTAGTGTAGTAGAACAGTGTGCCAATGGCTTTAGTGCCCTGTAAAGCAGACATAATATACGTATATCTGTTAAATAAATCAGGACATGGGCATTAACACACAGCAAAGGCAAACAAGTGGGAGTGAAGACGGACTTCACAGACCAAATTAGGGCTGGGCCAGCTCTTCTGATGTCAGGGAGGAAGGAAAGCTGTCCAGTGCTCCAATTTCTGCAACGAAAAAAAAAGAAAATGTACATTAATTTCTTTAACAGATTATTATGCATTTCATAGATGGGGTGTGAACAGATTTCAACCTGATCAGTGGCAGAATTATTCAAATGATCTTGGTGGGTTTATACAGTATACTTCACCTTTGAGTTTCAGGTATGACAAGAAATCGATCACCGTGTGTATTACATCCTCATCTGATGCTCTCAAAGCAGCTGTTACAGGAGATAAGATGAAAGTTAGTATATGAAATATATACCACGCTATTGACTATTGGTGTTAAGAGAAAATCTAGATGAAACATAAAAGAAAACTGCTAGCCTAAAAGCATGTTTAAAGTTCTTTAAAGTTTCATATCGGGAAACATATTTTTTAAGTGTTGGCTGATGCTGTTTGACCTGATCTGAAATCTTCGTCCTGACCCATGTCCCTTTTCCCTGCCAGGCCTTGCTTGTCCCCCAAGGTCCTGTGGCCGTCAATCCCATCTGGATACAACAAAGCATCACACAAACAGTTGGCACAGCTGTATCACACACCCACATTCCCTACTGCATCACATACCAGGTGCACAAATACACTGATACACACATGCACAAACATACACACCAGAACCCTGCCTGTAGCAGAGAGCCTATGGACACCCTTTTAGATAATATGGGTATTTGTTGTTTTGATTGCGTAACTTTTAAAAAAAAAATCTTTATTGCAACCTGCAGGGCTTGAGTCACGGAATTGCTGCTGAATTGATATTCAACCAATGGAATGTAAAATGCATGAATAAAAGTAGATTTATTGGTGGGAATACTAACAAACTTCAAAGGAACACAATGAGAGTATTTAACCTAAAAGCAAAGAAAATTCTGAAAATTGTACACTATTCTATATTTGAGATGATGGCTATGATCAGTCTGCAGGAAAATCTAAATTATTATTCAAAAAAAATGTAACGGGCAGATCAGCCAACTTGTTATGGAATGCAAAATAGTCGCAGATGTAGAGCAGAGCTCGATTTGGTGGTAGAATGTCCCTTCTGCACCCCACTCAGAAACTTATACTTGTGTCAAGCAAGTGTCAAAGTTTCAGTTTTAGGCAAACTTCTTCATTGCCATATTAACACTTCACCGGATTGCAGGGCCTACAGAAGTCTTAGAAAAAAATAAGGGAAAAGTATGTAAGCTACACTGACCAATTCGGTGACCCCATCCATCTGAAGCAAATTTAGATACAGTGTCCAGGTTTACATGATTATGTCCACAAAAATTGGACGCAACTTTTCTGTATTGTTGTGGACAAATATCTAATGGTTACAAATTGTTAACGGTAAATAAATTAACCAAAAATAAATAAAATGCCACTTCCTCTCATACATTTGGGAAGCGGCAACAGCATGGGGGAGTATTGTTCTGCAGGCAGTTATTACAAGCACAGAGATGGTTATCGCTTTCACCAAACGATGTGACGACTTATTTTAAAGGCAAATTTACAGGTTGCTATCTAAGCACAAACAGCAATATATGTTGTCACAGAGCAATTCCTCAGCTGACTTCAATGCCTGGCAGGAGCTATCTTACATTGCCCAAGCAGCTCCTCTCTGCCCCTTGCACTGGGAGAATCCTTTATCTGTATTAGGTGATCAATACGACCTGCAACACAGTACCAAATGGGCTCGATGAACAAAGCTTGATTGATAGATTGGTGCATTGCGAAGGGCAGGAAGATTCACGTACTTACACACACGCATAAACACACACATGTATCCGTAGCACATACTATCTACCTATGTCTGTCTCTACATGAGCCTGCGTCTGATGTGATTTGTGCACTACATTTGTGAAACATTGACTGTCTATCTGTTTGTCATTTTGAGTTATCATGAATTGTTATGAGTTATAATAAGCAGTTTGAAAGTCAGTGTTGAGTTGTTTTAGTCAGTAGATAACTGTAAAATGTAATAAAACATTTGGCAAGTACAGGTTCGGACCTCGTATGAAAGGACCTAAATGTTTATCCCATCCATCATACTTGTGCTACAGACACACACAGTGTGTTAAGCTGTAGAGTTATGATATAATATAATACACAATAAATAGCTTTTCCCAGATACCTTCAAGATTAAGGTTCAGACTCAGCTAAATGAACAGACCACGCTGCAGACATCTGTGCAAATCATGCCACAAAGCACAGGTGAAAAATGAAAAACTATAATGGCGAAGGAAAGCAAGAGCATGATAATGGTCACATTGCAAAACCAGTAAGCCTATTATTACATTAAAACGTGTGGTTTCATTTGATGAATTCCACATGTAAGTAATTCAATCTAATGGTCACTGATAGCAAACACTGCACTTACGGGGACCCAAGAGGTAGCCAGCACTGTTCAAGGTCCAGCCTCGTTTCTCTTTAGCCTGCAACATGTGTGGACAAATGGACAGTGAGGAGTTTGAAACAAACGTTGCATGCACACAAACACACGCCCGCAGGCACTTTAACATTTTATTCCAAGGCTATCTTTTCATGTGCCCTTGCAAAGATACACAATGAGGAAATATATGCATAGCCCAAATTAAAATGAATAACTTGACTAAAAGACCTAAGACCTTTTAAATTAAAGAATTTGCTTTCCTATTGCAAAACAACAAAGACATGTAATAACATTGTATTGGGGAAGTTGGTCATTTTTCCAAATTCAATTGATAAATAAAATATTAACAAAAAACTACACTCTTGAGGAATTACTCAGAATTGCAATATAACCATTGCAATTAACCTTTTAGGACAAAGAACAAAGAATAATTGGAACCTACCGCAATGACTAACCCAATTGTCTCAGATAGAGTTGAGCAGAAGACAAGCGATATGCAAAAAACTCCGAAACACTTCTGCATCTGCATCAAAGGAAAATATTTTGCTAAACAAATAAGCTACGAAACAGCAAATAATTACAGTAAAATATAAAATGTATTATACATATATCAATATAGACTAGACCCAAGCTTCTAACAGATAAGTACTTACATTTAAAATAATTGTTCTTCTCCCAGAAAGGTTTTGGAATTGTCTTTAGATGAGTTTCTTGCAGTGTGTGCTACCTCATAGAAAACCTGTTGCAAGTCAGTCTCTTCGTAGTGTATAGAATAGAATGAGACTTTCGTTGCCTTTTATATGACTCTTGAGAGAGAGAATTAAAATATATTAGAGACGTACCTGTTAGGGTTTTGACGTCAAAGCCTGCACCCCCTCCTTGAAGGGACAGGTCACGAAGAGAAAATTACAATAATACCATTATCTTCTCTTTGTTGCCATATGAGACATCGGATTGGACCACAGATCTGACCATGTCATAATTTCTTTCCCTCAAAATGTAATTTCTGAGTTTAAGACCACAAAGGGTATCATAGAAAAATAACTGAGAATAACGGTTAGAAAAGGACATAACTATCTTTTGAAAAGTAGACTGTGAGGTCTTAGAAAAAGCAAGAGCATTGAAAAAAAATTTGTGATCCAAAAACAACATTAAAAAACACATATCTCTAATCAATGTCAGCTACCTGTGTACTTTAATTGTTAATCTTTTCATTCCTTGCATAGATCCCTGACAGCGCTAACTTTAATCAGATGCAATAATATATCATATTTGGGTAGCAACAAATAAAGTATTGACAAATAAAGTATTTAAAGTATGAAAGCAAAAACAATGCTTCATTTCAAGAAGTTTAATAAAGGGGAAAACATGACAAAGAGAAAAGAATGGTCTCCTGAATTATGACAGAAGATGTCACTGTGTTTCCAGTCAGAACGGCTAATGGGGCCAAAAAAATGCCCAGAAGGACCTGGGAGGCCCATAGAAGTGACAGTAAAGCACAGGCACCACCATTGACCAAAGTGGCACTCCAAAGGCAACTAACACAGGCAGGAACCACTTGTTTGCTCTCAAAATGGTCATTGCATCAGGTGTTCCGTTGTACTGTCTGGTGTCATCGTGTCTCTCCTCTGTCAATGCTCCTTTTGTGGAGAGTGCTGGTAGCTGTGGGGCTGTGCAACCATTACTGGGTATGGAAGACCTTGCATCACAGCACACTGGTCTGCCCCCTGGGCACAACTGTGATGGTCCATTATGAGGTGGAGCAGGTGTTCCATCCAGAGAGTTCCGAGGGTCTCCATAAAGTTTATCATTTCCCATGGAATTTTTAAGATATATTTCAATAACATTAAAACGTCTGTTGGACGGCACTGTTATCTTGGCCATATCACTGAAAGCACAAGGAAAGTGGAGTTACCTTTACAGTTTAATAGCATACATGAATATTTACTGTCAAAATGCAAAAGGCTGTTTTGGCTATAATGCACACACAGCAAAAAAACATTATACCAAAGGGCTATTTGATCTCACTCTTACATTTGTTTGCATTAGTATTTCATGATGTTGGCGGATTTTCGGACAAATTAGCCTACAGTACTGTATCTATTTGAGCTCCTAATAGCCTACCTCATGCCCAAATACAACCAGACTCTACTAGGATTTGGAGAGGTCAAAGAAGTGTCTGATCTTGTTTGTAACAGTATTTCTTGCCCAGAGTAGTTATTTCCTTGCTCTCCATAATGTATGTTGTCATTCCAAGTTTCAACTTTTGACCGTAATTCTTTGACATCCTAAAACATGAAAAGGTTAGCATATAGCACTGTGTTTAATACAAGCCGACATTGGTAAGTAGAAAGGCAGAAATTCATAATTGATATGGTTTATTTTGTATTACACCAATTTGCTTTCTTACTGGGTACCTTTATCTTCTTTGAGACATGGGTTCTGCGATTCTTACAGTGATCACACATTTTCCTGAGAAGGCAGCTGCTGAAATCACTGCACAGTTACAGAATTACAACCAAGCGTGAAACACTGCCAAGCAGGGCAAGGCTCACACGTTGAGTGACTTCAAAAGAGAACTGTTTGGTTATTGTCGTTCATGACGTAATGTTAGCTACAGTATCCATATCTTATGTCTTACGTGCTGTTCGTAAAGAAAGC
Organism: Galaxias olidus; assembly: GCA_026901105.3. Taxonomy (NCBI): domain Eukaryota; kingdom Metazoa; phylum Chordata; class Actinopteri; order Galaxiiformes; family Galaxiidae; genus Galaxias; species Galaxias olidus. Next base: position 212,083 of record JAPMUY010003094.1, on the reverse strand, counting down.
TGATGACGCCTGTTGTGTTGAAAAAGAATAAATAAAGTACGTTGTTAGTTAGATTAGGCCAAGTGCTAATGATGTCAATTAACCTGGGAAACACTAACAGTGAGTGTTGAGTAATTGTATATTTTGGTGGAATATACATTGTGTGTTACTTAATACAACTATATTTTAACATTAACGTTACAAATAACGTTACTACAATTGTAATTTTGTCCAAATGGTGTGTTTAGCAGTTTGCTATCGTTACTTGTAACGCAGTTAGCTAGGTCTCAAGCGCTAGAACGATGTTAATGAACGTAGTAGTTAGTTAGCTTGGCTTAATGACGTTAGCTAGCTACATACATTGGTCAGCTAACGTTGCCGTTTTCTACTCTAAACATTTTTTCTTCAGGGTTTGTTAACTAGTTATATTTGTTTTTTTTATATAAATGTCAGTTTAAAAACTGTTCAATATGAAACAATGTAATACTAGTTTGTGATGATATTGAAGTTACGAATGCATATACTAGACCACAGCCTAATTTCCATAGCAGAGGGCTTAGTTTAAAAGGAGCTAGTTTAGTATTACATTTTAGAATTGGTAGGCTATCATATTTGTATAATGTATTATAGTGTTAGTTTGTTGGGGAAATATTTACATAATACAATATCCTGTAATACCCTGTGGTTAGTCCACAGTATATGTGAAACGTACAGTGCTGTGAAAAAGTATTTGCCCCCTTACAGGTACTTATTGTTTTTGCACATTTGTCACACTTAAATGTTCCAGATTATCAAACAAATTTTTATATCAGACGAAGATAACCTGAGTAAATACAACAAGCTGTTTTTAAATGATGATTTCATTTATTAAGGGAAAAAAGCTATCCAAACCAACCTGGCCCTATGTGAAAAAGTAATTGCCCCCCTTGTTAAATCATGAATTAACTGATATTAACCACATTTTTTGGAAAGCTCAATTTTGGGAAGCTCAAAGAGTTAAATTTCACTAGCCACACCCAGGCCTGATTACTGTCAGAACTGTAGAATCAAGAAATCACTTAAATAGAACCTGTCTGACAACATGAAGTAGGCTTAAAGATCTCAAAAATTAACACATCATGCCCCGATCTGAAGAAATTCAAGAACAGATGAGAAACAAAGTCATTGACATCTATCAGTCTGGAAAGGGTTACAAAGCCATTTCTAAGGCTTTGGGACTCCAGCGAACCACAGTGAGAGCCATTATCCACAAATGGAGAAAACATGGAACAGTGGTGAACCTTCCCAGGAGTGGCCGGCCTACCGAAATTACTCCAAGAGCGCATCGACTCATCCAGGAGGTCACAAAAGAACCCAGAACAACATCTAAAGCACCGCAGGCCTCACTTGCCTCAGTTAAGGTCAGTGTTCATGATTCAACAATAAGAAAGAGACTGGGCAAACATGGTATCCATGGGAGAGTTCCAAGGCGAAAACCACTGCTGACCAAAAAGAACTTAAAGGCCCGTCTCACATTTGCCAAAAAACATCTTGATGATCCCCAAGACTTGGGAAAATATTCTGTGGACTGACAAGACAAAAGTTGAACTTTTTGGAAGGTGTGCGTTCTGTTACATCTGGCGTAAAACTAACACAGCATTTCAGGAAAAGAACATCATACTGACAGTCAAACATGGTGGTGGTAGTGTGATGGTCTGGGGCTGCTTTGCTGCTTCAGAACCTGGGCGACTTGCCGTAATTGATGGAACCATGAATTCTGCTCTCAACCAGAAAATCCTGAAGGAGAATGTCCGGCCATCAGTTCGTGACCTTAAGCTCAAGCGCACTTGGGTTATGCAGCAGGACAATGATCCGAAGCACACCAGCAAGTCCACCTCTGAATGGCTCAAAAAAACCAAAATGAAGGTTTTGGAGTGGCCTAGTCAAAGTCCGGACTTAAATCCGATTGAGATGCTGTGGCATGACCTTAAACAGGCCGTTCATGCTCGAAAACCCTCCAATGTGGCTGAATTAAAACAATTCTGCAAAGAAGAGTGGGCCAAAATTCCTCCACAGCGATGTGAAAGACTCATTGCCAGTTATTGCAAACGCTTGATTGCAGTTGTTGTCGCCAAGGGTGGCACAACCAGTTATTAGGTTTAGGGGGCAATTACTTTTTCACATAGGGCCAGGTTGGTTTGGATAGCTTTTTTTCCCTTAATAAATGAAATCATCACATAAAAAATGCATTTTGTATTCCCTCAGGTTGTCTTTTTCACAGCACTGTAGGCCTACTAAGCCCCACATTCAAGGCAAGTGTTCTGTAGAAGCCGGTGCGGTGACTGTTACATAATTTTGCATTTTGTCCTTCTCTTTATCAGTAAGTACACCAATTATTTGAGTAAGTATGGACATTGTCAACAACACATCAAATCCGAAGATGAATAACACAGCTGTCAATATCACTATGGATAATTACAAGACCCCGTACCTCTGGGACCTCTTTGACTATCAGCATCAACCAGGGATCATTCTTACTATCTTTGGGGCCTGCCTCATTGGAGGTAATGGTTGCATTAGCAATGCATCATCTACATATATTTGTTGTAATACAGACACTCTTTCACTTTGTCAGTGAACAAGCAACACTGTATTCCTAAGTATGTTACTTCAAAGTCTGATGAATAGGAGTGACACTTTTTTCTCTCTCCAGCTGTGGTCAGGACAATCCTGAAAGCCCTTAAGCTGCCCTATACTGTATTACTTGCAGTTTGCGGTATAATACTTCAGTTTATCAGCTTCCATTATCCCGTGGTAAGTGCAGAATGGTCATAATTATATACTGTGAGAAATACTTTTGGAAGTCCTCGATCAAAGTGTGTTTCTCCACTATTGAACTTCACTGTTATCCCTTTAACAGATATTTTACGGGTATAATACCATAAAATAGAAATACCGTGATAAGCATTCACAGCAACCTTACCTTAATTCAGTATAACAAAATTATACAATGATTTTGAATGTTGAATAGTGTTTCTTTAGGGTAAAATAAATCCTGTACCGTAATTTTGTTGTTGAATAGCACAGATATAAAAATGGTATCGTAAGTGCTATTGTGGTATTGCACCTGTTTTTCACAAAGAAAATAAAATTACGGTAACTTCCATAGTTCCAAAACATGGTGCAATAATTGCTATTTGTGGTATGACACAGCTCTATTACTACAATAAAATGGTACCATAATTTTTTCTCTGTAAAATAATTAGGGAGTAATTTTAATTGTGCTATTGTACGGCTTTTCAAAAGAGGGTTAGGGTTAGGGGATGGTTACGCCATCATTGTACCAAGCACACTATATATATCTTATAACATTCTTAATTATACAGATTAGTGCTAATTGAAAATGGCATATAATTCCCGTGTAACTTCCAGGTTGAATATTACACGAAGGAGATAGGTGACATCAGTCCCAAGCTGCTAATACACATCTTCATGCCTGTGTTGATATTCAGCAGCGCCTTTGGGATGGAATTCAACTTGTTCTGGAAGGCTATATCACAGGTCAGACCTCTCTTTCCTTTTCCCTTTTTTAAAAATCTACAAATTAAAAATAAACCTAAATACATGGTGTAAAAATGGTACTGTTTAATTATATACATTTACAAAACATTTGCAAGGTCTTGCTGTTTGCGCTGCCTGGGTTTCTACTGAGCGCCAGTATGATAGCTGTGTTAGGGGTCAAAGTGTACAACTACAACTGGGACTGGTACACTGGCATGATGTTTGGTGCCATTGTCAGCGTCACTGACCCCTTCATTGCCACTTCTTTGCTCCAAAGCCTAGGTAGGGCTACACTTCTCTATGAGTTTAATGAGTACATAGGTATTTCTTTAAAACGTTTATATCACAAAATGCATTGTGCACTAGCCTTAACCTTAACCTGGTCCCACTAACCTTAACCTTTGTACTGTTTAGGGTACCACCCCAGTGAAAAGCATTAAGCCTTTTCTCTATTTTGTTTCATTTATTTGTTAGAGTGAAGATAAATATTGCAAGAATAAAATAGAATAACAAGGCCTAATAATTGTCTGGTTTAGGAGGCAACATAAAAGATCTGAATCATACACTTCTAATACGTTGTAATAGTCTAATACGAGTAGAGTCTACTTTCCCAAACCACTCCTATAGTGGAATGTGTCTTGGGTGCATTTACATGTGGCATTAATCAAAGTCAAATGTAATACCGGCACACTCTGGATGATATAGCATGCTCATTTTAGCTATCCTGCAAATTGGGGGGAAAGTTTAGAAAGCACATAATTAACTCCTTTTTTCATGGTATTGCCTGTTAGACCTGTCAACTATCACACAGGCTCACCTCTGTTCTTTTCCCCAGGTACTGTCAAGCCCCTGACCATTCTCCTGGAAGGAGAAGCTCTGTTCAGCGATGGAGCCGCTTACATCACCTTCACGGTTTTCAAAGATTTGGCCCTTGATGTGAACCAGATTGAAGGTATTTTGACATGATGTTGGCACGAATGTTCTTGCATGTATTAGAAAGTAGTGTGTCATGCACAGGAATATGCACGTGTTAATAAACGATGCATAGATCATTTTTAAGACATTTCAATAAACCAAATAGAGCACGGGTCTGTTTCCTCATCATACCAATGATATAACCAGGTCTTATTATGATCTTCCTCTGTAACATGACATATGTCCCGATCCCAACGTTTGCTGGTGTTCCCTCCCACAGCCACCAGGCTAGCTGTGAAGCTGCTGCTAATGCTGGTGGGCAGTCCTGTGCTGGGCATCCTCATGTCAAAGATCATCACGTTCTGGCTCTCCTACATCTTCAACGATGTCCTCAGTGAGATTACCGTCAGCCTGGCCATGACCTACATCACCTTCTATTTCGGTGAGGGCCGCTTTCAACGTCAAGCTCCGATGGGGTACACCTCAGGCCATCTGTTGTACTCTGACTTTATTTTGCAATGTAGTTGCTCTTTTTTTTTTTTTTTTTCTTTTTTTTTTTTATGGTGGAAGGAGTTTTGTTTTGACCAGACGCACCCCGGGTATTGCAAATGAAAACATTCCCAGATGTGTATTTCTAGCATGCTCCCTATGTTAGTTGATGTGCCTATTATTCTCTCGGCGTCTCATCTGACTTGTTCAATAGCCAACTGTCCTTTCATAATGTTTCCTCTTTATAGCTGAGTGGATGGAGATGTCTGGTGTCATAGCGGTTCTGGTGATGGGGTTGTTCCTGGACACAGTTAACTTCAGTCCAGAGATCGAAGGGTTCCTCGTAAGGTCAGTCGGATGATTTCAAAGCAGCTTAATGGTGTAACAACAGCGGCGCTGTCTCCTGTGGGATGTTGCTCTTCATCAGGTTGTAATTGAATCAATAGTCTGACTCCTTTTCCCTCCTAAATCCGAGTAGGATGCAAGCCAAGCAAATAGTTGCGTCTGTGGATTTCTAAATAGGAATGTGTTTATATACATATTTGCAGTGATACATTTTATCATTTGGTTTACTGGACAAACACACAAATCATTGTATTTGTCGCGTAGGTTCTGGGAGATGCTGACCCACCTTGCCAACACGTTGATCTTTTTCATCGTTGGAATTGTCGCTGTCTCAGCCTTCAAACACCTCAACCAAAATGATTTCTTCAACATCATAGTGCTCTACTTTGCCATTTACATTATAAGGTAAACATTTGCAGAGAGAGAGAGGATGGAACTATGGCCACAAATATATATTTTGTCTTTAATGATCGACTTGCCCTCAGAATATAGTAGTAAGGTGGTACAGTATTCTAATCTAGCTGACCTCCTATTGAACTACTGTAGTGTAAAAATGGCAAAACAATGACTTGTTACAACGTTAGAGTAGACCACGTGGCAAAAAACATTTTTTGGTTTTGTCTTCAAACAGATTCATTTCAAAATGTCTGCGTATTTGGTGCATTAAAACAGTCAAAGACGGCCCTCCTGCTAACTCTGTTCCAGACTGGTGACTGTAATCGTCTTGTCCCCGATCCTGTCGCGGACCGGTTACGGCTTCAGCTGGCGTTGGGCAGGTGTGTGTGTGTGGGGGGGCACCAAAGGAGCCTTCTGTCTTTGTCTTACGCTCATGGCCTACCAGTCTACAGACCTGGACGAAGTCAAAGTCAGAGATAAGGTGAGCGCTCCTGTTGCTTTGGTTGTTCGTTATATGAACGAAAAGAGGACCAAAGAATGGAACGTTGCGGAGTCCCAAAGCAGTACTCCCCTTTTCACGTTTGATCGATTTTAAACACAGTGTCACAGTGTTCCTCTAATCAAGGACTGAGGTTGATGGGGAGAACGCAACAGCATAATCTTGACTGTTGTTATTTAGAGAAGCTTTCCCATGATGCTTGTAACTACAGCCGAACAACAAAGCCTTGTTGTGTCTTAGTTTCTGGTCTTATCATCTGGGATGGTGGTCCTCACTCTTTTAATCAACGCCACATCCATGAACTGGTTCCTCAAGCGTTTAGGTAAGAATTTGTACATTGTGTTTATTAACAACCTTCATAAACCTTCATAAAATAACCGAACTTGAAACCACTTTCTAAATGGGACAGAGATTCTTAAGACCCAACATTTTTGGCTTTACATTTTTCCTAAAAACAATGTCAATTTAACTCCATTCATGCTTTCAACAAGGTAGTTAGTATAGTAATCTACAGGTTCTAACTATACTGGTCCCTCTGTCTGCTACACGTGTTCTTTCTCTGTGGCCTAGGCCTGTACGACGTGTCTGTGCCAAAGCGCATGTCCATGTACAGCGCCGTGCAGCGGGTCCGAGAGACCTCGGAGAACACGTTCAGTCTGCTGAAGATGGACCGCTTCCTGGCCGACGCCAACTGGGAGATGGCCAAGAGCCGAGTGCAAGTGGAGGACCCCTACAAAACGGACGACGAGGCGGTAAGCTCTGAAAGAGTAGCGATACACGCAAGAAGTGACGGTCAGTGGTAAACACAACCAAAGGGCCCAAACAGCCTTGGGGGAAAGCGTGCTCCTTCAGCCCGAACACCGTATGACATTCCCAATACTACACCGTCTCAGGCTAGTTATCTTTGTTGAAACAGCCATGCCATCTCCTCATGTGGATGAGTGTGTCTGTCTCGGTACCAGTTAAGCATCGAGGAGTTCAGCCCCATGGCGCGGATGACCCGGTGCCCCGACTGCGACGGGGACGTGCCCTACACGGCGTCCGTTCGCGAGACGGAGGACATGATGGAGGAGGCCCGCATGCGCATCCTCAAGGCCCAGAAGGTCTGTGAACTGTGCCTGTGGACTTGGGGGGGGGGTTCCCCCGTTCGTTCTGTTCCTGCGTCCTCTACACACTTTGCATGGCGAAGCAGATGCTTGGTTTTAGGAGACTAAATCCATATATTGAGATGTGTTGCATGTTAAATTGACAGCGTAATGTCATGAGTGAGGATAATAGGTAGTACTGATCAAGATATTGTATTATATTCAAATATGATGTTTCAGTTTATTTTAAGCTCCACATCTTCTCCTGGTTCATGTCTTAGTAATGTTGATACACAGCACTATCGATGTTTGTGATTGGGTTAAAGTGCCGCAGGTATTGACTCGGGTAACCTAACCCATTTATTGTAAGGTTCACCAATGAGTCAACTAGAGATTATCTTGTCCAGAATGAGAACCTTGGGCTTCCGTCCTCAGAATGGCTGTTGGGCTCCACAGCATCAGCAAAGCTGACAGTTGTGTGTGTGTGTGTGTGTGTGTGTGTGTGTGTGTGTGTGTGTGTGTGTGGTTTTGCAGACAAGCTACTGGAAGCAGTACAGCTCTGGCATGCTGAACAGAGAGGCAGCCAGGACCCTCATGAACATAGCAGAGAACATGAACGACCACAAAGGGATGTAAGTGCCTCAGGCCTCACTCTCCACCACAATGAGCGAGGAACACCCTTTGGTTTGGATCAGTAGGAGTGCGATGGAGGACGTGTGGGCCAGCATGGAGTCATGAGGGGGGTGGGGTGGGGTGTGTGTGTGTGTGTGTGTGTGTGTCACACAATTTGGTTGACAGTCCTGTTTTTTATTTAACAACATTAAATAGTATGTTGTTTTATGACAAATGTTTAAAAAAGGGACATCACAACTGTAATACTTAGAAAACCTGAAGGGCCATGATTGACAGGCCCCCCCTTGATTTAACCATAGCTTTTTAAGTGTGAGGGTAAGTCAGAGGGATCTAACCTAAGTAATAGCTGATGATTAACCACTTCGCTGAAGGACCTCTCATGTCTGACACACACACACACACACACACACACACACACACACACACACACACACACACACACACACACACACACACACACACACACGGCTCTGTGTCATAGAACAGCTTTTTGACAAGGGGTCTTCTGTTAAAGGTACCCGTTATGGTTATTTATAGTTTGATGCATGTGGCTTTGTCTGGAGAGAGTTGGCATATTGCTGTAGGAAACCACATTTTAGAAGTGGTACTTATTCTGTTTTGAAAGGTTAAATGTAATTCTTTTGAATGTGTTACAGTATGTCGAAAGGTCATGCACGTGTTACGTTTGAATGGCCATAACTAACATAGCATACTGATAAACAAAGACAACTCTATGGAAACACAGACAGGGAGTCACGGCACAGAGGAATGATGCCTCGTGTGCATAGTGAATGAACGTGCGCATTGTGCTGTAGGTTTATGAGCGTGCAGGACATAAAGAAATACTGGAAGCTGAAGGGCTTCTATGTGTCCCTGAAGAGGAAGTTGGAGGACTGGCTCTACGATGTCAAGGTGGACAAACTGAAGCCGTCCAGGTAATGGGTTTCTTTTTGAACCGAATCAATGAGTGCATTCGGGCACATACATTACAATGCGGTCATTTGGCAGACGCTTTTATTCCAAAGCGATTTACAATGAAATTACAGGGGCAAGAGCAGCTTAAGTGCCTTGCTCAAGGGTACGCTAGTGCTGGCGTTCCCAGGTGGACTTGAACTTGGGACGTTTTTGTCACCAAGTAGCATTTCTACCCACTAGGGCACCACTATCCCCGCATACAATTATGGTAGATCCATAATTATGATAATGAGTGTTTTCCAAATCTTTCAAGGTGCATAAAGACCTTTTTTTTCAGTTCAAACATTAAAGCACATAAATGCCGCTGTAATTATCAAATATCATTATTAGGCAAATAATATGGTAGACCTATTAAATTCACACTTTGTCTTATATCTTCTGTCCATCACATACATATATACAGTGCTGTGCAAAGGTTTTAGGCAGGTGTGAAGTCTTTAAAGTAAGACTTTTTTTTCTTTTTTAATATAAATGTTCATTCTTTTTTTGTCTTTTAAGCAATTCATAAAATACAAAGTGAGGGAAAAGCAAATCTATCAAATCAACATTTGGTGTGACCACCCTTCACCTTCAAAACAGCATCCCCTGCCTAAAACTTGTGCACAGTACTGTATATATATATATATATATATATATATATATATATATATATATATATATATATATATATATATATATATATATATATATATATATATATATATATATATATATATATATATATATATATATATATATATATATATATATATATATATATATATATATATATATATAGTATTAATACATACTATATTGTGTGCTTAGGTGTGTGTGTTTGTGTGTATAGACTGAGAAACTGTCTTGCCCCTGCCCTCCATGCTGTCCAGAAATGCGACGCTGCGATGGTGCTACCAGCTAGTGTTCAGCTTGCCCTTTGAGTACTCCATCTACATGGTGATCGTGGTCAACATCTTCCCCATCGTCCTGGAGCTCATCCACAACATCGGCGACCCGTTCATCTACGAGGTCCTCATCCTCAACTACATCTTCACCCTCTGCTATGTGTCCGAGGCCATCCTTAAGGTAGACGTCACGCGCACACCCACGAAGACACCTACGGCACACCCACATACACGCCGAAATTGTAAACGCTAACGACAATATATTTTAACGGTTCAATCCCTACAAACCTTTGAGCTCCTTAATACTAACTGCCCCTACGTTTGGTTAGAGGTCTTTAGGGGTAACATACTCCTCATGGAGGCCTTCTACGGTCCCAGCGGTAGCTGTCCCCAGCATCATTTGAGTACTTGATTCATGAAGGTTCTGCTCAGTGCCATGGGTTTGACCTTGTTCTGAATGGCTTGGCGCTAACAGCCCCTTGGCTCTCCCTCGCCAGCCACCACCGTCTTTCCCAACGCGGTCTGGTTGATCCAAGTATTGTCCTCCAAACTCCATTCTTTCCCAGGCGCTGGCCATGAGGAAAGCCTACATCTTCAACCACTGGAACCAGTTCGACCTGCTCATCATCCTGATGGCCATTGCCGACATCGTGATTGAGCACTGCATGGGCGCCAACGAGGCCTACACCAACATCCAGACCATGAAGCTGGTCCGGATCTCCAAGATGTTCCGCCTCACCAGGGCGCTCCGTCTCTGTAAGGTAAGCTGCACCGGTTGGGTCTGGGTGGGTCTTGAGGATCCAAGCGTTTCTGATGCTTTTGATCATAGCTTGTTTGGTTAATAGGTGTGTTTCTTTCAAACCAAAGTTGAAAACCGTGATTAGTTGGGACTTGTGTTCTTTTCTAGATCCTCATTCCCAGGCTAATAGAAGCTGTTGACCTGAGGATCCACAAGCAACTCAGCTTTGGCTACGACATTGGCAAAGGCTACGTGATCGGAGAGGAGGACATCGCCAAGATCATCGACCACATTTCTGATGACGCCAGCATATCCAAGGTGCTGCCCATTATCCAGATACCCGGAATAGGAACCTAGCGTTTTGGTTTTCCAAACTAATAGATCCAAGGATCTTCAAAACAAAGATACTTTTTTTTAGTGAGTGTGACGTACTGTTATTTCTTAGCCACTGTACCTGTTGTGTTGCAGAGACTGAAAAGCATTCTGGAGGAGAACAGGCAGCAAGCCGTCAGGGAGCTAGGTAAGGGAGGCCAGGCAGGCAGGCAGGCAGGCAGGGAGACAGGCACTGCTGCTCGACAGCCTCGGGCCGTTCCGCTCTATGGCAATCTGATCTGGATTGATCTGGCTTTCCCTCGAGGGCAGTTAGCCACGCGCGCGTTAACCAAGGAAGACAGGGGAGCTCTTTTACCCATGGGTGGGATTGCTCGTAAACAATTCACTGTCGGGGTGGTGGCAAGACTGCCTGCTGACGTCTTTGCTCCTAGGAATGTATTTTGGTGTAAGTCGTGTAACTCAAGTCTTTATACTGAGGCAGAGTTAAGGGATGGTTAGAGTGACACCCACCACCACGAGCTTCAAAGGGAACACATCAATGAAGGGGAGTGATGCATGCATTCCCCATGCAGTTAGTGGTCTGAGGAAGAAAAGGTGGGAGGGTGGGGGCATAACTATTGGGAGGCTGCGGAGCTCCATCAAAGCCAGGGGGAGAAGAGGACGAGCGCGTCCCCGTCCCCACACAAAGGCACCGTTGGACGTAATGAGAGCCTGCCAAGTCATTGTGCTGGGCTCCCCCGCCAACCGGAAAGAACTCCATCTCCCACAATCACACTGCTCATTAGCATTTAGAAAGCCGGGATCAGGTGGCCTCAGGGCACCCTGCACGCAGTCAGAGCAGCATCACACACACTCTATGCATGTACAGTAGATGTATGAATATATATGCATGTGTTTGGGATGGAGGTTGTTGTCGGACGTACATTACGACCGCGAGCCCCGCTGGATAGTGGAAGAGCAGGTGAGGACGGGGCTTTGTGAGAGACCTCTCCCGCTCCCTTTTGTTGTTTCCCTGGGCCAGCTCTCTGCCTGCCTCCGAGGCTCACCTCTGTGTGTTCTCCCCGTCCCTGTCCAGGCCTGCTGCAGAGGGACTACCCGGAGATAGCCATCTCAGTGAAGACGCGGCAGGCCGTCAGAGCCGTGTTCAACAGCGAGAGAGACGCCATACGGACGCTCATGTCCGGAGGGGTGCTGGACGACATCGAGGCGTCCAAGCTGGAGAAGGTGCTCTTACCTGTGCATGTGTGCATTCGCCCATAGTGGGGGCGCTGGCGTCCCCCCATTGAATTCCGGAAAATTGTACACAATGACGTTACAGCTATGTATACGTGCACATTTTCACACATTTTTACTCGTGCTGCCTCGGGCTTTAGGCACCCGTGGAGAATCACAGCAGTCGATCACGTTGTTTCTAACCACCGTCGTCTTCCTCCTCTTTGATTAGATGATCGATATGAAGATGAAGAAGCTGTCCAAGTTTCCCCCGACCATCCCTGCACCCACGGCCGAAGAGCTGCTCCACAGCCTGCCCTGGCTCAACAAGGACCCTGCTCAGATAGCATTCATCAATGTACGCACGCACACACACACGCGCACACACACACACGCACACACACACACAAACACACACGCACACACACACAGGACCACACCATAAATGCAAATCCAATTCCATATAGCATAGGAATATACTCTATAGGCAGGAGATAAAGGTACACAAACAGTGCTCTACAACAGTATTCAGCTGTTTCTGTAGCCTGTGTTGTTTGGTTGATAATGAAGGTTATGGCAGTCGTTCTGATGACTAGTTTGTTAACTGGAGACAGCCTGTCGATGTGTTTGTTCTCAGAGGGTGGCCAAGCTGCTGTTCTTTGACTTTGGAGACGTCATCGTCAGACAGAAGGACGAGCCTCAGGGAATCCACCTCATCGTGTCCGGCATGGTCAAGGTGGGGAAGGTCACGCTGCCCCCACTCTGACTCTTCAAAGAACGTTGCTCATATTTTAAAAGAACAATCTTCAAATAATTGCCCAATTTGCTTACAAAATGCATGCTGTATGCATAATGATAATTGGCCTGAGCTTGGTGCAAAACGTAATCATCCACATATTGATTTGGTAGGTGCTAAAAAGTGATGTCACTAATTATCATTATTATTATTTATTTATACAGGGTTGACTGACTGAGACAAAATCTATTTTGCAGCAGTGCCCTGTTTAAGCAGCTCATGAAAAATGAAATAAAACAAACTAAATTTGAAAAAACATTTCAAATAATCAAATACATGTATATACACAGAGTTTAGTCTGTCCCATACAAAACCCCACCGAAGTCAGGTCTTCACATATAGGGGTTCAGCACACGCTAAATAATTAATAAAAAATAATGAGATAATTCTACTAAACAGGGCTAGAAGATGGCACTCATATTACATCAGCCATGTTTTAACAAGAGGACAAGCGCAAGTCTTTCAGCGGGCACAACATTTGTTACACGTTTTACCCAGATCCATTTTACCTTTGAGCTAATTGACTGTACCTTTCTTTAATCATTGAAGCACCTTTAAGCATGAATCCACCCAGCAGTGAGCCTACGGTCAGCCTCGGCTCATATGTGCAAATTACACTTAATCACTTGTCATTTAGGTAGCCCTCAGATGGAGGCGCGTACGAGCCATTTCCACGCATTACAGTGTGACACGGCAATTATGGGTTATTTTAGCGGAGCAGGAGTAATGGGGCTCCCTTTGTAGAGACACCTCTCTGAATCTTGTGATCTTTACTCTCCAATAACACATTACGCACAGCAATTTTTTTATATGCCACTCTGTTTTTCTTCCACTCCGAATAAAGAAAGTGGGCTCATATATTCGTCTTTGTAAAGATTCTGCTTTTGCATGAGGCGTGCTATCTTGGGTTGTGGCAGAGAGAAGCCTGAGGGTGGGGCAGAATAAGCTTTATTTTGACTGAGCATTAGGCAATGGTCTACAGGTTTCCCACCATCCAGCTACTCCATATTCTGGTGCTCTCAAGGGCTGGGACAGCTCAATAAGAATTATACGTCGATGAGGTGGTCGAACTTCAAAAAACACACCACAAAAAAAAGATATAATTAATTCAAATCAGACCCATACCTGTTGTCACCAAAAACTGAAGAAAAAGAGATATCCTGCAGGCCACAGTTAGTGGCATAAATCACACAATGGCAAGAGTAGACAAATGTGTCATATTTCTCATGGTGCATTATTATAGGCTAGGCATCCCTGGTTCAGTGAGCTACATTATCCACACCAGTTGTTTGTTCTTACACCCACACCACGCTATCACACCCTTTTCAGTAACGGGTACTGAAGGCATGTTAGACGAGGTGCGCTTGATTTATATTGCCTCACATGCAGAGTTACCAAAGGGACAAGGCTCTATTCTGTTGCATTCCCCAGATCACCGGCGGCAGCCCCAACCTGGGCGGGAAGGCCACCACGGAGAAGGGCCACCTGACCGACTACCAGAGCTGTGGAGCCATCCTGGGGGAGCTCAACTGTCTGACCCAGCAGCGCATGGAGTCCACCGTCACCTGTGAGACTGCCACCCAGGTAACCAAGCCTCCGGTTTAACTACTGGAGGGGTAAGGCGGCCCACCAATCAAACCTGGGAAATGTTGTATCTTTTGACTGTGAGCTTCCAGTAGGGGCTTGTGGTGACTCGGTGTGCGTTCCTCCCCACAGACTTGCTTTATAGCCATCGAGTCTCTGTTCGAGGCCTTTGACTTGTTCCCCGAGTTCCCGTCCCTAGAGTACAGGATCTGGCTCTCCCTGGCCACCAGGATCTCCATCAGCACCTTCATGGAGAATATCTTCTACCAGGTACACCTAAAAACACACACCCACACACACACACCTTCCCTGGATATGCATCGGTGGATGTTTTCTTACCCGTTTGGGTGTGTATTGCAGTCAGCTCTTTTGTGTTGTCTTTTCGCTCCTGCTTTAATGTTTTAAGTTTCTAAAATGTCTTTGTAGAAGGGGCTAACAGGTACAGGTAAATATTCTTTTGAAAACATTCGACAAAAACATGGATTATGAAACGTTGCTTACTGCATTCGATTATCTAGGAAGCACAAGTCCATCAATAAACATTAAGAAGTAGCTTCAGCTGAGATATTAAAGATCTTTAAATTCTGAACTTATGTAGTGAATACACGCCCACTAAAACGCTCAAACGTGATAGGGATGGACAGTTAATGTAGGATTCCAAAGTAAAGGACCAGAAGTGCTGCTGGTCAGTGGTCCTCCGGTTCCTCACCCTAGTCCCATTTCCCCAGGGGTTGAACTACAACCGCATCTGTGCCCACCTGTCGCGAGCCTACCTGCTGGAGCTGGAGATGAACCAGAAGCTGGAGGTGTACGACCGCAGCATGGAGGACGTGGTGGTGGTCTACGGCAGCTGTGACGACGTGCAGTCCCAGTGCTGCTACAACGCGCCCGCCCTGATCAACAGGACCACCCACCAGGTAAACACAGCCGACAAACCGCCCTACGCTAGATACCGGTAGTTACTAATAACTGAACATGACCGGGTCAAGGTCACTCGGTGTGATTGACATGCCAAGGGCATGGAATCCTGCCTTTTGTCACGGCCGACATTACGTTATGAAAAACAGGTAGCTCTTTTGATTAATGAAATTAGTTATTTATCTGAATCTGTTTAAAAAATTTACATTAGACAGGTATGCTATGCTTCTGTAGACTGGTTTCAGTAAAGTAATTAAAACAGTGAAAACAAACAGGCTTTAGTTGAAAGTTGTAGGTGCCTCACAGCGGTCCTCATGTCTGTGGCACTGTAGGTCGTGGGAACGGTCAACACCACCAGGCTGCTGGTCATCCCCAGCCCCTACGCCCTGCTGAAACAGTCCTCCAGCTCTGAGCTGTCCACACTGGACAGTGTCCCATGCCTGAGGCACGCAGCCCAGAGGCGAGGTACAACATTCAATCAAGCCTTTGGTTAAGAACTGTTAAGCCTGTACCGCAGCAGTGTATTGACCGCTTGTGTGCTCTTTTCCCACCTCAGCATCAAGACACGACCGCACAGGGCTGCTGAGAACAGTGAGTCACCTCAGTGGTGTTCAATTATCCCAAGATATGTTTAAAATAACAAAAAGCACGATACTGAAGCTTAACAGTGAGATTGATTTGTGTCTATGTCTATCAAGGTGACGTCAGAGAAAAAACTTGCCAGCCCAGAAGAGAGCATGTAATACATGGAGGCAGTAGGAGTCAGACTCAAGGAGGCAGACCATCAGTTATTTTACAACCAGAATCTATTAAATTTTATAAAATGTGTAATGTTTTATGTGCATTTTATCCAAGTTTGCATTGTATATAAGTTTAACAGAATATATGAGTTATATGTTTCTGTGTTAAGACTCATAACACCTTGTTAAACAAAGTCGGCACGGTAGTTCAGAACGCCTTACTGTAAAGACAAGCCCATTATCACAAGGTTGTGTCACTAGCATGAACACCTAGTAATTCTGTGGGAGTGTTGTTGAAGTTGTTCCCTCTTAAAGGCCACTGGGTCTAAAGGCTCTCCATCTCATTGAGAAAAACAGAATTAACCTACATTTTAATTCTCATTAAAATGGATGAACAGTAATGGAACCAACAAACTCGAACAATGAACCATAAAAGGATTTGTTTAAACTGAAGTAAACAAGGCCAGATAAGAGGAACCAACTTCTTATAAAAAAATGTATTCTGTTGGATAGAATGCCTAACCAGGAGACTGTTTGAAATAATTGGGAGAGACACCTGTCATGAGAATATTATTTACAGTAAGACATCAGTAGATTCATCAAACAACCTTGGAACCAATGACTTTGTTTCAAGTTCTCATACAATTACAAGGTGAAATTTAATAAATCTGAAAAAAAGATGGGGTAACAGTAGTACTAATATAAATAGTTTGCCCCCCTTTCTGATGCTGGTACAAATAAACCTTTCTAATTAAAAAGAAACAAAAAAAATCTATGGTGGTTGCATGATTGAAGCCATGGTAATTATATCCATTGGCTCCAGGTGGAAGGTTGGCTAGACAGAAGCATTGTATGAGAAACCTTCTGATCTACAGCCATTAGACAATGCCAACGCCGTCTTGGCTACATGCAACAGGAGGCTGTGGTTGACATCTCTTTCACCTGGGAGGTTTTACAGTTTAATGGTGCCAAGAGGAGAACAGGTGTATGTATGGCTTAGTAACAGAACATTATCTACCTCAATAATAAGTTAAGTTTAAAACTATACCAAAAGGTCTGTCAAGTCTTGCTCAATGCTGAGAGGATATAAGAGAAACATTTACAAATAATACCTGTGGCAAAATAAACCTTTTTGTAAAAAAAAAAAAAAAGAAAAAGACAGAAAAGTTTTTGGGGGAATCCATCACTTACAAGCTTTGCACAAAAACAGACCAGTGTTTTGGTGAAGATCCATCATTTCATGGTAGCTGTTGCCTTTAACTCGGAAATTAATTACCGGATTGTGTGCAGGGAACCCTGGTCAAAAGCACAGCCAATCATTTTGGTCACACTGATTTAAGTGTCCCAATTAATTTTTTGTTATTAATCTTTCCGTTACTGTATACTTTTTTATTTTTATAAAATATTTTATTCATACAATCATTTTTTTTTTTTTACTATAGCAACATAACTATTTAACTTTGAGTGGCAAGATATCAGTCGGACAGATCACCTCATAAGAACAATAGTATATAAACGAATGCAAAAAAAAAAAAAAATCTGTATCCATCTGTATCTCTCTCACTTTCATCTCTATTTTTCTCTTTCATTTCATTCCAGTCCGTACTATTTCTGTACAACTGTGTCTGTAATATCCTAGTCTGAGTATTGCTGGTCCTGGTGGAGGGTGGTGATGGGTGCAGCGCTGAGTCTGGACTAGCAGCGCCCTCTACTGATTGGCCAGAGGAAAGGTACTGCGTGGCAGGAACAGGCTAGCCATTGGCTTACTGCAGCCACACCCTTCTCCTGCTCATTCTGGTCCGTTAACTGCTGGCTCTGGAGACGCCACACTCTGTTCTGGTCTGGAGAGACAAGGAGGGGAGAGGCCAGTGGAGACAAAGATAGAGAGTTTACCCTACCAGGAAAGTGTATCTACATCAGTGATACAAACACAACCAATGTAATGTCACACAGCTGTGAAGCTGTCAGTTGTGTTTTGGGTCAAAGCTACGTTGCCAGGATTAAGGCTATTTTTAAAATGACATACCCATACATGTAAAGAACTAGTTTAGTGAACCTCGGCAGCATTGAAAGAGCGATCTGCTTTGTGTAGACGGAAAGGAGCTCGAGCACTCACTTGACTTCCTCCATGTCTACGGGCTCTGCTAGAGGGCCATTGGCCACCTCAGTAGTCCTGGACTTCTCCTCAGAATGCTTACCACTGCAGGGCGACAGAGGGGTCACAGACTCTAAGAACCTTTCGCTCCATCGGGATTCAACACAGCATTCAATGGATTTCAGAAATTGAACGATGATAAAGAGGAATAGCATTGGTAACTTCAAAACAAATGCGAAAAACAAATCTGACTGCATATGGCCCTGAAGATCCATTACGCTACAATCTGAGATGAGACACGAGTGATGTGTCAAGTTCACAAAAGGAGAGAAACCTTGTCTTGGGACAGTTGGCCGCAGGCTGGGTTGACGTGGGGTTAGGGATGGGAGAAGTCTTCTCAGGCTCGCCACTCTGTCCAACAGCATACTTTACAGACGCCTCTTCTGAGGTAGATGACTTCTCTTCCTCACTGCAGAGCACGGGGGGAGCACGCATTTACACAGGTCTAGAACCTTATACACACTTATATACACACACACACACACACACACACAATACATACACTCACACTGACAGGACACATCATGCAGAATTAAACTAGACCACAATACAACAACAATAATAATAACAAAAGTAATAATAAATTAATTAATAAACCAAGGTGTTGAAATGTGGTTGGTTGCTTAAAGAAAGGGACGCAAGCAAAGCATCACAATGTACAGCAAATGGAGAGAAGCAGGAGTCCGTTAATTTCTCCACTTCCAGGAGTTTAGCCTCTTAAGGAGGAACTGCTGAGCTCTGTCAAGAGCAGGAAATGGTAGGAGGGCCTTTGGGCAGATTTAGCCATTTTGATTGGATCAAACTCATCATGCCAGCCATCAGTCTTGCTTTGTGTCATAGAACCACCAAGGAGCTTATTGCAGGACAGCAGAGACCTAACGAGAGATGAGGTGACTATACTCAATTTAAGATCTAGTAACATATTAGAGATGTAAGAACATCTAAATAATGTGAGTAAGATTTCGGAAGAATCTTACACAATAGCCCTGATGGTTACTACAATTGGTGTGAATTTCCAAACCGCCAGCCCTAATAAAATGCAAAGAAAAAAAGTGCCGCACTTCTCTAGAACGCAGGATCAGAAACAATGTGATATGCGAGGTTAACTTGTGTATTTACATCTATTTTGACCAAGAGGGGGCGTGGGGTGGATTATAAACAGGTATTTAGGGTGCCGCTAGTGATGTACTACACCCAGCTTAAGTTAGAAGAGTGAAAACAATTGCGCAAAGCAGTTTGTAAAACAAAAAACATAAAACACGACTACCCCAATTGACAACAAAACGTTCCTTTTTCCTAACAAAATACAAATTTTACAAAAATTCTGTGTTTTACTCATATCAGTGTTTTAAAAAAAATAATTTGCGCAAAACTAGTAATTAGTTGGAACAAAACAAAAAAAGATGTCGGATGTCTATTATTTGTTCTGTAACGTTAAGTGCTGCCGCCTTGTGACAAAAGCAGGCATGACAGTTAAACGATACACAAGTCTAAGTCTGAAGAAAAGGAAAACGGTTTGGAAATTCGGATACCGCCCAAGCCTACTCTATCCAATTAACACAGCCACCTGACAAAGCCAGTGGCTGGCAGCCAAAAGCCAATTTGGTGGCAAATAACTAAAGATAATCTGTAAAGATGTGCAGATCTGTTTCAACTGATCAACACCCACAACTCAAACTGAAAAAGGAGGGGGAGGAGGCCAATTCAGAAAGCCTTGGAGTGGCTAGTCCTGAGGCGGCCTGTGGGCTGATTCTACTCAGACGTTTCAGCATAACGGAAGTTTTAAGATGATATCCTGGTAGAGACATGCAGAATGGAGATGATAAAAGAAAGAACCGATAAAAAAGGTCAAACTCAGTGGCTGACATGAAAACAAGACACGGCAGACTGGTGCCCTCGGATTGGCTGTACATACCGATAAGATTTCAACACTCTGAAGACACACCCACACGCACGCCAAAGAGAAAGGGGAAGCTCAGGTTGTAAGTGTCAATCAATCAATCAAGTCAAAAAGGACAGTTGTATACTGGAACAAACAAACACGGGCATGCAGGGTCTGCAGACTGGGTGGGACAGAGAAGGCACTCAGATTTATCGGGGTCGGACATGGATCAATTCAGGATACAGGTCAGCGCACAGCAGAAGAAAATAACTTCACATACACAGCTGTTAAGTCTTTGCTCCATCTGATTTCAGGCATCATCGCATTACTGGGATTAGCAACGAAATGTTAAAGAATTCTCTGCTAAAACACTATTCATTCATTTCCTGACATTTAAAATCACTTTCAAAAAGACAAATCATAAAATGTGGTTCTTGTTCAAGTCAATAAACATCCAGAGGAAACTGACTTCAAACAGGGAACAGAGACTTATAACCTGCTGTGTATCAGTTCCTCTCTCCAATAAACAGACAGGGCTGATCTCTATATTTGCTGTACTGAACCTAAACTCAGTATAGCATTATACACAGACATGTTCTACGGGTTCTACAGGTGTGCTAGGGCGTTCCTATTGTTGGCTACAGTAGATTAGGGAAGATCAAGGGAACGGGTGAAGGTTAGATTAGACAAAGGATAGATAGAGACACGGGAGGGCTATTGACGAGTCGAGTGAAGTGACAGACTGGCCAAGGAGCTACACCCGGCGGACAGAAAGCCCTCCACCCTGTTTCCCCAGCAGCGGTGCTGAGGAGTGCTGAGACACAGCCTAAAGCCTCGGGAGCCTAGCCCGCTGCGCCCTCAGCCCTGGGACTGAGCTAGGGGTGACCGGTCTCTCAGGCTCACCTCTTGAAGACGGCGGTCTCTGTTTTGGCATCTACAGTAAGGCTGACGGTCTCCTTCATGGAGCCGTTGGTCACCGTCTCCGTGATGCGGTCGCCGGCCGGCTCCTCCTCGGCGTCCGAGCCGCCGCCCGTCTTTGGGGAGGGCGGGGCCTGGGCCGCATCGTGCCCCGGCCAGCCCACCGAGTCTGTGGACAGGAGGAGATTCAGCCGCGCTGCGCGTGTGGTCTCGCCCACTTCAAATACATTCGAGCAACGCATCGTTTACTTCTAGAAATCACACAGCTTCTCAGGTCTCTTAAGCTCATTGAAAGAACAAACAAGACAATGTCGGTACTGGCAAATCACTGGGCCGCCATCTTGTTGGGGGTGGGGGAGGTAACTCACCGTCTGGCTGTGTGGGCCCGTTGACCCCCAGCGGATCCATGGTCTCCACACTGGTCTCCATGGCGACAGGGGAGTTGCTTCTCAGCGGGTCTTTGGGACTGACCGGAGGAAAACACGGGTGTCACTCCGAGCATCATTAGACCAAACAGCCTCAGCACACTCAAAGTGAACTGTGGGGCTCAGAGCTCTTCACGGGCCAGACAGCCCCCTCACCTGACAGGGGAGAAGCTGGAGAAGTCGGCCCAGCCGATGGCGGTGGGGGGCGGGGTGGCTCCGGGGGAGCTCCAGTTGGGGTCGGGCAGGGCGACGGGGGAGGAGGCTGGCGAGGCTGGGCTGGGCGACGTCGCCGCTGCTGCTGCCGCCGCCGCCGCTGTGGAGCTGCCCGTCTCCATGGGGATGTCGTCGAAGTTGGCCGTCCACACTGGCCCTGCGAGCACAGAGGACACCCGGTGTTAGAGGGACATGTGGGAGCGACACCGCGCGCCTAACGCTCCGCGTGGTGATCGCCGTGTCGCCGGACGTCACCTTCGCCGTTGTCCACCTCCATCCTGTCGTCTGTGCTGGCGTTGGCGGGCTGGAAGGGGTCTCTCTTGACATCCTCGTCCTCCGAGTCTGTGCTCTCCTCGCTGTCGGTGCTGCCAGAACTCCTGAGCGGGACACACACACACACACACACACACACACACACACACACACACACACACACACACACACACACACACACACACACACACACACACACACACACACACACACACACACACACACACACACACACACACACACACACACACACACACACACACACACACACACACACATTACAGTCAACACAAGACCAGAGGGACTACTATAAATGTTTTGAAATTATAAAAAATGTTTCGCTGTTTAATTTGGTGTTGAAATTATTTCTTCTATCACATTAAGTGCTGCCCCCTTTTGGCAAAATAAAGTATGACAGTTATCCGGTTTACACCGGTGTTTCTAAAGAAAAGGTTAACCGTTTGAACATTCTGACGCCGCCCAAACGGAACATGTTTTGTCAAGTTGTGGGTGGAAGTTCCAATGACATAAGTGAGCTTGCTGGTGTGTGTGTGTGTGTGTGTGTGTGTGTGTGTTGGCTACCTGGGGCGTCTCTGAGCATCGGGCGCAAAGGTGACGTCTTTCTCGTCCCAGATGTCCTCTTCGTCGGACCCAGCGTCCTCAAACTGCTGGATCTTCTCCTTACAGCACGCCTCAAACAGAGCTATGTTTGCCTGCAACAACACAACACAGAAGCCACGGCCTTATAGAACAGCAGCTGCACCTACAGGGTCATGTTCATGGCAAATAAAACAGAGACACGCTTCAATCTAGAGGTCCGCTGAAAGAACTGGGATACAGGAGCTGCCTTTGCCCGGCCTCAGCGCAGACAAGATAACAACGCAGCAATGACTTTTGGCAGGAACATTCCCTCTGATCAAACGGAGCGTCTCGGCCCGGCTTCCCAGTGAGCCTGGTCCTGATCAGTGGCTATGTTTGACATGGTCTGGACACACATCAAGTACGCACGGACACATTGAAACTACCATCTACCCCCACCTACATGTGAGAAATGCATGGAGAAAGAATACTTACACTTTCATTTGTATTCAGTGAAAAATTGATGTCTGATATTCTATCAAAGGGAATACTGCAATGTTAAAGAGAACAGAGTTTAGTTTAGTTAAGGTCGTTAGGCATCACACAGACATTACCAATACTGCCCCTTGGAGCCTAGCAGTGCACTAACCATAGGGGGTCGTAGGGGAACAGCATTAACATGGACTGTACTGAAAGGAACTAAGACTTCAACCCTATCCCACCATATCGCAGAGACCTGTTGTGGTGGGGTCGCACCCTCCTTGCTACCCCCTCCTTTACACCTGCTCAGTCAAAACAGGTCTGGGAGTCTGGGACCATACAGTGGGATGGTCTACGAGCTATGGCCAGCTTCCAGTACCATAGTTATAAGACACGGGGGTGCAATCTGAGGCTACACATTCTCCTTGGTAATGAGAAGCGGGACTATTTTCTGGAAGCAGCCTTGACAGGTACCCATCACAACCCCCCCCCCCTCCCCAATCAACTGCCCCCCCCCCCCCCTCGCTCCCCAATCAACTGCCCCCCCCCCCCCACACACACACTTTAAATCAGCTCAACTTCAAACGAACAACCCCCCCCCCCCCACCTTATACACACTAAAGCAGAGCGCCCCAGCTAACTCTGGTTCAGCATGGACTTACCACGGGATCGCTATGCGTGAACATTTGGACCACATCTCTGGTTGCATAAGACGCAGCACCTACAGTCTACATTAGTACTTCACAAACATACTAATCTCAAGACGGTGCCACCTAAGACACACGACACCAAGATTCCCTTCAGGGAGGTTAATCCTAAAAACGGGAACCCGGGGCTTGGGACAGAAAGAGAGCGAGCCCTGACCCTGTTAAGCCCATGGTTAAGGAAGGTAGGTGGTTACGTGATCGACTACTGAGTTATCCAACTCCCCAAGTCCCTATGGAAAACACCCGGAACAGGAGGAGGTGAGAGCTAACCTAAAACCTCTGAAGCAAGGGGGAAAAGGGACAGCTCACCAAATACACACCAACTGGACTTTCACTCACGGATTGTGTGAGGGATTATATCAAGGCTAACGACACTAAATGTTTGAACCAGGTTTAAAAAATAAATTAAAAAAAATAAAAATTAAAAAAACAGGTTACATATGTGTTGGTATTTACGTTAATGCTATGGTGTTCGGATGAGAATTATCCATCTTGTGGCATGACACTGAATGTGCTACCACACACAAGCGAAAGAAAAAGGGTGAGTTTGGTTGGCGTGATCTAGGTGGACATTGCCCAGACTAAGATAACCCAACCCCCCCCCCCACACTGGTCAATAGGAGATCCAACATTGGCAGTGTTTATGGTGAGCTGCTCCTTTGGGAGGGGGGTGTTTAGAAAAGCAACATGCAGGATCAGTACTCACTCCACGACATCGTCCTGATCGGCAAACTCTTCGTCATTGAAGCCAAACTGCTCAATAAAATTGGACGTCATTTGTTGCATCTGATAATCAGAAAAGGCCTGGCAAAGCCCAGGACCGACGGTAATGATATAGTCTTGGCTCTACACAAAGCTTCAACCTTATTTACAGTTCAAACAGATGTGCTAAAATAGCTGTGTGCATATACTATATACATAAATATATACTTCTCTATCAACTGGTAGACAGGTTAATAGCTTTAAATGAAAGCATGAGTAAAACCAATGACAAAGATCCAGTATTAGTTCAATACATTCACATTATGTAGATGTAACTAACACACTGCCAGGATTAGGTGAGTGGTGTAGAAACGTAACCCTAGCATTAAACATTATAAAAGACATTAAAGCAATGGGCCAATTGCCCAGACAGAGAGGAAGCCTAGCCCTGGACAATTGTAATGGGAGAGCTCATATTCTAGAGAGATAATGGAGGCGTTGCCTGGCAACGAAATGGTTGTGGAACAAAGCAGAGGAGTTGAATGCCTCAAGAGTCACAACTCTCCCTAAAAAAGGACTTTGGGAAAAGTCTCCACTGAAACTCCAGTTTGGTCCAGGATTAGGCTCGCTCTGTGTGTGGTCAGGTGGCCCCTACCGTGGCCCGGCTGGAGCCTGGTCTCATCCAGTTACAGACTTACTTGTTGCAGAGAAGAGTCCTGGTGGAAGCCGCTGTCCTTGAAGTCCACCTCGTCGTCGCTGGACGAGTGGATGTGGTGCGTGTTCACCTGGGCGGGAGCAGAGCACAGCACAGCGCATTGAGTCACAGCAGCCAACAGCCTTTCCCTGCCCCCTCAACTTAAAGACGGTACCCCGACTCTATCTGCTCATAGGGCCTGGGACCCAGGAGCACTGATGCATCTCTAATAGTCACTAGACAAGAGGTCAGTAACTGATGGCAAGGCAATGCATTCAGTTCGTCTCCATTGTGTTAACGGGGTGGACTCACTAGGTCTACAGTGTTTCTCTTGTTTGTGTCGGCCAGCTGGCCAGAGGTAAAGGCCTCCCATCTCTCCCGGTCGTCCTCTATGAGCTCTGCAAGGAGAAGAACACCGCCACGGTGTTAGACCACACACACACACACACACACACACACACACACACACACACAATGTCCAATTAGAAAGAAACAGGTTTGAGTGAGGGAAACATTCCAGACGTGAATGAATTAGGCGTGGTGCTGTACAGAGACGGTTCAGGGGCACGTCACCTACCAGATATGAGCTGCTGTATTTGAGGCCCGTTGGGGCCTTTGTCGTAGTTGTGCACTATGGAGTTGGCTATCCTGGTCAGGTGACCCATGTAGCCTCGCCGACGGCCGCCATCAGCCCTGGAGAACACACACACACACACACACACGCACACACACACACACGCACACTTTAGCAAACACTGTCTGTACAGTACTTAATCCAAAGTACTAAACCCAAAGGAGCTGTCCATACTTTGACCCCATTTTACCAGAAGGGGGAAGAAACCAAAATAACAGTAACACTGTATAGATGACATTCTCCCCTTTGAATGCCAAGATACATACTGCTCTTTCTCATTGGAGCTCCAGGCGTCCAGAATTCTCTGTATGAACTGGCATTTCTGAAACAGCTGAAAGAGAGACAACCCCAGAGTTAGCTGGTCTGTAAAACAAAAGACTCCACATCTCTAGAGGCAGGACACCAAAAGACTGAGGAGGGGTGTTTTAGCAGCGATGTTGTTATTAATATTATTATTGTTATTATTATTATTATTATTATTATTGTTATTATTATTATTATTATTATTATTAATACTACATTTTATTTGTAATGAGCTTTAAAATGCAATCGCAACATTAAGATAACATAATAGAACATATCAAATATTGATAAAACCTTGAAATAACAAGAACGAGCCATGCTAAAATGTAATTTCAGTTCTTCATCTCAAAGCCGGTCCTAGGACAGGGCTGCAGAACACTGACTAACACCTGGCTGAACACAGAGAGAGGGGGGTGGGGGTCTCACGTGTTTGACGAGGACACTTTCCCTGACGGGCTCCTGGTCCGGCTCTCTGTTGATGTCGGGGCTGTTGTCGCTCAGGGCGGGTGGCATGGCCAAGATCATGGCTGTGCAGATCTCCACTTGGATGTGGAGGAAGTTGTTCCAGATGTATTTGAAGTACATGTCCTGGAGTAAGGGGGCGGAGAGAAGCGAGGTGGTCACGGATCAAAGAGAGAAAAACAAGGTCCAAACCTCCACAGACAGCGACGCCGCTCTTCAAAAGGCTGATGTGTGTGTGTGTGTGTGTGTGTGTGTGTGCGCGCGCACAGACACTCACGAGTATGACGCCCAGCGTGTTGAGGTTGATGAGCTCCATGTTGATGATGTGCGTGTTGGTCTGCAGCAGGCTGGCCACCAGGCGCACCACGTTGAGGCGGGTGTTGCCCACCGGCGGGTCTAACACGCCCCACGTGGTCTTCATCATGTTCCTCTGTGGTGGGAGCAGAGCGACAGCGGGGGTCAGCTCGGGGGACTTTGTATACGAGTGAGAGCGCACGTGTGTGTGTGTGTGTGTGTGTGTGTGTGTGTGTGTGTGTGTTCGGGTGGCTAACCTTTGGGGGCTGGAGCAGCAGCTGGTGGAAGTCCTTCAAGCGCGGCCGCACCGCCTCCAGGATGCTGTGGTTGACGGAGAAGGACGGGTGGTTCATCCCTGGGGGGCATGTGTCCAGGTGACCCTCGAACCTACACACACAGACACACACACACACACACAGTCTCAAAACACTTTTGATATTACAAATATTCCAGTATACAGTTGCTTCCCAAAAGGAAAATCCAGTTCTAGGTTATGCTCTGCTTGGGTCTTTTCTAAACCTGTAAAGACCTCTAAGTAACATCAACGCCCGAGTAAGTCGTGAAACACAATAGTCAACGACTCCAATCAGGGCGACAAAAAACTGCTCCCTGAAACCATAACAGGGCCAGGGGTTGCACCATAGAGCGTCAGAAACGTACGCTGGCCTCCGCGTCTCAAACAGGGTGAGTAGGATCTGGATGACGCTGACGATGGCCGACTCGTTCTTCTCCTTGTCGAAGATGTTGGAGAGCAGCTGCTCCACGGTCTCTTGTCTGAGTGGAGGAGGAGGAGGAGAACAGGGTTAGAGACTGGGACACTGGGCAACTACACTGCTCAGCTACTGAAAGGGTTACACAAAGAGTGTGTTTCTGCAGACCTACAGCAAGGCTAGCACGGTTTAACTGTAGGGGCAAAAGCTGCTTACATCATTGGACAACTTTCCACAGGAATCATTAAGGCTTGAACAACCTAACCCGTTGTCATCCCTCTCTAACTGGGGTCCTTTAATGGCTATAGGTGTCGTCACACCTCAATGGTCAACTGACAATTTGCAACCCCGCCACACACGGGGTAAATGTGTGAAACTGTTTACGACCAGGTAATTATGTCACTGGTGGAACAAAGTCAAATGGCTCGGTCAGGAAATTCACGTACATTCCTTTTATGAGATTGGAACACATCCCATCAGTTACGACACAGAAGTGCCATTGCCCACTGACTGACTGACAACAACTAAAGCATTGAATGTTTAAGATCATATTATTTCACAGTTGGAGATCCACCAACGTTTCTGTACTAATTCAAAAGCTGGGTGATGGCCCCAGCTCCACAGAGGATCTGTGGTATAGCTGGACGGCCTTACTAAAAACACAACACAAGCATCGACTGCAACGTGTGAAGTGAACAGCACCTGAACCATCTGGATTAGACACTATGGCGCAGCAGGTTAAGGGATAAGGACATACAGGAGGAGGAGGGTGGGGGAGGGGGTCTAGAGTACATACTTCTCCAGTGTGGCCAGCAGGGGGTCTGGCTCAGAGCAGCCCTGCACTTGGAACATCTGGTCCCTGCTCAGGCGGATGATCTCACACAGGGACTGGGATGCGTTGGAGTGTCTCTGGACACAAAAAGACAGGTGGGGTGTCAACACACCGTAGAAATCGCTTGGAGATCAGTGGACTGTAACAACGTAAACATCTACAGAGAAACATTGGGCTGTTCTGGTGCCGTTCTGCAGATAGTTTCACAGAACGCGGCTTTTGACCAGCGGGGGGTAAAGTAAAAGGGGACTCACGTCTTCGTCCTGAGAGGACTGTACCATGTCCACCAACCTCTGGATCACCTTCTCCTCATTCAGCCACTGGATGGAGGAAAACAAATAGTTCAACATCATCATGTCAGATATTGATGGTAGATGCACTGACACATTTACAATTATTAAAATGTACACTTTACACATCTGATCTGCAGTCAGGTTTAAATCATGCATTATCGCTGCCAAGCTTCAAACAGAACAACACATTTCTATGACTATTTCATTTCAGATCTCCAGTTCAATATTCTTTTGTTCCCTTAATTTTGTCCTTGATCCATTCAGACATCCATTCAGTTTTGATTTGTGAAGCAAGAATCTATTCTTTCCATGCTCTGTTAAGGAATTTGATGCACAAATGTATATGTAGGCTGAATGATTCGCAGAACTCCATAAAAAAGCTGCTGATAGATCCTAAGCTCAGTGTAGTGCGGTATCAATCCCCTATGTGGAAGCATTGGTATCGATGTCTGTTGAAGGAGTAAGTGGTGCTACTAATCTATGCATGTTTTGTGACTCAGTTGTTTGTGTTGTTGTTTATGTTGTATGTTCTTCTAATGGACCCTGCTGGCTATCAATAAAGATGGAAAAAAAAGACAGTAATGGACTCCCACACAAATCTAGACCAAAGGTAGAGCTGGGGAAGCGGCAGGACTCACGTTGAGGACGTCCTGTCTGAGTTGCTGAGGTTCAATGCAGGTCAGCATGCGCAGCAGAAGATCCATGATGGCCGACGTGCCGATGTGTTTGATCATCAGGTCCACAAAGTCCTCCCTCTTCCTCAGAAACTCCACTATCTACACACACGCAGAGCACACACACAGTTCGTGGAGTAATTAAGACCTTGTGACGTCTAACATTCCTAAAAGGGTCGTCCGATTGTCCACACCTTCCTGTGAGATGCAAGATCATCCATCAGTGTACTGAGAGAGCAGAAGTACAACCGACACGAAATTGCTCCTGAGGACGTTGGACGCTTTTCACACTGGTCAACTCCCCCCAAAACACTCACGGGGGGATTGAGGGTGGCGTTACCTGTTCGGGTTTCCTGCCGATGAGGATGCTGAGGACCTTGCTGAAGAAGCTGGCCAGCAGCGGGTTCAGGGGGGACTCGCTCTGCAGGAAGCCGTACAGCTTCATGAGGAGGTTCTCGTCCTCGCCCAGCCTGTCGTTGATCTGGCCCACGTCGGACGTCAGCAGCTCACACGATATGTTGGGGTACCTTCACGAGCCACAAAGACACGCCGCAACGCCTCTTTTAATAATGTGATACGCAAGAATGCTATTGCTGTTGTATTTGGAGGGCATTATGAGCCTTCTTTCGTCACAAATTTCAGGTAAGATATTTACAACAGTGTGTCAAAGCAAAAAATTTATAAAAATCAATATATATATATATATATATATATATATATATATATATATATATATATATATATATATATATATATATATATATATATTTAACTAACTGAAAGAGAACCCGTGACAGAATTGGTGCTACTGACTTGTATTTGATCTTCTCCTCGACGTCAGTGGAGGGCTCCTGTGTAATGTAGGTGACCAGGTCCTCCATGCACTGGGGCCGCAGCAGGAAGTCCACCAGCTTGTGGTTCTGGGCCTTGCACTCCTGCAGCACGTCTTCCTCGTCCATCACCTCGGTCAGCGTCACGTCCTCCTTCTCCAGGAGCGTGTCGATGTGGGACGTCGTGTGGAGGTCAAACTTCCAAAACATGTTGCTGGAGCGCAAGGGAGTACGATTACAAATAATAAACAAAACGAAAACAAAAACGTCACCCCCCACCACAATCAAACACATTAAATAAGACTCAGCATATACATTTACTGTCAGATGCTGACTTTACTTATTTTTTTTTTTTTTCTGGGCAAAGTGATGAAATCAAATATACTAAATGGTGGTTCCACAGCCAGTCACGGCTCTTACCTGGCTGAAAGTGGCGTCCAGAGGTAAAAACTCTGATTAAAAAGAAAAGAAGTCTTGTGCTCTTTGGGAAATCAGGCCCATTACAGGCTGGACAGACCAACAGCAGTGACAGGACAGGACAGACCTTTGTACAGCAGCGCACACATAGGCTTTGGCACGACGACCACCCCCTCAGCCTCACGCAGCAGCAGCACACATTAACAACAGAACACACCTAAGGGAGAGGAGAGAAGACGCAGCATATATTAACTCAAGACATCAAGACTCAAGTCCACGCTTTCTTATGTAAAAATGCAATCAGAATCAGAATGTTTTCAGAACAACAACCTTGTTGACCTTCATGCTATTGTTTAAAAATAATAAAAACTCAATTGCGGTATGAATATGACGTCAAACATTTCATTGTAAAAACTATACTGAGGTCTACATAAGTAAAAGCAAAACTGAAATACTAGGAAACATATGTGAGTAACGTTAACGGACTTCTCTGGAATGAATCGATAGCAGTAATTCAATTTCAGTTTCGTAGTTGTGCGTAGGCATACAGGACTCAAACGAAGAGTAGCCATTATAACTAGCCTTTTTTTTTAGATCTAGGATTACCCTCAGCTTGTTCTTCAGGTCGGTTGTGCATCAATACCTTCAATCAGATAAACATTAGAGTCCTCTTTTGTATCCTTAACTTCTACAGCTAAAACCAGTTCCTTGTTATCATGCTCGCAGCCTAGCAACCAGCTTCATGAAAAATAACAATCATGCTGCCATCTCTGCTCTCCTTTAGTTTACACCTTTTAAACAAGTGCATGCACACGTGCCAGCCATTAAAGCGCTCACAAAAACCTGCTGCTACAGAAAACTGGTTGTTCACACTGTATTACCTTGTTATTCATGTTCAAATGAAATAACAAGACCAACCAACCACTCCCGTGTAATGGTAACCCAATAATATGACACTCTAGAAAGACTACTCTCTGTGGGGTTATTCTGTCTAAAGTCCACTAAACACTGTATTTAATACCCATGACCTATTATAACCCAGAACCTTGGTTACTAAAGGATTTCACTTGATACATAAAGAAAAATCATGAAAATCTGCCTGCATTATATTCAACGCATCGTAACAAAATTCTCATAACTCTGTCTGAATGGTCTCCGGATTATGGAAACATAGTCGAGAGCAGGCTGGTAAAACCTATGTTGTAGTGGTCCGCTGAAAAGACAGCACTGCTTTATTAATAGCGTGACCGTGGAAGGAAGCTAAAAGAACATCGACAGAATTTCTTAGCTTAGACTCCTGACATGGAACTTATGTTAGAAAATCCACATGCTGTTGATGCTGTATGACAACTTTGACTAAGATTAATAACCTGTTCAGTTGACTGGTCAATCTTGATCTTAGCAAACAAACAATGCTCTGCACACGGAGATGGCACTTGGTTGAATGTTAATGTGGAAGAACCTACAATCATCCATCCATCCACTAACTTTACCGCTTATCCTGTACAGGGTCACGGGGGGGGGCTGGAGCCTATCCCAGCGGACACAGGGCGAGAGGCGGGGAACACCCTGGACAGGTCGCCAGTCTATCACAGGGCGAACCTACAATCAATAAAGCTAAATTACAGGTCTAAACCAAGACTTGCAAGGAATCTGTCCAGAAATCATCTAGTTTTTTCCCCCTGAAATGTTTCATTCTCTTCACATGATGCCTGTTTATAACTAATTGGGAATAGGTTAAGTTGTGCAATACGTTTTAAAAACAATACAACCAATGCCAAAGCAACTTCGGAATAAATGCTTTTAATCAACACCTGCACTGTAAACACACCTAGCACATAGAGCACAGTCGCATCACACACAACACTCAAGCAGACTGGACAGCTGATAAGCGGAGATAGTTCTGTTGTATTGGTAAATATGTTGGATTGTCCTTGGCTTAGTTTCTCACTGTGTAACAGCAGCAGCTAAATTGAAAAGGAAATATCCAACTATCAATGGATACATCAGCCTGAAACGTGACATGCACACAGCAGTCTGAGTCAATCACTTACGTGAAGAGGTAGCTGAGCGACAACAAGCTATCAAATCAAAAGCACCATCTTCCGGTGAATAAGGGCCTAGGGACAGTGGAAAACCATTGTCACCCAGATTGCCAATGGTCAACACACCTTAGGACAAAAATGTGTCCTCTTGAGCTAACATCTTTTGTCTTTAAAAAAACACAATAATGGCTACTGGTTTCTTACTATAGTTTGGTTTTAGATGGAACGGTGGATTCCACAGTGCGCCATTCATAATTTAAGTGGGTTTTCTATAGTCAGCAGTCTGAGGATCCAGGTTACAAGCTTATTCTTTGCCTGACCTCGAGTCCAGAAACTATGTAAGATAATCGTGCTACAGTAACAGAATCACAATAAAACAGAGTGCAAGCGTCACTAACAGTGTGAATGCCTGACGGGGTCCAGGGTGCAAGTACCGCGGAGGCCGGGAAAGCTCCAATTAACGTTTTTATTATCATGAAGAAATATATATTGCTAGACAACGTGACAAAAATGCTCATTATATGATACACACATATAAACACCAAATGATTCGCTAGATACATCATTAGCTTGTAACAGTCATCAACACAATCTGACAGGCTTCGGAGCGTTTTGGCTGCAGAAGCGGAGTTAGCTGCTTGGTTGGTTAACGCTATCTCTCCAGTGTGACCGACTGGCAGGCCCACTGAATGTTCAAACGAACCTGCACTAATTGTAGGTTTGCAAACTAACTTGCTGACGAACTTTAACGTTACCAGCTATGTCAATAGGAAAATAAGCCTTGTGCGAGTGTCAACCAAACTGACAGTTTGAGTAAGATAGCAATAACGTCGCAAGCTAGGGTTAGCTAGGTTCTAAAATTCGGATACGGTTAACCAGCTAACGTTAGCTAACGATAAAGCTAGCTAGTTATCTGGATATAACGTTTAAACGTCTAGGTTGGCGAACGGTAACCTCCAAACGAACCTCACTAGAGCTCGTTTTTACGAACACCGCTGAATTGTAGCTATATTTATTTATCAACGATGGTTTGGTAGCAGATTAGCTATTTTGCAAAATAACTTGCCGCACTGTCCGCATCTCTAAGCAGGCCGTGTCGTGGCTAACGAACACCGTCTAAAATGACAGCTAGACGGCCAAAGTGTAGGTTTTGCTACACTAACGTTAACTACACCGGTAATAGCGTACTAAAAAGAACCAACCGCTAAGCTACATAATTAACTTAATGTTAGCTTTCTCTAACAATTTAGCTCTATTTTAGCTTGCTTCCATCTTAAGCTAACTTGCATCACCGATTTACTGTTGTTACGCTAACGTTAAAACCTGAAACAATCAAGTCTTCGTAAACTCAAAATGTAACTAGCTAACGTTAGCTATAATGTTAAGATTAGTCCTCTATCGATTGGCGTCGTCAGCAAGTCTTAAGATTTTTAAGATAACTGTAACGTAACTATTTCAGCCAAGAGCGATTAACGGTGTTCCGCTAGGTTGGTGAGCTCTTGCTAGCTTAAACTCGCGTTAATGCTAGTTAGCGTAATGCTAGCTTGACTATTGCTGGTTGTCTGGCTAGCGATCAGTTATCTTCAACACGAACTGCATGGACTCGCAAGTGCACCTACCGATAAACAACGACAAATGGCGAGTCCCCGGCATGTAGTTTATGTGTCCATGAACCTTAACGTTTTCACAAAAGTAAAAAAACAAAAACATACGAATCTGATGCAAAAAATAAAGTGTTTAAAACTGATTCTGACAGGCGCGAAACGGTAGATCATCAGAGGGCACTTTTCAAGATGGCGGTTCTATCAACTTCAACAACCCCTTCCCCCACAACAACTAAAGTACATGTCAGTCAAACCAATCGGCTGAGTTTCTATTGGGTATAAGGCCTGCCAGTCTTGCAACAGATGTACTTGTTTTCCTGCGCCAGTCAAGACAGTTAAGGGGCAAATTCCAATAACCTCAATAAGGAAAGGTTAAAAATTACTCGTCCCTAGCTTACTCAATAATTGGATATTGCCCTTAGTGCTTAGTTATATAAAAATAAATAAAAAACTGTATTTTATGTACTCCACTAAGCATTAAACCCACCCACACAGTGCTGAACGTGAAATACATTCAACTATCCTCCAAGTCGCATTTGAGAAACGCCATAAGTGGTAGGCTAGTTGTTCTGGTCAGAGCCAACAAACACCATGGATGTTTCAACTCAAACGCAGATCATTAGGTATTGCGGTAAAGTGAATGCAGCTCTTGCTTAAAGGTAATAGTGAACTTCTGACTCTATGGAGTTGCTGAAACGCCAATAAATAGCTGGCTGCAACTGTTCCACACATTTACCTGAACAGTTCATCATTGCATGCATCAT
The DNA here is from genome assembly GCA_026901105.3 of Galaxias olidus. Taxonomy (NCBI): domain Eukaryota; kingdom Metazoa; phylum Chordata; class Actinopteri; order Galaxiiformes; family Galaxiidae; genus Galaxias; species Galaxias olidus. The sequence continues at coordinate 177,131 of JAPMUY010003094.1, read as the reverse complement.
GATGCCACGCTTCACATATAACCTCAATTGTGTTGCTTGTGTGTGTGTGTGTGTGTGTGTGTGTGTTATAAAGCAATGCAATGCAAGTTTAAAAGTAGGCAATACATGTATCATGGCACAGCAAATTTAGGAATCATAAGGCCAACTAACCTTCTACAGACATAGACCTACCTGAAAGACTCAACTTGTCACTCATACTGTCTGTAATATGTAACATTTGATGCCATTCTGGACTTCTTTTTGTGTTTAATGCAGGCCCAATATTCAAAGTTTCAAAGCCCTTGTTTTCTAAAGCATATCAACTGTTTTGCTAACAGTGTAGTTTTACACAGGTGATTTCACCCCCTTGGTTCAGCCATGGAGTGCAATAATAATCCTGTGTAATTTGGGTTTTATAGAGCAGCTTGGAAAGTTGGAATTGTGTTGAAGTAGCTCACAGCCACAGTACCTCAGCTGAATTTGCAGAGTTGCTGTTGTAATATTTGCTCTAAAACAAAGCACAGTTGTTTTTCATAATTACATTTTTCAAAATGAATCTTTACACAACTGAAATGATTGAGTTGCAGACTTTTTCAGTAATTTTTAGGTAAACAAAGCAAGTTTGTTGTACATGATCAAATTATTGTCAAGTCATATCCGAATGCATAAATATGTGGAGTATCCATAATGTTTTTTTTCTCCTGTGAGAATATACCCAAACAATTGATTGAAAAGATTGTTATCTGCAGTAAAAAAAATGTGGATAATAGGAGACTCAGTGATGCAGCCACTGTGATGCATCCACTAAAGATTTATACACAATGATGTGGCAGTCCTGCCACACAGTTGGATCCTTTATAGACCATGTGATATTGCAGCTTTCTCCACAAGGTGACACTATTTAGCTAAAATACAAAATTACTAATTCACAGAGAATGTAACAGAGGTCCAACAACATGACTACTAAACTACTAAATCTCTTTTGCAGAATTATGTACAAAGACAACAGAAACACATCATAACTCCATTCCTTAAAATATAACCTTTATTATATAAAAATGCTTTTGATACAAAAATTTCACAAGAAATGTATAGACAAAACATCGACACAACACAGTTTTGTTCCAACAGCCTGGGTATACTGGCACAATGGTCTATTGGAGAAAGTCAGCGTTAAGTTGCCCTACTCCAGGACACACCAGACAGGTTCAAGAGAATCAATTTACGGGGCAGGTTACCTTTTTAACATAATGAAGCCAAAGTAATGTGTTACATTTCTCGCTAATCTACTCAAATTTCACATTTTATTCAGACAATTGACATTATTTTTCTACAATATTCTCTTGACTCTTTCAAAAGGTTAACCTTAAATACCAAATAATAATGCGCAAGGCTGACAAGAGAGTTTACAATATATTTATCTAAACATTCTGTTGAGTTCCAGCCTTTAGAGTGGAAAGTGTGGTTCAGCAAGATCTACAGCAAAAGATTTACAAAGTGAATGCACACATACTTCTTGGCATTGCATTCGTTTTGGAATAAAAAGGCTTTCGTTGTCCATAGTTATAGGTGTAGTTTCAGGCATGTTGAGAGCAACTCAATTTGCCAACAATGCAGGGAAAATCTGAAAACACAGTATTTGAATGGTAAATTAAATATCTATTCTATGTATATGATTTGGTAATGGCATTATGCTTAAGTGCTTTATCTAAAAATAGTATCCGTAATAACTGTCTAACAATCAATGCAAAATAGGTTACGGAGCCATTTCAGATGAACAGATTACAAATGATGATATCCACACTAATACCAATGCAGATTCTACAGCTCTATTTCAAAAACATGGTTTGAATACTACAATATTGTATATAATGAACACAGTTATTCCAATTTCAACAGTCTCTGGAAACCTACAGGTTTCATTCCCCACTGGAGTTGTGCAACTATAGTACAACTGGCTTTCTGCAAAAAAATCATTAAAAACTCATAGGAACCTACAAGGTTCGTTGATAATACATAATCAGGCTTTTGGCTTTCCAATCAATCAATCAATCAATCAATCTCGCACCTTCCAATTAAGAACAAAGACACAAGAGGAAAGTATAAACTACGCCCATCTAAACCAAACAGGCAACAGTAAACACTTAGTCACTTGAAAGAGTAAAATGCTATTTGAGCTGTAAGTCTGATTTCATAGAGACTCCTTCAAAAGAATATGGACATTACAAATATAAACACGTGTACATACATACTGATCAATTCACAAATTAACAATTTGCTATAAGAATAATTAAATCGTTTTTAACAGTAAAAATAGCTTCATGATCTATTGGCAACATGAAAAACGGTAAGTGTTGGGATTTGTGCACTCATGATAGTTAGTTCATAGTCAAATTTAGTATGTACAATAGCAGCAAACATACTTTTGGTAAAGGGGACAGCATGGGGGGAAAAATGGAACATGTGTCTGTTTCAAATTCACCACTAAATCACTCAAAATTAGTACATTTTATGACCAAAATCGAATCAAAATCACATATCTATTTAATCACAAATCTACGTCTAACATTTACACTACCTTTTCTTTAGAAACCAATTTGGTATTTTTTTATTGATATGTTCATATCCATATAAACCTAATTTCAAGGACAGTAGAAACAAATACCCAAGTTCAGTGGGTACAATTTCATTCCTTATCACATTATAAAGTATCCTCAAATTGAAATGAATGGGGCACACCTATAAACAGTAGATTCAAAAAGGATCTGGGCCCTACCCTATCCATGCGTCCTACCATCCCATCCAAATGCTCTTCCTCACTTCATACCTCACTGGCAGTGGTAATCCGAAGACGTGAAATAAAATAGAAAATTATCATCTGTTAATTTTGAGTTCTTCTTCTTTAAACACTATATACAAGCGTGGCTGCTCCCCAGATGTCACGAGGAGTCTGTGCAGGGGGAGGGAGGTGGGGGGCAGAGGTGGAAGTAGCTCCGCTCGGTGGAGGGGGAGGGAGGGCAGCTCTCCTCCGCCGACAGGTACTGGCTGCGTGGCGTGGGGGGCGGGGGGTAAGGGTCTGAGTCTGAGTTCAGGTCCACGTAGTATTTGCTGCTCTTCCAGCGGCTGGTGGTGTAGTCGCTGTCGCACACGTCGGTGCTGCATGGCGTGGTAGGGGGCGCCACCCCTCGCACCGGATATGGCCTGGGTGGAGAGAGCAGCGTGTGGGTTTTACTCGTTCATGCGTTTACCCGCGTACATATCTATACAAGAGCATGATCCTCACCACTGTTGAAGTACATTAGATGAGGTTTTACACAACGTTCCATGATGATTCGACAGCTTACCTGTATGAGCGTGTAGTGGAGGGACTGTTGGAAGAGTAAAAGATCTCAGCGTTGTACAGAGAGCGGTCCGTAGCAGGGGACGGAGGAGGGTTCAGCATCTACACACACACACACACACACACACACACACACACACACACACACACACACAACTGTTTACACTTGACTTCTGTCAACAACAAAACGGGAAAAATATTCTTAATTGTTAAAAGATGTTTGTTTGTGTGTGTGTGTGCGTGCGTGCGCGGACCTGTGGGTAGAAGGCTCCCTTGGTGCTGGAGGAGCTGCTGGACGAGGCCCCGGTGACGTGGTTCCTGTCGTAGAGAGGAGCTCCACTGCTACTGCTGCCCATCAGGCTGACAGAGCTCATCATGGATTTCCCACAGGAAATACCTGCAAATGAGTAACAACAACTATACTGTTAGAGGTCATAGAAATAACATGAAAGCCACTAATTCCCATTAATAATAATAAATAACAATAGGACAATAACACCGACATCTGGCAAAAAAAAATATAGACTAGCATATGAACAAACATTTTGCACATTGTTAGCCAGACTAAAACAACATGGGCCCACTACAGCAGATATAGACAGGAGGCTCTGTAGCTATTGACACCTCACCTTGGAAGGTTCCATGCTGGGAGCTGCTGGGGGCGATGAAGTTCAGGGGCATGTGGGGCGTACCACTGATGTACTCGTGGGGGAACGTGCCATTGGGTCCCTTGTACCTCCAGCAGACCATCCGCTGGCAGACGAGGTAAACGCCCCCGATGACGAGGACCAGGAGAATGATGGCGATGACGGGGCCCCCGATGGTGCTGGAGTGGCTGGGTAGGTCGCTGGACGGGGGCGGCAGGAACTCGGCTGAGAGGGAGTAGACGAAACACAAAGAAAAAGGGAAAATAGAGACTTTTCAAAGTACTGTTAACAGGCCAATCTGAAGAAGGAAGTTCAAATAAGAGTGAGTGGAGATTTGTAGAGTCATGTGGTTTGGGCGTTGGTGTACACGTTATGTGGCATACCACAGGCCAGTTCGTCGGATCCGTCAGCGCAATCGGCGAAGGTGTCACACTGCTGTTTCTTGGTGATGCACTGGTTGTTGCCACAGCGGAATTGGTTGGGAGGGCAGATAGCTGGGAGGAGAGAGGCAGACACACAGTCACACCTAGATTACAATTTAAGAGAGCCCCTCTAATTCAAACTACTTTTAGAAACACATTATGTGTTTAAGGATATCTCTGTTCCCTGGGTGTTTGTGTGGGACTCGCGCGTGCGTGGGTACGTACTCTCACAGTCCTGTTCGTCAGAGTGGTCGGCGCAGTCGGGCTCGCCGTTGCAGCGGAGCTGGGCGTCCACACACTGGCCCTTGTCGCACTGGAACTGGAAGGCCGAGCACACGGGGCAGTTCTCCTCGTCGCTGTTGTCGCGGCACTCCACGAAGCCGTCGCAGCGCCACGCCATGGGGATGCAGTCGATGTAGCCCGTGGCGCAGGTGAACTGCTCTGACGAACAGGTAGGAGGCTCTGGGGCAGGGGGCAGGAGGATAATTCATATTGTAATGACAATGTATTTTGGATATAGTTCATACTAATGCATTTGTAATAAATAGCCCATTTGCATCCTTGGATAATTGGTTCATACAAACTGTCAATCATGCCAGGTGTGCCTGAGCTACATATTGTCATAATATTGATAGAACGTTGCTCCAATATCGTCTTCCAATCTGCAGTTCAGTTTCTGCTGGTCATAAGGCTGCGTAGCCCCTTTCAGCCGGGAGGCCACCTCACTCACCTCCGCAGTGCAGAAGGTCCTGCAGCAGCACCAGGTGCATGGGACAGGAGCAGCGAGGCGTCCCGTCACCCTTGGCAATGCAGATGTGCGAGCAGCCTCCGTTGTCACGGGAACAGGGGTGGGAGGCTTGAGGGGGAGAAAGCGAGGGCAATTGAAGGAAACTGCACTAGCACAGTTTAAAAAAAAATAATAATTCTACCACACCAACCCTAACGCTCCTCACATGCACATTGAAGAACGTCTGATAACCTCTCCTAACCAGATAGGCCTATTTAAATAAAGCTCACGCAAGAAAGCATTAAGCTAGCTAGGGGATCAAACGTCTACATGTAGAACCTCAACCCTGAGGGTGGCTGAAGACATACAGAGTCTAACGTGACGTTCTCCCACATCTGAACAGCGCGTGTGCCCGCCTACCAAACTCCTGCGGGTCCATGTCCTCCACGGCGTGGATACTGGTCAGGTAGGAGATGCGCCCCTGGATCCGCGTCCGCTTGTCCCCCGTCAGCTTGTCCACGCGCTCGATCATCTGCTGCTGCCGGTCGATCCAGTACAGGTGGTCCCCCAGCACCGTCAGCCCCATGGGCTGCAGGATGTTGGAGTCCTGCAGCACGATGCGGTTGGCTCCTAGGGAAAGAGGAAGGGACATCAGGAATGAGCGGGGGATCGTCTACAAAAGGGACGATTGTGCAGTCAGTCATCAACGGTCACCGAAAGCATCCGACTCTGGAAAAAAAAAGTGTTTAGAGAAGTCTCTCAATGTGTCACATTCTGCATGTTGTGTTTTTGTAAAAGGTCACGTATGAATGTCCTCGGCTCACAGCAGGTCTCTGGTGATATGAGGTGGTCACTGTGCTGTGAGCAGCAGCTCTACACCCAGAGAGCAGAGAGGAGATTCTGGAGCAACACCATACTCACACTGCAGCCATCCACACCCATACCCACACCCCCACACCCCCACACCCCCACACACACGCTCAGTGTTGGGTGATAACTCTTGCACGATAAAGAAGATGGCCTCGATGACCCTTTAGTGGACTACTAATGGACTATTATTACTTGGAAAATACTTCTACTTTCAAAGTAAATAGAGAAAAAACAGTGGCTTTTAAGGATTTGTTTTTCATTGGGCTAGATAAGCGGCAACATGTTTTTACTTTTAAAGAGAGCAGAAATGGAATCAAGAGGTTTTTTTCCAGAATGGATGTTCCCAAGTCAAATCTATCAACGTAGATCAGATAAGCTTAGAGTTTGGTTGTCTGCCTGACAGTGAACCCCTCTACATCAAAGCTCTTCTTCTAAACCTGTAAATAAAAAAAACAATCCAGCCCGGCCTGCGAGCCAAGCCATTTTGGATTATTATGAGTTACTGCGATGATACGAGAGATCTCATCTAGGCCCAAACAAGGCAGGGAGGAGCGGCACCGCGCTCAAACCCGGCACCTGTCTACCTACGCGCGGGGGGTGGATTGGGGGTGGATTGGGGGTGGATTGGGGGTGGATTGGGGGGGGTGGGAGAGCCGGCTTGGACAGGCTCCTTTCGGTGGCAGACCATAAAGACTGGGACTGTCAGAGGCAGATGGAACGCAGAGGCAGGCCAGAAGAGCAGGCGGCAGACTTCAAAGACGGAGAGCGCGCCGAGGTTTAACAGGTACGGCATGCGAGGAGCTCTGGGTGAAGCATGGGGAGCAGAAATGTGTTGGAGACCACAACCGACCAGACAAAGATGGTGAACAGGTGTCCGGGCAGAGACACGAGGGGAGGGATGGACGCAGCGGAGAAAGAAAAAAACGAGTAGAATTTGATTGGAATGTATGACCGTGCGTGCGGGGAGGGTGAGCGGAGGGCCACGCGAGGCTAGAGAGGAGATACGAGAGAAAAGGTCACGCTCGAATGGAATGCAGCCGTAGCTCCCAGGAGGAAGAGAAGGCTGCGCCATGTCAATCAAGCGTTGATGTGACAGCGTACTAAGGAATTAATGTGGAATATACAGTACTGTGCAAAAGTTTTAGGCAGGTGTGATGTCTTTAAAGTTAGAAAAAAAAATACATAGAAGGATAAATGTTAATTGTTTATTTTTTTTAACAATTCATAAAATACAAAGTGAGGGAAAAGCAAATCTGTATCAAATCAACATTTGGTGTGACCACCCTTCGCCTTCAAAACAGCATCCCCTGCCTAAAAGTTATGCACAGTACTGTATGTGGGGCAAACACACACGGGACCGGCAGAGTTGTTATAACGCCAACAGAGGGCGCTACAAACCACGAAGACGACGGTACACTCTTTGTGTAGCGCGCGGACAAAAAAACCCCCCCAAGCAACACCTAAGCACTTCCTTTCAGCGAGACGCTCCGAGCGAGCGAGCGCAGACAGGGGAGGGACGGCCGGCGCTCACCGGTCAGGTCGCTGCTCTCGATGCGCTTGAGGTCGGCGTCCACCCAGAAGAGTCGGCCCAGCTTGCTGTCCAGCGCCAGCGCCACGGGCCGGATCAGGCCGGTGGTGAAGAGGAACTCGCGCTCCGAGCCGTCCAGGGAGGCCACCTCGATCTTGGCCGAGCGGTCCTGCACCGTGGTGAAGTACATGTACCTGCGCGGAAGAGGGGGGAGAGAGGGAGGGGGCGTCAGGGAAAGAAACAGACAGATACGAGCATGGAGCCGTGGAGCTGCGGAGCGACAGCAAATAGGACTCAAAGGAGTCAAGGCTGACGTGGTGATACGGGTCACAGGCCCCGTCACCACCTCCTTTTCCTGCCAGCTAAACGGCACGGGCACCCACTGCCACTAAACAGCGCGGCGCGGAGCACCGAACCTCCCCATCTGGAGTCCACATGGGCCGACAGGGCGGTGGCTCTCTCCCGCTCCCTCGCCCTGCCTGCTCCCAGTGGAAGGCAAACAAACTCCCCGGGCTGCTCCGCGGAGCCTCTCCCATGCCACACCAGATCAGTAAACACCTGATGGGCCCAGGGCCCGCCCTGCCCTCACCACAGCCAGCCGTGTACTTCCACACACCCCCGCCCCATAGAGAGAACGCAGCTCCACTGGCAAGCCTGGTGGAGTGTTTCCCAAGGAAACCTCCAAAAACGTCATTGACTCTAACCTGCTTGGCGAGATTTTGAGGGACCGAAAGAGATATCGGCCACTTGCCTTCATGGTATAACAAGTGCAAGTCCATGAGAGCCTTGGACCTACGTGACGAGAGTATAACTGCACTCCTTCAACCTATGTGAAAGTGCCGAGAGCAAAGACGATCAGAATACTGTGGGGACCTGTGGCTGCACGCTCGATGATCCCAAATCTACGGCAAACCGTACACAACATGCAAATAAGGGTTGTTCCAGTTCTTTCTTTAAGAAACCCATTCCTCTTTCCCAACCAACCCCCCTCCCCGTCCGTCAAAGCTCCCCCGGGGCTCACCCCTTCTCGGCGTTGACCACGATGGCGCGGGGCTTGTCCAGCTCGTCCTTGACCACCACGCCCAGCGGCTCGACGCCCTCCAGCTGCTGCACGTTGATGGTGTTGGTGGTCTCGCAGGTCCAGTAGAGCCGGCGGCTGTAGGGGTCCAGGCTCAGGTCGTGGGGCTGCTTCTCCACGCTCTGCTGGTGGGCCGGCGTGGTGGACACCACCACCGTGGCCTGGAGGGAGAAGAGGGGCGCGCACTCACGCATCAACACGCGTCTCCATGGTCAACCCCGTGGAAGCAACAGTCGCTTCCCCCATTCACTTTCATGCTTTCTGATAACTGCACAGGGACCTTGGTCCTCGGATGTACACAGAAAGAGAGAGAGCGAGAGAGAGAGAGAGAGAGAGAGAGAGAGAGAGAGACAGACAGGGACAGGGACAGAGAGAGAGAGAGCGAGCGAGAGAGAGCGAGAGAGAGAGAGAGAGAGAGCGAGAGAGAGAGCGAGAGAGCGTGTGTGTGCGTCTCTCACCAGCGCCCCGTCGTCGCGGGCCCTCCGGATGTTCTGCCGGCCGTCCACCCAGTACACCAGCCGCTCCAGCGGGTCGTAGCTGATGGCGCGCACGTTCCGCAGCACGTGGATGGGCAGGATGATGTCGGGGCTCTGCTCTCCCAGCACCATCCGGCTGATGCTGGCCTTCTGGCTGAAGAGCAGGAAGCTGGAGGGCGCTGGAGGAGGGGAGGGAGGGAGAGAGAGAGAAGAGGGATGTGGGTTGGAAAAGGGGGGAGACTGGGGCTTTGGCGCGGAGCGAAACGAAAACACAAACAGAGGAGGGTCAAAGGGCCCCGCGGCCCAGTGTAAACACGGCGGGGGCCGGCTCAGATGCGAGCGCGCATGCACAGGATGTAATTAGCCCCGTTCAACGCAATCAAGGAGGGTCCCCCAGGGGCCAGAGAGGAATGCAACGGAGAGGGAAGGAGGGAAAGACAAGCGAAAGGAAACAGGAACAGAGGGCAAGTGAGAGAGAGAAAAGAAAAACAGAGGGGAAAATCAAGATAGATTGAGAAGGAAAAGGCCTTGCTCGTGTGCATTTATGTGTAAGGATTTTTGCTGTGTTGTCCGTGGCTCACAGCAGGACTCTGGTGGTGTGTGTGTGTGTGTGTGTGTGTGTGTAATGATTTAGTCAGTCTACGGTGTTGCCCGTGGCTCACAGCAGGTCTCTGGTGATATGAGGTGACCACTGTGCTGTGAGCAGCAGCTCTCCTTCACCCAGACAGCAGATTCTGGAGCAACACCTATATTCACACTGCAGCCACACACACACACACACACACACACACACACACACACACACACACACACACACACACACACACACACACACACACACACACACACACACACACACACACACACACACACACACACACACACACACACACACACACACACACACACACCTCTTGCATGGCAAAGAAGCCCGCCCCCCCCGCGACGCCCTCCTCCTCCCCACTCACAGCTGCAGTTGCGTCCATTGGCGTCCAGCGTGTAGTGCGAGGCGCAGCGGCACTGGGCGCCGGCGGGCGAGGCCAGGCACAGGTGGGCGCACTGGCCGTTGCCCTGGGAGCAGTCGTTGGTGCCGTCCTGCCGCGACGAGTGGAACACCAGGATGTCCATGACGAACTCCAGGTGGCCCTGCACCACGGTGCGGTTCAGGCCGCTGCGCTTGTCGGCCCGCTCGATGCTGCGCAGGTTCAGGTCGGTCCAGTAGATGTAGTCGCGGTACTGGGTCAGGCCGAAGGGGTGGGGCAGGTCGTCGGCCATGATCTCCCTCTGAAGACCTGTTGGGGGGAGATGGGGTTGTTATGGGGGGGGAGAAGAAGCCGTCTGAACGCTGACGTAAGGGTTAGGGCAGGGTCGTCGTCTCTGGGTCAAGATGGTATGTTACTGCTGTAAAACAGGGTGGGAACCCCGAGCAGACGCGAGTCGTTTCCTAATCCAAAACGTAGCCCATACCGCTAATGTGATGGTTGTGTCTGCGTTGTGCGAATGATATTCCTCGACGTTAAGATTGACCCTGCGTGTAGCGTCTGCGTGTTTCACCTTGCATGTTGGTGGACTCGATCATGCAGGTGTCCAGGTCGGTCCAGTAGAGGCGGTGGTCCAGGTAGTCGATGGTCAGGCCGTTGGCCCGGCCCACTTTGACCACCAGCGTCACAATGTTGCTGCCGTCCATGTGGGCTCGGGCGATGCGAGGCCGCCCACTCCACTCTGTCCAGTACATGTAGCTAGAGGGACCCCACACAGGGAGAGATGTCAACACAGGAGCACGTACACAAAAAAACGAAAGAAGACAACACAAAAATACATATCACGTGCGTCGGTTAAAAACTGCTGGCTTTTTAAAGAATTCAAAGAAAGTCCCATGGTGGTTTGCAGTACGTGTGTGTGTGTGTGTGTGTGTGCGTGTGTGCGTGGGCGCGTGAGAGAAACATGTCGTAAAAGACGTGTCAGAAGCCGCAGGCATGCTCGCTGACAGCTGCGGGCAATGATATCACCAACAGTGGAGTGACAAGTCAGGAGGAATGCGTGTCGGCACACGTCTCCCGCACGTTATCTCCCCATTACCTCACCCAAAGAGACGGCACGGCTCTCCACTGCGCTGACCGAGGGGCTGTGCTAGGACAGCTTCTGCTCTAGCCAACTCTGTTTTACTGCCCAGGCACTTCACGAGAGTTGAGGTGTTTTGAGAAAACTCTCCCAAACCTGTTCCATGGTGTTGAACTGCCTCTGGGGTCCCTTTACAAAGTCGGGGGGGGGGGGGGGGAGCACAGATGTGTTTGCGAGTCTCACCCGTTAGCAGGGTCCAACGCCAGGGAGCGGGGGTTGTCGAGGTCCTTGCACACCAGGACCTGTCGGTGCTGGCCGTCCAGCCGGGCCACCTCGATCCTGTTGGTGCCGGTGTCGGCCCAGTACACGTTCCGCCCCATCCAGTCCACCGCCATGCCTTCTGGGTAGTCCAGGCCGAACTCGATGACGTGCTCCACCGAGCTGCCGTTCATGAAGGCCCGGCTGATGGTCTGGAGGGGGGAGGGGGGGACAGGAGGACATGGTGGCCATTAACGAAATGAAAAAAAAAGCAGTCAGTCAAAGCCAAAGATGAAGTTGAACAAAGAAAGACTGATTTATCGACTCGGGGACACCTGAATTGGACTGGCTCTGATTCCTCAGCAAGCAGTGGTGTGATGTGTCACATTTATCATTGCAATAGGTGAAAAAAACTATCTTTTAACAATGGCTCCAGTGTTCACTAGAAGGGATTCAAAGGTGGGGGGGGTGCTCACCTTGGTGCTGACGTCGGTCCAGTAGATGCGGTTCTCGGCCACGTCAAAGTCCAGCGCCGAGGCCTCCTTGACGCCGGTGAGGGGGATGGCCACGTCGTTGCTGTTGGTGCCCAGCGAGATGCTGCGGATGTCCGCCCGGTTGGTGAACAGCAGGAAGGCCTCGGGCACCACGCACGTCCGCAGGTCGCTCACCAGCTCCAGGCCCATGGGGCAGGCGCAGCGCAGGCCCTGGGGCCGCCAGAAGCACAGGTGGCTGCAGCCGCCGTTGTCCGGCGCGCAGCCGTTGGTCCCTGGAGGAGGAGGGGGAGGAGGAGGAGGAGGGTGTCAGAAGGAGGCGGAAAAGAGAGAACAACGCCATCAATAACCCCCCCCCATTACATTGACCAAGGGTTTGTGTTTAGGTTCAGAACACCCCTTCTGTTCCAGCCGTACCGTGCGTCTCGGAGACCCGGGTGGCCTTGAGGCCCATGAGGTCGGGCAGCTGGTCGATGATGATCTCCCGCACGGCCGTGGTCTTGTGCACCCGCTCGATGCTGCGCCGCTGCCAGTCCGTCCAGTAGATGTAGTCGTCCAGCAGGGTGAAGCCGAAGATGTGGGGCAGCTTGTCCTCCAGCAGGGTGCGGCGGTTGGTGCCGTCCACGTCGATCACCTGCGCCGGACGCACGGAGGACACGGTTCAGGGTGACGTCAGCCGAGCGTGCCGGCAACAGACTGGACCGGTTGGGTTTGTTATGCACCCTCGAGGTGGTTGTTTTTATTGCATACTAACGCAAGCACGCATCCACCAAACAGCAACAAAACACGCACTCGTAATAATAGACAGGTGTTGTGACAACCAGTTTGTAACAGAAAAAAAATGAATAAAAAAAGAGACCCAGGCCAGCTGAAGGGCGGGTGAGAGCAGGGCGCTGTGCTGCACCGTGAATGCCGATCGGCTGACGGCACTTCGTACGTTTACAAAATCAAGCTGCCCTTCTTTCATGGCAGCCTTAGTGTTTAATACAGTTGGATGAATCTGACCAACTAAGTAAACGATGACATACTCCAGAATTATGTCTAACTTTATTAACCGTAATAAACTCATTACGGCTCACTCGGAATTGGATCACTTTGGAAAAAGCGTCTGGATTTCCAAACTCACGGAGCGGAGCGGTTGGCAGAACGACCAACCCAACCCAATCCCCTTCCCTCCCTCCTTCAGAGAATGTTTTTTTTCCTCACTGAAATAACGTAGCCATATAGAAAGCCAGTCACAAGCCTTGCATTACAAGGGAAGAGAACCCATACTGTGTGTGAGAGCGGAGAGAAAGCGAGCGGCGAGGCGCTTGTTTCCAGGGATAGTGCTTATGTCTGAGAGGGCTGCAATTACCCCGCTAAACCCTCGGCCGCCCGTAGTATTACCCAAAGAAGCAACGCCCAGAATAGACCGGTGTTTTTTAATTTTAGACAAACTGGAGTCAGCTGCAGTGTGTGACAATCCGTGTGAGTGTGGGTATGTTAGTGAGTGTGTGTGTGTGCGTGTGCGTGTGCGTGCGTGTGTGTAGGCATTTCTATACAAGAAAAAAAGTGTGGCGTCTTTTGGCGGATGCCTCTGCGTGCTTTAGAGAAGCCAGTGGAAGGGTTGCAGTCGCTGCACATTCTGATTACACAAGTCTACTCTCTCACACACACATACAGTTAGGCCCAAAAATATTTGGACAGTGACACAATCTTCATGATTTGGGCTCTGCATGCCACCACATTGGATTTGAAATGAAACAACTACAACGGAATTGAAGTGCAGACTTTAAGGTTTAATTCAAGGGGTTGAACAAAAATATATGATTAAACATGTAGGAATTGTAGCAATTTTTATACAAACGCTCCTCATTTCAGGGGCTCAAAAGTAATTGGACAAATAAACATAACCCCAAGTAAAATGTTACTTTTCAATATTTTGTTGAGAATCCTTTGCAGGCAATGACTGCCTGAAGTCTGGAACCCATGGACATCACCAAACGCTGGGTTTCCTCCTTTGTGATGCTTTGCCAGGCCTTTACTGCAGCGGTCTTCAGTTGTTGCTTGTTTGTGGGTCTTTCTGCCTTAAGTTTTGTCTTGAGCAAGTGAAATGCATGCTCGATTGGGTTGAGATCTGGTGATTGACTCGGCCATTGCAGAATATTCCACTTCTTTGCTTTAAAAAACTCCTGGGTTGCTTTTGCAGTATGTTTTGGGTCATTGTCCATCTGTACTGTGAAGCGCCGTCCAATCAACTTTGCTGCATTTGGCTGAATCTGAGCAGAAAGAATATCCCTATACACTTCAGAATTCATCCGGCTGCTTCTGTCTTTTGTCACATCATCAATAAACAAAAGTGACCCAGTGCCATTGGAAGCCATGCATGCCCATGCCATCACACTGCCTCCACCATGTTTTACAGAAGATGTGGTGTGCTCTGGATCATGAGCTGTTCCAATTCTCCTCCAAACTTTCTTCTTCCCATCATTCTGGTACAGGTTGATCTTAGTCTCATCTGTCCAAAGAATGCTGTTCCAGAACTGGGTTGGCTTCTTCAGGTGTTTTTTGGCAAAGTCAATTCTGGCCTTTCTATTTTTGAGGCTGATTAATGGTTTGCACCTTGTGGTGAATCCTTTGTATTTACTCTCATGAAGTCTTCTCTTTATGGTAGACTTAGATACTGATACACCTACTTCCTGGAGAGTGTTCTTCACTTGAGTGGATGTTGTGAAGGGGTTTTTCTTCACCATGGAAAGGATTCTGCGATCATCCACCACTGTTGTCTTCCGTGGACGTCCAGGCCTTTTTGAGTTCCCAAGCTCACCAGTGCACTCTTTTTTTCTCAGAATGTACCAAACTGTTGATTTGGCCATTCCTAACATTTCTGCTATCTCTCTGATGGATTTCTTCTTTTTTTTCAGCCTCAGGATGGTCTGTTTCACCTCCATTGAGAGCTCCTTTGACCGCATGTTGTGTGTTCACAGCAACAGCTTCCAAATGCAAACGCCACACCTGGAATCAACTCCAGACCTTTTAACTGCTTAATTGATGACAGGTTAATGAGGGAAGAGCCCATGCAGCGTTGTTATTTTTTTTTGCAGCCTTCTGAGTCAATTGTCCAATTACTTTTGGTCCCTTGAAAAAGAGGCGGCTACGTATTAAAGAGCTGTAATTCCTAAACCCTTGCTCCAATTTGGATGTGAATACTCTCAAATTACAGCTGAGAGTCTGCACTTTAAGCCCATATTGATTATATAATTGTATCCTGAATATGTTTTCGTAAACAGCTAAAATAACAAAACTTGTGTCACTGTCCAAATATTTTTGGCCCTAACTGTATATAACTGAACTGTTTCCATAAATCCTTTGAGAGGTGTGAGAAGTAATGACTTCTGGTGCACTGAATATTGGAATAATTCCATCCCTAAGTCACTTCCATGGGAAACATGGAAAAATAACTACTTTGGTTTTCTCCCAGTCTGGACCACCATGTGTAAGTACTGGGTGGGATGTCTCTCTCTCACACACACACACACACACACACACACACAAACACACAGAGACAAACACACACACACACACACAAAAATACACAAACACACCACCCGGGAGGTATTCAGGACCTCCGCAGCCCCCGTGACCACTAACAAACACACAGCGCCATGGCAACAGGAGGGGATGACACCTGGCGCGGCCCCAGCGCTGGGCGGCGGGCGTCTCGTTGGGACGTTAGCGCTGGTGGGATGTTAGCGCTGTTGTTTCAGGGCCACAGGTTCGTCTAAACACATTCTCTCCCGGCCTGCTGGAATGTACATATTAGTTATTTAGCTGCGTTTGTGTGCAGCTTCCCACATAAAGACGAGACCAAACTAGACTCAAGACATTCATTACTCGTTTGAGTCATCTGACATCCCATTCACTTGAATGGGAAAGGATGTCCAAGCTTGTGACTGGTGCTGTATAGGGCAGCAACCACACGTGTATTTGTCCTTTCAGTGCACACATCCCAGAGTAGGACGACTGAAGAACACCCCCCGAGTGCTCTACTGCTCCTGGGTTCCTGCTGGAGTGCAGCCTGGGGAGGACCAGCAGCAGGACAGGATGGGGGTGAGGCTTCCTCTGGGCACAGACTTTCCACTGGAGTGCCATTGTGACATTATGGGATGGCAGATGGAGGGACGATGGCGGGTGGGAGGGGGGCAGACCTGTGGCACATCTGTTTCCCTGAGACTATAGGGGGCAGGGGCAGGACGGTCACACACACACACACACACACACACACACACACACACACACACACACACACACACACACACACACACACACACACACACACACACACACACACACACACACACACACACACACACACACACACACACACACACACACACACACACACACACACACACACGTTGACTAAGAAGAGCAGAGTTGCAGATATGTTTGAAGCTGGTGTGGTGCCCTAGTTAACCCTTTAAGTCCCTATTTCAAGAGCAACGGGGAAGTAGGGCAGGGTGTGAGTGAGAGGTATGAAGAGGAGTAGGGGGACATGAAAGCAGAGTGAATATCAGTTGTGGAGTTGAGTTGTAGTTGTAGCGAGTGCAAATATGAGTCATGGGAGGGGCTAGGGGGAAAGAGAGGGTGGGGACAGAGCTGTGAAAGGAAAGGAATTGAAAGGGGAGAGGAATGGAGGGAATTGGAAAGAAAAGGGTAAAGACTGGGGAAGAGGGAGTGAAGCGAGTGGGGGTGCGGAGGTAGAGACCAGGGAGTACTAAAGAGAGCGGGAGGAGGTAGACTCAAGTGAGCTGTGAAGAAAAAGGAGGGAAGAGGAAGAAGGGAGTCAAGTAAACGAGAGGAAAAGCGAGAGGGTAAGTGAGGCAGAGAGGGAGGTGAAGAGAGAGAGAGAGAGAGAGAGAGAGATAGAGGAGTAGAGTGTGTGAGAGACAGCAGGGCTGAGTAACGCATGGCTGCCAGCAGACACTGGGCTCTCTGTGCTACAGACAACACACCAGCTGCCTGGGACAATTAGGACTGGGCCCGGGCAGGTCACACACACACACACACACACACACACACACACACACACACACTGAACGACTCACTAGGGAGAACAGTGCTGAAAGATTTGACCTCCTTTCACTCCACAGGAAAACCCGTACAAATCAAGACAGAATGGACTGAAAGAAACATGGTAACTTTACGTTGAGTAGTTGTCCTGGCTGGGGCTGTCTGGGATTTGAACAAGCGCATTGTGCTGTGATAACAAACCCAATCTCTGGCATAATATTAGTCTAACAAATTACACATAGTCCTAAAGGGAAAAACGAAATACATACTTTTGATTATATATTTATATTTATTTATATTACAATGTAATTGGAGAGCCCCTAATTGTCTAAAAAAATACAAATGAAGTTGTTCCAGTTATTTCCATCTTCCCGAGAACGGAGACACAGGTGTGAGAGCTTTTCCAAAGGGGCACGTCTCTTGAAAACGGAGGTTTATTTTCGTAGGATTGAGGAGGGCTTTGATCAAAACAGATAGCAGCACCACCCATTTCCATCCCATTAGGTTGGGGGGGGGGGGGGGGGGCTCTTGGAGAAAACAAACAGAAAAACAGGGACTTTGATGGGCATCGGTGGGGCTGGCGGGAGGGCCCCCCCCGCCCCTCTGGAAACCCTATTCACTGATCACTAACACAATTAGACATGGCCATCTCCATGAAAGATGTCTCGGCCACTTTGCCTTTTCCCTTTCTCTACGGCTCTTTTTCTGGGAGAATTATGCGTTGAGAACAGGGGGTTTTTATGTGAGAACCACTTTTTCTCTCTTTTTTCTTGACTGTGTGGAAAAAAAAACACCTCAAAACAAAAGGAGGGAGGAGGAAAATAAAAGACAAAAACACAAAGGTCTCCTCAGCGCTGAGAAGTCAAGCGGTGGGAGTGGGCCTCTATGGATCCTCCATGGGCCGGTGGGGGCTGTAGGTGGGGGAGGAGCCGCGCGGGGGCTCAAAGCGCTGACGGACGGGAAAACGCTCCGCCGCCGCCGCCCCTCCCTGTTTGACTTGGCCGGCTCTACAGGGTGAAGATGGGTGCCTTCTTGTAACAACATACGGTTGTATGTAGATCAAACGCCCGTGGTAGTCCGTGTATGGCCTGCTGGCTCGGCTCGGGAGTAGCGGGGCTTGGCATCCCCGGCACTTTGCAACCCCTGGACCCACGCGTCCCAGCCCCCGCTTTTCCAGTCCAAACCCAATATAGCTGACAGACGTTATCAATTACAATTACAACCCTATCCCTCCCTCCCTCCCTCCCTCTCTCCTTCTCCCCTCTGGCAGCCTGATATGACCCCCCCCCCCCACCCCACAGCCCCCTTCCTTAGGCCGCGTTGGCCTTTAAAAGCAGCAGCTTTGAAATATTAGAGGGCTGTGTCGTCGGGCGCTCTGGCCCCGTCTTCAGAGGAGCCGCCTGGGCAACACAAACACACGGTGTTATCTTCTGATCTGACGCTGGGGCTGCTCGGCCTGGCCAAGAACACCGCTGCTGCTGCTGCTGCTGCTGCTGGCGGCCCTAACTCAAAACAGAAACGCCTCCTCCGCCTCCTTCTGCCTCCTTCACCCCGGTAGCGCCACGAGTCTCTCACGTCTCCCGTTTCACCCCCCCCCCCCCGACCGCTTCCCCCCAACCGCTTCCCTCCCTCCTCTGCGTGGTGCTACGAGCCATGTGGTGTGACAAGCAGAACACCGAGGCCTGTCTGTGCTTTACACAGGACGGTGTGACTAACGCCCGTCTCTCCTGAACGTCACCTTTAGGAACTGTCTGTCTGTCTGTCTGTCTGTCTGTCTGCCTGCCTGCCTGCCTGCCTGCCTGCCTGCCTGCCTGCCTGCCTGCCTGCCTGCCTGCCTGCCTGCCTGCCTGCCTGCCTGCCTGTCTGCCTGTCTGTCTGCCTGTCTGTCTGTCTGTCTGTCTGTCTGTCTGTCTGTCTGTCTGTCTGTCTGGCTGGCGTTTCACCTTCCCCGGATTTCCCCCTCCTCACCAGGACGACCAAATAAACAAACAAATCTAGAACCCTCAATCTGGAATGGGTCTCTTTCCTGTTTGACTTCCTGTGTGTGTATGTGTGTGTGTGTGTGTGTGTGTGTATGATTTGACTCCCTCCTTCATAATTGGAGCCTTCCTCTGGAATGTGCAACCTGAGCCTGACGTAGGAACGTGACCCGTCCCGGGAAGAGCGGCCGACACCTAACCCAGGCCGGCGCTGTACGGGGCCGGCCACCTCACCCACCCACCCACCCACCCACCCACCCACTCACTCGCTGGGCAGAGACGGGCTCCTACCTGGGGTTCAGGTTCACCAGGCCTGCCATCCATCCCACCACGCAGCCTTATGAGGACGGGGAGCGGGGAAGAAAATATACGCACAAAGGAAAATGGCCTGTCCTCTTGCCTTACAGAACACACACACACACACAAGCATAACTCCGCAGCGCCTCCCTGGAGTGAAATTGTGGGCCTAATGTCCGCTCTGTGCAGCTACTCACACTACACATAAATCTCCTCCCCAACACACACACACACACACACACACACACACACACACACACACACACACACACACACACACACACACACACACACACACACACACACACACACACACACACACACACACACACACACACACACACACACACACACACACACACACGTCCGGCACAGCCAGAACATAATTGCCTTTACATGGCGGCTTTCACACGCAACACACCATCCCCCACCTTCTGCTCCCCGAGGTGGGAGGAGGGAGGGAGCGATGGTCAAAAGGGAGAAAGTGAAATAACAGCTCCACGTCCCTGGGCTGGACATGGATACCGAAGAGAACTTTACCTCCTTCCCAGAGACTCGCCTTTCGCCCTTCCTTCCCCCGCTCCCCTGTTAAAAGGTGCTGTGGGAGCGCGGCTCCGGGGAGCAGGCCGGGGCTCCGCTGTGGGCCTCGGAGCTGTCTGGCTGCTGCCTGGGACTCCCACCGGGCTGTGTTGTGTCTCCAGTCTCCCAGGGCCATGTGGGACTCATTGGGCTCACAGAGACAAGCTCGGAAAACACACCCAAAAACACACACACACACACACACACACAGCTGCGGGCCGGCTACTGCCGCTCACCGCAACACTGCTAGGCGGGGAGGCCAAGCACGACAGACAGCAGCAAGTTAATAAGCCACAAGCCTCAGCCAGAGCAGGAGTGGGTGTTTGTGCTAATACATACACACACACACACACACACACACACACACACACACACACACACACACACACACACACATACACACACGTAGAGGCTGCTGTGCTGACAGATGTGGGACAGAAGTGCACATCCCTCAGGAAATGAGACAGATTGTCGTTCAGCACACAGGCTGTAAAGAGACGTTCGGAGAGGGGGGGGGGGGGGGCTTAAGCCGAGACAGACAACCCTTTATCTCGCTGACCACGGATAGAGAAGACTGACTCGGGTGAGAACGCAAGAGCTTGAGACAAATGTCCCAACCTTCTATTGTCAATCAGGCACTGTAAGGTGAAGACAGGAGTGGGACAGAACGTCACACACAGTCGAGTAAAGTTGACCACATCTGTCAAGACGAGCAATAGCCTTGAAAGACCAGAGCGTTTTGTGTCGCACATCCAAGCAACAATAAGCCCGGTAACTCCGAACGTGTTTTGATGTGTTCATGTAAAATGCACCCCTGTCTAACTCCGCCCCTCTCTCCTTTGACACGTTGAGGTTGGACACAGACACAGCTGCTCACCATTAATCCTGAGCATGCCTGGCAGCCATCTTCCCACTTTTCAAACGGGTCGTTGATGCTCGCCGAGCTATGCCACGCCAGTCTACACTAAAAGGCCCCCCTCTCGACGAGCAACCGTGGCGTATTTATATTCAAGCCTTGGCCGGCGAAATCGTTTGTTTTAATCACCGTTGTTTGTTTCCCCTTCCCCACCACATGGCCTTAAGAAAACACGGAGAACTGGAGAAGTGGAGCTGCTCTTCTTGGAAGAGGACTGGGAGGAGAAATCAGCTTGGAGCCTCACACACCACAGTGGTGGGCCAAGCCATGAGTGTGTGTTTCATATAAATCTGTATATGCCATACACGAGAGAGAGAGAGAGAGAGAGAGAGAGAGAGAGAGAGAGAGAGAGAGAGAGAGCTGGCAAATACAAGTGGAAACTCTGACCAAACTCAGGTGACTCTTGTTCCTTTCTCCTGAGAGCTTGACTTGTGTCTCTTTCTCTCTCACACACACACACACACACACACACACACACACACACACACACACACACACACACACACACACACACACACACACACACACACACACACACACACACACACACACACACACACACACACACACACACACACACACACGTTGACTAAGAAGAGCAGAGTTGCAGATATGTTTGAAGCTGGTGTGAGAGAGACACTTTAAGACCTCTCCACGTCCGTAGACCAGCAACGCCGGCAGCAAACAAACCAACGGTAACTAGGCAATGAGCCATCCGGTGGAGTAGGACCCCGGACCCTCTACAGGAGCCTGTTCTGGTCTGAAATGCACAGTGAGACACAGGGACAACCAGGACGGGCAAACTCACCCCCTAGCAGAGGACAGCAGAGAGGCAGGAGTCTCCAAGGGCTCTACAGCTTACTCTGCTGTCTCCCTCAGTAACAAGGGACTTGGATGGGTCACATTCTCTCTGTGTGTGTGTGTGTGTGTGTGTGTGTGTGTGTGTGTGTGTGTGTGTGTGTGTGTGTGTGTGTGTGTGTTTTGGCCAGGCTGCCTTCACAGCGACTGCTGTCATTACCGTGGCCAGTGTTTTAAAAAGGGGGGGGGGGGGCGCTACTGTGGAGAATCCTCTTCCTAATCAGTTTTCACGGGCCGGCTCGGGTCCACAATGTGCCGGGCCGTCGGAGCGCCGCTGAGGGGGACAGCCTGTACAGGGAAGCCCGGCTCCTGCCAGCGTCCGTCAGAACCACAACACGGGGCCCAGTCTGGGCAGAACCGGGGCCGGAATAAAGGAGAGCTGTCTGAACGTCGTTCCTCAGGGAAGATAAAGCGCTCCCTTTAACTATTCCACCCCACACACATCAATCAAGCGGACGCAAAAGACCTATGTAATTTTCTTGGATTTTTTTAAAATAAAAGTACAATAAACAAAGCCTCATTTGGTGTCCTATGAAACAGTCATTTCATAAAGTCATCTTGTGTAATGGTTAATGATGGTTTTTAGCGATGCATGGCAAGCAACATGACAACAAAAGAACTAATGTTGTCGCCAGCAAGGATGAAACCAATGGGAAAAACCCTATCAATAACGCAAAAACCCCTCAAACACAGTCTGTACGGGGTGTGACGTTTTCTTTATAAGCCAAGCCCTGGTGTCCAAAGCTGTGACCATGAATGTGCAGTCAAACTTTTCTCAATTTTAGCATAACCATATCCAGCATAGAGGCCTGCGTAAATGAACCATTGAGCAAAAAGACTCAATTCCATTGTACCCCCCTTTTCTCTTTACCTCACACACCATATGGAAACACCCCGTAGGGTAGGACACACACACACACACACACACACACACACACACACACACACACACACACACACAAACACACACGGTACACCGAATGAACGCTCTGCGCAGAAAAGGGAATCTGCATAATTGTCCAACAAAGGCGACGTTTGGGAGTATTGAGAGCAGGACATCAGTCAAACGGGCTGTCCTCACAATCTCCCTCCCTCCCTCCCTCTAGCTGGCGAAGAAAGGGGGTGGGGGTGGGGCTTCTGAGAGCGGTAACTTCAGAGGCTTGGCCCCGGAGGGAGGGGGGTGGGGGGGAGGGGGTGGGTTGGTCAGGGAGAGAGAGGAGGCCCATTCTTTTTAGAAAAAGGCTTGGAAGCTCAGAGAGAGGTAGAAGGCGAGAGAGGGAGTGTGAAATAATAAAGAGAGCGTTGAAAACAGAAACGTGTGAAAAAATAAATAAAGACAGTCCCTCAGCCCAGTGTTTTAGTAGAACTCTATGAGTCACTGTGCCTTTCCACTCTGCCTGTGTGTGTGTGTGTGAGTGAGTGAGTGAGTGAGTGAGTGAGTGAGTGTGTGTGTGTGTGTGTGTTAGGATGAAAGGAGTGGTGGGTGCTGCAGGGAGCTGAACAACAAACAGGAGGGCAGACTGACATCACCACCACCACAGCGGCACCCAGCCAGCCAGCCAGAGAGACAGCCAGCCAGCCAGCCAGAGAGACAGCCAGCCAGACGGCCAGAGAGACAGCCAGCCAGACGGCCAGAGAGACAGCCAGCCAGCCAGCCAGAGAGACAGCCAGCCAGACGGCCAGCCAGACACACAGTCTCTGGGACTGCCTTCCAGGCAAAGTGCAGGTCAACGTACACCTACCTGGTTACCTCACCGGCGACGCACGCTTCTGCACGGCGTGGGATAGTCAGAAAGAACGTGTGTGTGTGTGTGTGTGTGTGTGTGTGTGTAGACACCCATCCGCTTGCACCTGGGTGAGAACACCTGCTTGAGAACATGTCATCTTAAGAGTCTGACTCAACGGGCAGTGTCCTCACTAACGGTGACTTTCCCTCCATACCCCAACCCTCACAGGGGTTTCCTCACAAAGACAATCCCCCCCACGTGTCCTGGGGGCAACGGGTCGCTCAAATACCCCCACAAAAATACGCCACGACTTTGACACTTTTCAGGCCAAACATTTTGGCAGGCCTAGCCAGCATCTGTCCCCCTTCACCCGCACAATGGAAATGTCTTTTCATTGCGTTTCACATTGCAACACCAAGAGAAAAGAAACCTCTAAAAGAGAAAAGTGTTCTTTTTTTTCTTCTTTCTGCGACAGCTCTAGAAAAGCCTCCTCCGGCCCTCCACTTCCAAACGCTGAGTGGCCACGGAGCGGACACATTCCTGAGCGCCAGAGGGGCCCGTTCACGACTCCCCGATTCAGGAGGCTCTGAAAGGCGCGTCTCCAGCCGCGAGGACAAGGTAAACAGTCCCCTAGTCAGCGCTCCCTATTCAACAGACACCCCCCCCCCCCCCCCCCCCCCCCCACCCAGAACACCCCCCGCTCCCCAATCGGCCACATCCATCAAGAAAAACAACAACGCAACCACGGTCAGGACTCCCTCATCGACGCGCGGCGGAAAAAGTCAAGAAAGCGGCATTCTTTCCAAAGTCGGTAATGAGAACGGCTACTCCTGCTCAAGCCACGGCCATAACCTTCTTCCCTTTCTCTCGCTATTCTTCCCTCGCTCCCTCCCTCCATGCCATTACCACTTCAAGCAGCTCTCAGCCCTTTTCAGGCTCCTGAGAGCAGGGGGGGGGGGTGTGCAGAAGAATGGAGGGCCTTCATTAGGTGAGGCAAGAGGAGGCCCCGCTGAAAGGAGCCCCGACAACACCCCACAACTCATCAGCTGCCTAGGGCCCCAACCCTCCCCGCCCCCAGACCCATAAAAGCTGGGGGGAACGCCGCGCAGAGCTCCCCGGTGTGCCCCAAACAGTCCTCTCCCATGTAGTCAGCGGCCGTACTCCTCCGTCCTAGCCCCATCTCCACGTCCGTATCCTGGCCTCGCTCCGCTAGCTCCCAGGGCCACCTCCCAGGGCCACCTCCCCCACAGCCCTCTGGCCTTGGC
Source organism: Galaxias olidus (assembly GCA_026901105.3). NCBI lineage: Eukaryota > Metazoa > Chordata > Actinopteri > Galaxiiformes > Galaxiidae > Galaxias > Galaxias olidus. The sequence continues at coordinate 152,581 of JAPMUY010003094.1, read as the reverse complement.
CAGGGCGGAGGCCTCCCAGACCCAGTCCTCCCAGACCCGGCCCTGGCTCTCTGCGCTCAGGGCTGCCTGGGGGGGGTGGGGGCACCTCTACATGGCTCCATTGTTTCACGCTGGACAAGGGCGAGGGGTCACGAGGGTCGGAGGTCAGAAGAGCACATGGACGAGGGGTTTCCCCTGTCACTCAACACATTGGCCCGGGCGTGCCGGGCTTCCTCACTCGCTATCTTTCTCTCTCTCACACACACACGCGCCCCTAACCTTCCTTCTTCCCCTCTCCAAGGAAACATCTCCTGCCTACCTCCCCCCTCTTTTCGCAGTGCTTCTCTCTCTCTTTCTCAATGTAAACTACTGCATCTCTTCCTCTCTCTGTCTCTTCGCTAATACTTTTAAGACTAGTCCTTTTCTCTCAAGCCCAGATAAACACCCACACTCTCTCTCTCACTCTCTCCTTTGTCTAAACTGTTCGGCACCATCTCTTGAATGTTCCCATCTTCTCCTCCCTGCATGAACTCCTGCCCCACACTGAAGTCCATAAGAGGGCAAGCTGCTACAGGAGCCGAGGGGGGCAGACACACAGATGGTGTCACAGAGAGAGAGAGAGAGAGAGAGAGAGAGAGAGAGAGAGAGAGAGAGAGAGAGAGAGAGAGAGAGAGAGAGAGAGAGAGAGAGAGAGAGAGAGAGAGAGAGAGAGAGAGAGAGAGAGAGAGAGAGAGAGAGAGAGAGAGAGAGAGAGAGAGAGAGAGAGCTAGCCAGCTCCAGACCCCGGTTTGGCCAGCCTCGGCGTGGCCTCTCCCTCAGCTCCATGCCTCAGCGGGGGAGCGCCGTCTAATCCCTGGTCACACTCTCTCCCCCATGGAGCTGTCATAGCAGCACGGCCCACTCCACTGGACCAGAGAGAGAGAGACCGTCCTCCCCTCCCCTCCCCCCACCCCACCCCACCCCCGTGTCCCCCGGCTAACCCTCCGTCCAGCCGTGGTCGAAGGCAGGGCCGGTGAAGGGTCTGGGGGCGGGGGGACGATGGCTCTCCAGGGGGGGGGGGGGCTGGCAGTGAGGAGAGGGCACCCAGGCCACGGAGGTAGCCTGCCAGCCTGGGGGAGGAGGACGTCTCGAATGCACTGTAGCACTGCCACACAGCTTCAACACACTCCAGAAATGTGTGGAGGCATTCTTAGAAAAGTCGACAATATCGATGATACAAACATTAGTAACGGACGGGCTTACGCCAAGACCAGACACGGAGAGAACGATGAAGAGGAGCAGAGAGAGAAGGCCTGAGCAGAGAGCAGAAAAACACTGAGGGTGTAATGTCCGGATTTCCCACCCAGTGTTTCCTTCAAAGCCCCCGGTGGGATGAGGGCCTGCTCGCCGCTACGTTTACGTTTCACACGGAGAGGATCGCTCCAGCCTTTTAGCCTGGGGCAGACACACACACAGACACACAAACACAAGCTACTCTTAATCACACCTCAATCACGCATTCCCCAAACACAAAAAATACACTCACCTAGACACGCTCAGCCAGAGTTGAAAACGCAAACGGAAATGCTGTATGTATGTGCGTGTGTGTGTGTGTGTCCGTCACCGAGGTGGTTGGAATGCTGGTGGAGCTGGAATCCAGCGCATTCTGGCAGTGGGAGAGGAAACCAGGGCCGGCTTGTCCAGAGGATATTCCCCTAACCTAGACATTCCTCTGTCTGAGACTCCCTCATCCTCCCTCCTCTTTTCACCTTCCTCTCTCTCCGCTCCCCTCTCCTGCTGTCATTCCATCTGTCGACTCAGGACGGTACAGAATCAACCAGATTCCTGTAATAAAGCCAGTAACGAACCTACCTCCTGTACACCACACACACTTAACTTAATCCCTATGCGTGGGGCCTGGTCTCCACACGACTAGCCGACCCTCCACAGCAATGACTGAACCGGCCACACCGACCCCCCCGCTCTCAGCGTCGAGAGGGAAGGACACCAAGGTGCTGTGAGGAGAGCAGGGCCTCCGGACGTTAAAACGAAGGACGGGGGGGACGGGGGACGGGGGGGGGGGGTAGCTACCTCGATCTTGTCGGTCTTGGCGTCGCCCCAGTAGAGCTTGCCGGCGGCGGGGTCCACGGCCAGGCCGTTGGGCCAGCCCAGGGAGGTGTTGAGGAGCACCAGGCGGTCGCCGCCGTCCAGGCTGGCCCGCTCGATCTTGGGCCGCTCACCCCAGTCCGTCCAGTACATGTAGCTGGCAGAGAGAGACAGAGGAAATCAGAAACCATCAAACCGTATTCCTTAAAAACAACGAAAGCCCTTAAAAGCATCGATTAGACTTGGCTTCACATCCAACTTCACTGAGAAAACAAGCCCAGCCTGTCTGTGACCGGCTCCCACCTACCCGCTGAGCGGGTCCAGCACGATGGCGCGCGGCTCGTCCAGGTCCTCGGAGACCAGGGTGCGGCGGGACGTGCCGTTGAGGCGGGTCACCTCGATGCGGTCCGTGCCCGTGTCGGTCCAGTACAGGTTGCGGGCCACCCAGTCCACGGCCACCCCGTCCGGGTGGTTCACCTCGGCCGTGATCAGCGTCTGGGCTTCGGTGCCGTCGATGCGCGCCCTGCGGATGGCCTTGACCTCGTCGTCCGTCCAGTAGACGTGGCCCTCCACGGGGTCGTAGTCGATGGCGATGGCGTGGCGGATGTCGTCCACCTGAAAAGAGGGGAGTAAAAGGGCGGGGTCAAATTGGACTCAAAGTGGGGACAAAAGGAACCGTTTGGAGATCCGCAAATTAAAAAATGAATGGTCATTTTGAAATGCTAGGACAAGCAGATCTTAAAAGGGAAGAGTGAGATATGTGTGTGTGTGTGTGTGTGTAATGATTTGGTCAGTCTACGGTGCTGTCCGCGGCCCACAGCAGGTCTCTGGTGATGTGAGGTGACCACTGTGCCGTGAGCAGCAGCTCTCCTTCACCCAGACAGCAGATTCTGGAGCAACACCATACTCACACTGTAGTCACACACACCCCTGGCTCAGTGCTGGGAGAGAACTCTTGCTGTCCATGGCATACACATTCCACACTCCACACTCAACACGCAGCGTGCCGTGGTGTCGGCGTACCTGCAGGACGATGTCGGTGAAGTCGGGCAGGTCCAGGGAGATCCTCCTCAGGTCGGTACGGCGGGCCAGCAGCAGCACCCTCTCTGCTCCTGGAACACGGCACAGAACAAGCAGCCGTCTCAGTTCCCCACAGCCACGGGATTTCGTCCAGCACAGAAAGGCTCCGGCCAACTATACCCATAACGTAGTTATAGCAGACAATAAAGTATTTGAATATCTGCTGTTATGAAGAGGGTGAGTGTGTGTGTGTGTGTGTGTGTGTCTGTGTGTGTGTGAGAAATTAATTGAGGCGTGGGTTGGAAGTCCTTGATGAGGCAGGGGACTTTTCTGGAGCAGACCATTACCAAGGACCACCACCACTTCCAAACAAGGATTTGCTGTAGCAACTGATTGTTTGGCTTTGTTACCTCATCCCCCTGAAGCCAAACACAACCTTAAGGGGGGCCTTCCATCCAAAACAAAAGAAACATTCGGAAAACATGCGGGGAAAATTCCATTTACTGGACGTCTCCGCGGACCGGCCAACCGGAGGGCATCGAGCGGCAACTTCCTGGGGGATGCGTGCGGTTGATTGGTCAGATGTTAAACAGCAGCTGCATTACGGTGGCCGCTCTCGTCCTCCCGAGACAATTAACTCACTCTCTCCATCTCTCTCTCTCTAATCTGTCCTCCCGGACATTCACGCTCCAGCGCTCCCACGACCGGCCGCAGCCCAACAGCCAATGGGACGGCGTCGTCCGTCCAGGCTAATCCCAATCAGTGTGGACAGCGAGAACGGCGGCCCGCTCGGTTAAACGAGGGGAGCGAGCCGCACAAATGAAGAGGGAGAGGGGGGATGAAAGGAGCCCTGAATTCAATCTTCTCCACGCTTGGCTTCCCTTCTGACGTGCAAGACGTCCTGAAAGAAAGCCCAAACCACAGACAACCCCCCCCCCCACCACCACCACCACCACCTCCACACACACACACACACACACACACCCTTTCAGCCGCCACAACAACAAACGCCTTCAATTTGGCCAGTCAAGCTCGACAAATGAGGAGCGGGGACGCTTGCTCATTTTCATTTTCACACAGCCCAACCCCGCCACCCCACCCTCCCCCGCCCGCTCCCCCGACAGAGCCACGTACACACGGCGAGGCCACTGTGCGCTCTCGAAGCAGAGTTGATACAATGGGGCATTGTTGTGATGCTTTACGTTGTGTATCGGTTGTCAACAGGGCCCTGGATGGAATCCTCTAGACCCTCCTATTCATTCCCCTGCACGGCTGGCTTGACCACACACACACACACACACACACACACACACACACACACACACACACACACACACACACACACACACACACACACACACACACACACACACACACACACACACACACACACACACACACACACACACACACACACACACACACAGCGCTGTGGTAGCACTGTGATGGATAAATTGAGGTGTAGGATGCCAGTGTGAGTGGGAGCCTCTCCGGCTGTCTGACCCTCACCTGGCTTGCAGGTCTTGCCGTCGTCCTGCAGCTTGACGCCGGTGGGACAGGCACAGCTGTAGAAGGGCGGGGTGGGCGACAGCAGACACAGGTGGGAGCAGCCTCCGTTGGCCTCGCTGCAGGGGGTCTGGACTGGGAGGGGGGAGAGCGTGTGAGGACCAGCGGATACATCAGAATGGCAGAGCGACTTGTATACAGTACGCACAAACTAAATTATAACGCCACGGTCAAGTCGCAGCTGGACCACACACGCGGCGGAATCCCCTCGACGCTCCTCCTAGGTCTGCTGAGGGCCGACGTATTTTCCCAGCAAACACAAATTGCAAAAGGTTGACACGTAAATACAGGAAAAGTGAAAAGTGGGGGGGCGGCGGGACCCCGAGGTCGCTGAACCCTCGGCCTCTCCTCTCCGTCAGCCCTAGCCACTCTTGAAGACAAGAGCCAGCTGGAATGGAGGTCCTTATCTCCCTTTTCAAGCAAACACACTGCAGACGGGCTGTTTGCACACACACACACAGACAAAGTCAGCAGTTTACTAGCCAACACATACACACACGGTCCGTGGATATACATGGCATACGCAAACACCCAGATAAGCCACACACACACACACACACACACACACACACACACACACACACACACACACACACACACACACACACACACACACACACACACACACACACACACACACACACACACACACACACACACACACACACACACACACACACACACAACTGAGATGGGAGCGCTACGTGCAGGAACGCGGCCATGCCTCTGTCCTTAACCGAGAAGCACAAATATTTATTTGTCCGGGGAAGAATGTCAAACAGTTGAGCAACGGCCGGTTCCATCCTATGACTCTCGCACTCTGTTGCCGTCCAACGCTCAATTTAACCCGTCGACGACAGAGTTCATGATGTTCGTGTGTGTATTCTTTAGCGGCGCTAAAAGGACATTAATGTGTTGACGAGATCATTTGCCAGGTACAGTAAAGCAAGTTGACTGAATTCGGTGGGGATGAAACCCTGAATTGAGGAAACAAAACCTACATAACCGGGCCAATTTGTCTGCTCCTGTGAGGTCATCGTCCAAAGACATTTCAGAGAGATGAGGGAGAGTTAGTTCAATCACACCACAACGGCTATGGACCCTCTGGCTGCTCTGTATGTCACTATCAACAGGACCAACCATCCCAGACCACAGAAAGAGTGATACGTCCTATACTTTGAAGCAGTCAGAGCACACACACACACACACACACACACACACACACACACACACACACACACACACACACACACACACACACACACACACACACACACACACACACACACACACACACACACACACACACACACACACTTACTGTAGGGCTGTCTCTGCGGGCCCAGCACCTGGATGTCCATGGGGGAGTAGATGCCGCTGAGGATCTCCCTGGTGGTGTCCCCGCTGTGCTTGTTACAGGCGTGGATGGAGCGCGTCTGCCAGTCCGTCCAGTACAGCGTCTCCCCGGACAGGGTGAGGGCGAATGGGTGGGTGAGGGTGCCCTCCACCACGGTCTCCCTGAGGGGGGGAGAAGCACTGGATGTCAGGCAGGAGGGGAAAGGGGTATTCTGGTTTGTGTGTGACATATGTGTGCTTGTGGTCCAGCACCAGTAAATGTTATGCAATGCTGAAAGGGGGAATTGAACGAAAAAAAGTGAAGAAAAAAAAAGTCAACCTGCAGAAAATAATAAATTCTATCTTCATTCACATAGTGCCTTGATGGCATGGTATTTTCAACGAGGGGCGGTTGCTTTTTCTCCTGCGAACGCCACTGGATTGAGACGAGGAGGGCAGTGGAACGGCCAGTGCACAATAAAAACACACACATTCAGTCCTTTCAAACTCTGGAGTCAGACGAGAGTGGAAGTAGCGTGCGTGAGCGAAGAAGAGCTTGACGTTGAGACGAGTGTCAGTGTGAAGCCGTTAAAAACCCCACTGGCACGGCGCCTCGTCGTTAATCAGAGGGTCTGTAACGAGCAGAGGACAAAGCCCTGGCCTCTGGAAACAACCTCGCTACGTCAAAACATCATCTCTGGGAGCGATGGCTCTGTCCTGGCTTCTACTAGCGGAACAATCACAGATGGTTCTCGGATTTTATTTTTATTTTTATATACGCTTCTTGGGAATAATTGCCGGGAACGATGGGGAAACTCGTCGATAAGGTTTCCCAACTCCGAAGGCCCTCGGCCAGAGACCCATTTTAGTCCGGCAGTGTCAAGAGGCTTGGCCCGCCGCCGCACGGTCAATATGTTTACTCTCAGAGCTGAAACATCCTGCTCCGCTGGCCCGGTCACGGCACCGAATCAGCTTGTCGGACATGATGGATTGTTTGGAATGGTTTGAGAACGCAAACTAATTCCAATTGGCATGGCCGGCCACGCTAAGTACAGTGTAGTCGCCACGTTGGGGTGGATTATCCATTAGTGTCTTGGCCCTCTTGTCTTTTGCTTTTCTTACTCTTTCTCTTTTTACAAACCAATGCTTTCCCCATGTAACTCTCTCCTTCCTTCTCCAGCAGTCCATGTGTAAATATATATCTATATACGCTGCCATCTAGATTGGAATGGCGGCCAGGGGAGCTGAGTGAGCGAGCCGGGCCCCAGCCCGACCCTGCCACAGTCAGATAGGGTTACCGCCATATGTGGCCCCTGGGTCAACTGGGGAAGACGGAGGGTTGGAAGGAGGGATGAAGATGGAGCGAGAAAGGGGGAGGGAGGGATGGGGAAAAGAAAGGCGTTTGGGCCTCGGGGGCTGAGCAGAGAGCGCAGCCAGTGTTTAGATTGGGGCCTAGGCAGACCCTAGCACTGTTTGTGTTGGAGAGGTCAGCCATGCTCTCTCTCCCTTGCTCGCTCTGCCCCTTTCCTCCCTCTTGGCTGAAAATGAAAAATGAAAGTTGAAGTTGACGGGGTCTTTGTGTGGGACTGCAGTTACATACGAGGCCCCTGTGAGTCTGTGAGAGTGTGTGTGTGTGCGTGTGTGCGTGAGACTGTGTGTGTGTGTGTGTGTGTGTGTGTGTGTCTGTGTGTGCGTGTGTGAGTCTGTGTGTGTGTGTGTGTGTGTGTGCGAGCGTGAGTCTGTCCGAGTGTGTGTGTGTGTGTGTGTGTGCGTGCGTGAGTCTGTCCGTGTCTGTGTGTGTGTGTGCGTGTGTGTGAGGTAGAGTGAACGAGGCAGAGAGGAAGTAGAGCTCACAACGAGCCCCCGTTCAAAGCGGCGCTGTGCGTACCGTGCCGAGCCGTCCAGGTTGGCCCGGTGGATGAAGCTCAGCTTGGCGTCGGCCCAGTACAGCTTCTGCTCGTCCAGGTCGATGGTCAAGCCGTTGGGCCAATAGATGTCCACCTCCACGATGATCTTCCTGCTGCTGCCGTCCATGCCCGCCCTCTCGATGCGAGGCTCCTCCCCCCAGTCGGTCCAATACATGTAGCTGAAGAAAGACATGTTAGAGGCATGTTAGAAATATTGAGAACATTTGGGAATAATGTAAACTGAGGAAATGTATGCGTCTGTGTGTGTGTGATTGTGTGTTTTAATCTGACTTTGAGAGATGAGCACAGAAATGAAGGGCCACAAAGGCAAAATAAAACCTGCCCACAGAGTCTCCGACAGCGCTGCTCTCAGAGTAAGCATCTTCCAAACACACACTTTCCATACAACATGCTCCGGTCAGTAACAATCAGGCCGACGACAACGCACACCTCCCTGTCTCGATGAGAATGAGGGAGGTGCTCCACGGACGGCCCCCAGAGAGAACAAAGGCCAGAGGGGGAAAAAAAGGGAGAGTGAACCTAATGTGCTGCGTTCTTCAAAACCCACCCAAAAATGGCTATAATGTGCTGGGCTCCTACTCATACATCAAGTCCACTGACGGGAGCCAATATACACAAACGTCTCGCCTTTTCCGTCCCCCCCCCCCCCCCCCCACTCCACACCACACCCCCCTGCCTAATTCCAGGAGTTTCTTTGAAGAATGTGAGGGGTGACGTGTGGTGGTGAAGTAGAATGGAGACCCCCCCCCCCCCCCCCCCCCCATCACAGAGCGCGACGGTGGCTTATTAACACGCAGCACGGGCACAGCCTCGCTGACACCCTGAGCACGGCGCCGCGGCAGGCCGGCCAGAGACAGCATTCCTTTGTCCGGTGGGGTAGAAACAACAATCACGGCACAGGAAACGAGCGTTTAGGAAAGGGGAGAGGGAGCAGCAGTGAGAGGTGGATCCTACACAGACCCTACCCTGCATTATGGAACTGGTAAGTAGAAAGAAAGGTTCTTACAGAACAAAAGTCACAAACGGAACCTGCTACCTGGGCCGAAACGGGCTCTGTCTAAAAGAGGGAGACCAGGACCTAGAATCCCATCAAAAATAAACGATGTCTCTTCTCGTTGGCCTATTGAAACTACAATAGCAGTAATGTACTGTGTGTAAAAATGGGTGTTAGTATTCATTGCCACCGGACTCTTTTATCATCATTTGACTGGAGAACGAAGTAAATGAGCTAAAAGTCCCCTTGGAGGGGTTGTCGTCGAGGCAGACCCGTTCATTAGCCATTCTGATTAGGAACTCGCCAGGCCCAATCCATCAATGCCAGCGGTGCGTCCAGTAACACTGGATCCTAACCTTTGAGCGTGTTGTTTGGCTGCCTTCTGGGTTAATTGCTAACTGACAGGTTTGAAGTCCACTCTCAGGGCACGCTGCGTTGCGATGCCAAATGTCCGTCTGTGGTGGGCTGAAGGTGAAACACAACTCAAGACAGACAGTGGCATCTTTTTATATGGAGCGGCTGTTGAGATATCCAATAAAAAACCGACACAAAGCGCTCATCCCGTGATCTCCCGTGACTGGTGAGTGGAGAGGTACAGGAGTCAGCCGGTACAAAGGCCCATCTAGAACCCTGAACACGTCAAAGGGCTACAGACCACCTGGAGCTGAGTCTGTGGGACCAAATGCTGGTGCCGGCCTTTCCTAAAGGAACAGATGGACTAACAGCAAAAGCGTTTTGAGTCCATCCATCGCTGTTCCATTCTAGTGGTAAATCTGTCTTCTCTGCAGACTGACGGAAAACTCTGGCATTCGCAAAAACACCCATCGACCTCTCAATCTCTCACACACACACAGCGGATGCAGGGTTGACCTAAACGAGGTATAGAGCGGTCCCTAAGAAAGACCACAAAGGTTGAACAGAGGTCAACCCCGGTCCAGTAACAGGAAACACACACCGCTGCTCTGCATCCCACCCGACACACTCGTGACCCAGAGGACTGCAACATGACGGGGTCTTTCCAAGCGGATACGTAGGACCAGTCTATGAATACACACATAAATACAAAGAACGCCAGCACCCCACCCTGCACTACTGCAGCGACGGTGTGTATGCGTAAAGCCTGTGTGTGTGTGTGTGTGTGTGTGTGTGTGTGTGTGTGTGTGTGTGTGTGTGTGTGTGTGTGCGTATACGTAAAAGCGTGTGTGTCTCACCGATGTGCCGGGTTCAGAGCGATGGCCCGGGGCTGATCCAGGTCCAGCCAGAACAGGACTTTCCGCGAGGTCCCGTCCAGGTTGGCCACCTCGATGCGGTTGGTCTCCGAGTCGGTCCAGTAGAGCTTGCGGCCCAGCCAGTCGCAGGCCAGGCCGTCGGGGGAGTCCAGGCCCGACACCACCACCGTCTGGCCCGTGCCCAGGGCCTCTTTCACAGCTGGAGGAGCACAGCACCGCACTCAGCCAAGGAACGTCTACACACTATTAATACAGGACACAGTGACGACCCTGCAGTCTAGCCTACAGCTGCTGTGACTATGTACCTGCCTCCAAAAGTGCTTTTTTTTATATTAAAGGTTGGATGAATGGTTAACTCTGCTCTATGAAAGTTACAGACAGAAAAATAACAAACAAAAATGGAGCCGGAGGCGAATAGCTTTAGTGCTGTAGTAGTAGTACTATAGGTGGAGGTGAGTAGCAGTAGTACTATAGGTGGAGGTGAGTAGCAGTAGTACTATAGGTGGAGGTGAGTAGCAGTAGTACTATAGGTGGAGGTGAGTAGCAGTAGTACTATAGGTGGAGGTGAGTAGCTGTAGTACTATAGGTGGAGGTGAGTAGCAGTAGTACTATAGGTTGAGGTGAGTAGCAGTAGTACTATAGGTGGAGGTGAGTAGCAGTAGTACTATAGGTGGAGGTGAGTAGCTGTAGCTATAGGTGGAGGTGAGTAGCAGTAGTACTATAGGTTGAGGTGAGTAGCAGTAGTACTATAGGTGGAGGTGAGTAGCAGTAGTACTATAGGTGGAGGTGAGTAGCAGTAGTACTATAGGTTGAGGTGAGTAGCAGTAGTACTATAGGTGGAGGTGAGTAGCAGTAGTACTATAGGTGGAGGTGAGTAGCAGTAGTACTATAGGTGGAGGTGAGTAGCTGTAGTACTATAGGTGGAGGTGAGTAGCAGTAGTACTATAGGTGGAGGTGAGTAGCAGTAGTACTATAGGTGGAGGTGAGTAGCTGTAGTCCTAGTACTATAGGTGGAGGTGGGTAATTGTAGTCCTAGTACTATAGGTGGAGGTGGGTAATTGTAGTCCTAGTACTATAGGTGGAGGTGGGTAATTGTAGTCCTAGTACTATAGGTGGAGGTGGGTAATTGTAGTCCTAGTACTATAGGTGGAGGTGGGTAATTGTAGTCCTAGTACTATAGGTGGAGGTGGGTAATTGTAGTACTAGTACTATAGGTGGAGGTGGGTAATTGTAGTACTAGTACTATAGGTGGACCACTGAGTCAGGCACTCACAGTTGGAGGACTGGTTGTAGAAGGTCTGCTTTATGGCCTCCTCGCTGACGTCCGTCCAGAAGATCAGGCCCTCCGCGTACAGGAAGTCCACCGCCGCCGCGTCCTCCAGGTCGCTCACCACCACGGCCGACTCGCCCCGCGCCCCCTCGGCGTCCACCAGGCGCACGTCGCGCCGGTTGGCGAACAGCAGCAGCGGGGAGCCTGGGGACCGAAGAAGAAGAAGAAGGAAGGGCTTACCACAGCGCTCAACGCCCCACATTCCTACCTTTTTATCAGATCGGGGGGTTTTTTTCTAAAGTCGACCGTTTTTTTGGGGGGGGCCTTGCGAACGCCGGACAAAACCCACACGCCACGCTCCGCCGGGCGCGCGGCAGCTAGCGGCCCGTCCCTTTGGGAAGGGCCGCCAATGAGCCAGTTGTGGGCTGAGGGTGCCACTCTGTGGGTAACCGCCGCGCCGGGCTGCACGGCGGCGCAACAAGGCGGAGAGGCAAGCCACCAGATGTTTACACCACAACACTGGGCCAGCAAATGTGAGCCAGCCTCCGCAGGGTCACAGTCTGTGCCACAGCGGAACCACGAGAGCAAGGGACAGGCCCAAAAAGACACCAGCTGGGGTTTGGACGTGACGGGGTACTGAGTTGGGACCAGAGTTCAGCTGGGCTACTCTGAAGCAGAAAAAAAAACACAACAACTCAATCTGCCTTTAAGGTTTTGGCCTAGCGATGGACAGTTGACTGGTTATTATGAATCCTGCAAGACACACTGAAACAGAGGCCAGCTTTGAAATCAGAGATTCTACCCGGTAGTAAAAAGGTAGACTACCATTCATAAAAAGCTAGCCTCGTTTAGACTAAATGCTCCCAATTTCACTTATCAGTAAGCAGCAAGTTGCGTCGTTGTCATAAATCTGGGTCACATGGACAATCGACAAGTTAAAAACCCACACACACTACGTAGCTACATTATGTAGGCAGGGACTTAACCTCTTGTCCGGTCTATCTGACTTTAATTCTGTGCGTTTAGTGGTTCAACATGCAAGGGATCTGCAAGTCCAGAAAGTAAAACTAAAAATTGTCCTCACTGAGAAAACAATCTTTTATCCCATCAGTGTCCAGTTTAGGTTGGGATAAGTAAGAATTATGAATGGTTTAGGCCTACATATTTTGCTCACATTGAATAAAGAAGATTTGAGCTAATGCTCTCATCAAATCCACACCACCTCTGCTGGAGCCAACTCAATTATGTAACTGAATCGGAAAATTGGTTGATTAAAATTTAAAGCTGAAGATAATTGCAAGGACTAGTTTTGAGCAGTGAATGAATTTACTTCTTTATTTAAATGCCCTACTTGCATTAAGATCCATCGGTTATTCAATAAATGTGCCCACAAAATGCCAGGCACTTAAATCTTCAACAGCTTTGTGTTCATTAGAGGTTTTCCAAGCCACTCTTATCTCCGCACGTTTTATTGGTTACTTTAGAGTCCAACTCAAAAGGTGTTCTGTCATTTCTTAATATGAAACAATGACAGTAATGGGCTATGGAGAGAGAGTGAAGAGTGACTTATGGGGCGACAAAAAAAAACATATCAACTCCATGCTTACTGTTCTACAGGGCTTAAGGAATGTTGTAGATGTGACAGATACTATAGGAACATCTTTGGACCTGGCCGTTTCTTTTTTTTCAATCTCCCCGTCCAAATGTCGGAACGCGTGTATGGAGGCCAAGGGCCAAAGTTAGACCAGGTAGCTACAAGCTACAGAGACTAGCCAAACATTAACAGGGACCTCGTTGGGGCCAAAGTGTCATGGCGTGGTGATAATCTAAAGGCATTCCAGAGAAGATAGCAGGGGGGCCGAGGGACACAGAGACCGAAAGATAAGGCCCGGCCACAGAGATGGGCATGCGGAGAAAAGGTAGAGAGATAAGACAAGTCAAGAATAGAGTGGAATGCTGTACGCTATTTTGTAGGAATCGTGAATTGAAGGTGCGATGCAACTCAGAATCATTATGAGGATGATGTGGTTGTAATATCAGATACCGGTGTATCATTTTAAAGTTTTATTACAACTATTACTTAACAATAAAGAAGATTCTGTTACATCTGACTGTCGAAATTAATAAAAATTCAGAAGCAGCTCTGTGCAGACCCACAATCCAAATGGGCATATTAGGCCTTGGTGCTGGAGGTCCAGGAGAGGGGGGTGAGGCCATTTTCTCCACTTAAGAGGCTGTCCTGACTCCCTCCTGACACCGGCCTCTGTCTCTCTCACTCTCTATCGGCTCAGATGACTTCCTCTAATTCTGTTCCGGCATTTCCACTCTGCCGAAAAGGAGAGATAGAGAGGAGGAGCACCTGTGTGTGTGTGTGTGTGTGTGTGTTTGTGAGGAGAGGGACAACACAAAAGCGCAGCTGAGGAGTCTGAGCTTGTCAGCGGGATTAACAATCTGGGTGGGAGGGGAGACAGGGGGCCGTGTGTGTGTGTGTGTGTGTGTGTGTGTGTGTGTAAGGGTGCTACTCCTCCTAGTGCCTTTGTTCTGTTCTGTTCTGCTTGGGAAGAGAAGAGACAACCAACAGCTCCCTGGCTTTGCGTCTTATCTGAACACCACTCTGTGTGTGTGTGTAATGTGTGCGTGTGTGTGAGTGAGCGCGGCATATTGCGGTTGGAACGGGAAGCGAGGAGTTTTCCTTTACACCTCCCTAGTTGTGAGCCGAAAATAGTGTGTGTATGTGTGTGCGCATGTTATGAGAAGACGTAGGGGGAATCACTGATCAAGCAAGTCTGCGACAGCCTTCCTGTAGCCCTCCTTTTTCACCCTCTTCTCCACCCCTACTCCATCCTTCCTTCCACAGTCTTCCACCGTCCATGACTGCATGAAAACAAAACAAATCACCTCCTCGGGTTTCGGGGGCGCAAAAACAAGGGGAGATTCAATCGGTTTTTCCATTCCTTTAGCCCCGCTGCTCGACTTGTCGCCGTACGGCTTAATAGGCCCCTTCACCCTTTCATCCAAACAAGTGGAACCATTCCCAAGGTGCTCCGTGAACGAGAAGACAGAAACGAGGAGGCATGATTTGTTTTGAGAAACTCCGCGCAACTTATTAAAAAGCGAATGTTTCAGGGGGAACCCTACCGCAGAGTTGCAGGGAGGACTAGTTTTTTTTCTTTTGTATTGACATTTCCAGTAGCACAAAGCTAAAGGAAGCAGGTTCTCTGGGCCTACTGCTTTTATATAACAGGGAATTCATGTGGGAACAAATTAAAACTGAAAACTTACAAAACCGCCTGGCTAAAATAAGACATCGGTAAAACCTCAGTACAGAAATATCAGTATTGCTCTGAGTTTGACAAGGTGAAATAATCATGTACTAAAAAACGTTAGAATTGTTTTAATTTGCTCTAAATGCTAGTCTAGTGCATTGCAATTAAAGTAACTGTGGAAATAAACACACAATCATTTGCAAGTAATGATGTAGAACTTGTTGAGAACTAGCAAAAAATTAAGCCTATTGGATAAAAGGTATTTGACTGATTGAGATCTCTACAAGCACACACACACACACACACACACACACACACACACACACACACACACACACACACACACACACACACACACACACACACACACACACACACACACACACACACACACACACACACACGGCTGTTGTGTTTGAGTGGCATGTACTCACACTAGTTCAGTGTTTTAGGCAGTGGGTGTGAAGTGTGTTCCTCCTATCACCCCCTCCCTACATTCTTTCAAAGCCAAACTCTTGAGTTTTCTTCTTGTAGCTATCTCCCAGACCCAGTCTCAAACGACCACACATGACTATGAGCATGAAAATTAACAGATGACTAAAGGATTAGACAAGAAATCGATGTAACTATCTCTAATTAATTACATTACCACTTAGTATGACAAGCACTTGTTTATCACGATTAACACAGTAGGTTATATCATATCCTCGCTAACCTGACTGATTCATTTAAAATGAACAATTAACAGTTAGGATACGTTCTACAATTGTAATCAGTCATACATCTGATTCCAGCTTAGTCTTGGAAGTGTTATTTGAAAATTACGACTAATTATCATAAACATGTGTATGTTTTTCCTATAGGTAATACCTTTTACTAGCCTACCTATATTTGTCAAAAATACAGAAAGGGAGACATAGTTTAAACATAAAAACGGCAGACTCAAGGATAATCTGATATTCTTTCAGATTTTACTATCCCCCTCTAAACCCCCATATCCCTGATCAAAAGAATAAATAGAGCGTGCATAAACATTAATACATTGGAAGGAAAATATCGGCTATTCTTTACTTTTTTTTTAGCAGAAAGACCTCTTTTGACACCCGACACCTGAAATAGATGGTTCTGGCTTCGAGGCCTTGGAATACAGCCTGAGATTTCTGAGAGCAACTTTTTTCAGACACAATCTCAAAGGCAACGAATAAAAACTTAGTGGATTTGTTTTGGAGTTTAAAAAGCCTTCAATATAGAATGAGGCACGCGCACACAAAACACGCATCAATTAGACATAATTCAGTGATTGCCTCTTTGGGTGGTGGTACTACTAGCAGCTAGCTACGGACTAATAAACTTTTGGAATTAATTCCACATGATGATCAATTACACAAACTAAGCCCAATGAAAAACAAACATTTTACAAACTGTTACTTCAACATACAACCAGGTCCAACCAACTAATTGCAACATGTTTGCAAATTAGTAGCCTACCAGTGAGGTTTCAAAAGGTTCATGTTACTATGTTACAACTTAGCTAGCCACTTTCGAGATGATCGGGAATAAGGAGGTCGAACAAAACAGCTGCGGGAGTTGACTTACCATTAACTATCGTCACCAAACAACTGTAAAGTAGTAATTCCACAAGTGAAACACCCATTGCAAGTGTTCTCCGCCTTAAATCCATAGCTCCGACTCCATTCTTGGGGGGTATAAGTTGCTAAAGAAAGTTACAGCAGTCCGAGCGTGCGTTTGTCTCCTGGCCGATACTTTTGCTGGGGACGCTCTTCTGTCTGCTGTGCTTCGCAATCTGGTTCTCAGAGAGGCGCACAGTGGAACGGCAGCGGAAGTTGAGTGACGTCACCAGACACAAAGCGTATGGACTGTTGACCAATCCTGTCATTTAACAAATTTGTAATTTGTTAGCCTTTCGTTAAGCGAAGCTCGCTGTAATGACGGTTTGAAGGGGGTTTGCACAAAGTGCAAAATGAGCATATACACGCATTGTCACGAAATATCACAAGATACTAGTAACAACCTTTTTATGATCTCTGTTTAAAAATAAGGTTATCCCCACCAAGACAAAAGATAAGCTGCCAAGAATGTATGTATTTTGCTTATTTCAAGCATAGACCACATGTTGTTTGATAAGAGCTACCCATTTTGGTTGCATGGCATAAAACATTGCAACTTACAAAAGGAGGAAAGTGTATCTGGAATGTGAGTAATAATTTTCCCTTCAACATTTTACGAGTCTCAAAGGTTAAACAAGTCAGTAGTACTCACTAGTAAACATGGAGGGGTTGAGGCATTTTGGATAAACATATCCATGCAAAGGCACGCACGCACGCACACACACACACACACAAACAAATACACACACACACCACGAGTAGGCAGGATTCAAGTCTTGGCAGTGAGCTCTCTTCTCAGGAAGCCTGCAAAAGGTTCTCCAACTGGCCCCAACTCTAAAGACCCTGTGGAAACTAAAAGCATATGTCTCTCACTCAGTGTGCGTGTGAGTAAGGCAGGCAGTGATTCCCACCCCAGGAGAAGAATGCTATAATGAAACATGCCTTTCCAGTCACCTGGACCATAGAGCCCTGGGTACCTCTTTGATCCACATGGCCTGATCCACAAAATATATATATATATATATATATATATATATATATATATACAGTTAGGCCCAAAAATATTTGGACAGTGACACAAGTTTTGTTATTTTAGCTGTTTACGAAAACATATTCAGGATACAATTATATAATCAATATGGGCTTAAAGTGCAGACTCTCAGCTGTAATTTGAGAGTATTCACATCCAAATTGGAGCAAGGGTTCAGGAATTACAGCTCTTTAATACGCAGCCGCCTCTTTTTCAAGGGACCAAAAGTAATTGGACAATTGACTCAGAAGGCTGCAAAAAAAAATAACAACGCTGCATGGGCTCTTCCCTCATTAACCTGTCATCAATTAAGCAGTTAAAAGGTCTGGAGTTGATTCCAGGTGTGGCGTTTGCATTTGGAAGCTGTTGCTGTGAACACACAACATGCGGTCAAAGGAGCTCTCAATGGAGGTGAAACAGACCATCCTGAGGCTGAAAAAAAGAAGAAATCCATCAGAAAGATAGCAGAAATGTTAGGAGTGGCCAAATCAACAGTTTGGTACATTCTGAGAAAAAAAGAGTGCACTGGTGAGCTTGGGAACTCAAAAAGGCCTGGACGTCCACGGAAGACAACAGTGGTGGATGATCGCAGAATCCTTTCCATGGTGAAGAAAAACCCCTTCACAACATCCACTCAAGTGAAGAACACTCTCCAGGAAGTAGGTGTATCAGTATCTAAGTCTACCATAAAGAGAAGACTTCATGAGAGTAAATACAAAGGATTCACCACAAGGTGCAAACCATTAATCAGCCTCAAAAATAGAAAGGCCAGAATTGACTTTGCCAAAAAACACCTGAAGAAGCCAACCCAGTTCTGGAACAGCATTCTTTGGACAGATGAGACTAAGATCAACCTGTACCAGAATGATGGGAAGAAGAAAGTTTGGAGGAGAATTGGAACAGCTCATGATCCAAAGCACACCACATCTTCTGTAAAACATGGTGGAGGCAGTGTGATGGCATGGGCATGCATGGCTTCCAATGGCACTGGGTCACTTGTGTTTATTGATGATGTGACAAAAGACAGAAGCAGCCGGATGAATTCTGAAGTGTATAGGGATATACTTTCTGCTCAGATTCAGCCAAATGCAGCAAAGTTGATTGGACGGCGCTTCACAGTACAGATGGACAATGACCCAAAACATACTGCAAAAGCAACCCAGGAGTTTTTTTAAAGCAAAGAAGTGGAATATTCTGCAATGGCCGAGTCTATCACCAGATCTCAACCCAATCGAGCATGCATTTCACTTGCTCAAGACAAAACTGAAGGCAGAAAGATCCACAAACAAGCAACAACTGAAGACCGCTGCAGTAAAGGCCTGGCAAAGCATCACAAAGGAGGAAACCCAGCGTTTGGTGATGTCCATGGGTTCCAGACTTCAGGCAGTCATTGCCTGCAAAGGATTCTCAACAAAATATTGAAAAGTAACATTTTACTTGGGGTTATGTTTATTTGTCCAATTACTTTTGAGCCCCTGAAATGAGGAGCGTTTGTATAAAAATAGCTACAATTCCTACATGTTTAATCATATATTTTTGTTCAACCCCTTGAATTAAACCTTAAAGTCTGCACTTCAATTCCGTTGTAGTTGTTTCATTTCAAATCCAATGTGGTGGCATGCAGAGCCCAAATCATGAAGATTGTGTCACTGTCCAAATATTTTTGGGCCTAACTGTATATATATATATATATATATATATATATATATATAAATGATCTGCCTCCCCATTGGTCTCTGCTGCTTATAAATATCAGCCTTTGTTTCAATATACCGTACCTTTGCCGTGAAACAAATGATCCTCTCAGGGTAACAAGGACCAGGTGGGATGGGCTCTGTGAATCAGAGGGTTATGCAGGCATGGTATCAGGGAGCTTACAGTTAACCCTGCTGCGACATGGGCCTTAGCATTGACATGGGCCTCATAATAGTGAACATTGTAGCTGTGTGTCCCCAAGACTGCTGTGATTTCCTGCTCTCTCGATTCTTGTCGCGCCGACCGAGAGCTCAATGGTACGGCTGACAGTCAGGAAGAACAGAGAAATTAAATAGGGCCATTTCCTGTCCATGTTATGTCCTCTCTCAATACAGTACATCCAAACTGTATGCGCCAATGCATTCAAGACGATAGTGTCAGCACATAATGACCATGCTAAACAGAGCAAAATAAGCAATGTGCATGAAGCACCATCCAGTTCTAAATAAGCTGTCCAATTTGTAATATGCATACATTAATAGAGTATGATGGACAAAATAGCTGTGCCAGCAATTGTGGAGGTTTTGAACTCAAATTCAGGAAATCGAAGCTAAAAATGAACTTGCCGTTCTTTGTTACAAACCCCCATGTATTGGAATATGAGATGGGCCACAAATCCTGGGACACATAGGCTGTTTGCAACTGGCTAAACCAGTGGAGTGATGGTGAACTTGAGCTTGTGTGTAACTTTGAAAACTTCCCCAGAGAACATTGCGTGGAAAGTGCTTGAAAATGAAAAGGGGGTCTAAAACGGCGGTAAAACTAAACAAAAACCAACTACGGGTGCCAGGAGTAGTTTTCTCACTAAGTTGCAGTTAATAGTACCCATGTTTCTCCTCTTAAAACTTTTGTTTTCCCCGGGACAGTAAAAGGTCTCCTGGTGCTTTCTCTGTAAAGGTGTTGGACCACCTCTAGCGGGCCATCCTCCCTTCCTCCCGCTACTCATTATTTTTTTCTTCAGCCAATTAATCCTCTCTGTGCTTCAAACCCTTCCAAACAAAAAAGACATGAAGCAGAAGCTCACGTTCTCAGGAAGTAATCAGAGGGCTACAGATGTGGCTTTGTTTATGTGTATCCCACCTTGATTAAAACCGAACTGGCTGGCAAAAACTCTCCAATAAAACCCCCGTCTATGGGAAACATATTCGTATGAGCATCGGGCTGCAGAAAGGGTTCTTGAGATTACTACTGCGTACGACACCCAAAGTAACTCAGGGCCATGGTTTGATTGGTAGTATGAGGCTAGACCGGTTGAACTGATAATTTTGTACAAAAGTACAAAAATGGAAATAGTGAATAATAACTGTTATGGCTGAGATTTAAACACAAACATCTACACTACTTGTAAGCCAAAAAGGATGATTAAGGCAGATATTGGGGCTTTCTAATGCTTTAGTCCAGACTGATTAGTGTGGTTCCAAACAACGTACTACAAGCGGTACAACACAGTACAACACAGTAAGCTCAGGGGACTGGTCTTTTATTCCTTTATATCAAGATGCAGTTATAGACCTGATGATGGAGCTCCACTTTTAAGGAGATCACCTAGTTAAAAAAATGTATGATCTGAAGTCTCCAGAGTGTCTATGTTGACAGGTGCCGCCTCCTACAGCGTGCCAACCATCTTCTTCCTGAAACAGTGGAGGTCCATGCGAGAGATCTGCCGCTACATGACCAAAATGTCTCTTTCAGGCTACCCAAGGAGCTCTTCCTTTGCAAAAGGGCCCCCTTCCCTGTGCTGCAAATGTCCTAATACAAGCTGTTGTCTATGAAATAGCATTGATCAGACTATGCGCACTGTATTTATATTTATACTGTATTTATATCCCAACTTAATTTACACTTTGTTTAAAATAAGTAACTGATCAATTTGTCTCGCAATGTGGAATGGATCAGGCGTGTGTATTATAAATTAATTAGCATCCAACTAATCTAAACTGTTCAATGGATTATCTGTTTGTGGCTGGAAAGCACAGTACTCCAATTTCTGTTGAAATGTAACTTGATTTGGGGATTTAATTTACAGTAGTGATGAAGTACTGAGGGATTACCTTCAATTTGTGTTCACGTTAGAATGAGTTTATAGCAGTCCATGAGTTTATACAGTAATCATTCATTCAATTTCATCCTTCTTTAATGGCCAGGATGGGGTTATCTTTCCATGACATTGTATTTAACTTTCCAAATGTGCCGAGTATACTCTGCTTAGCAAGAGACGACAAAAGTGAAGATCCATCCAACTTGCAAACACCTCTAAAAACAGAATTGCCCCCTCAAAAGGTTTTCACTGACTCAAGTTCCTTACCATCTGCATGGCTAGAAAAAACAAATGGGAAAACTGGCTCCCTCCAGTGCCTAGATCTCTTTGCCACATGGCATCACCTGCGCATTTTCCCTTGCCCCGTCTCTCACCCTCCATTCCCTATTCCTGTCTTTACCGGGATATTAGAAAAGACTTGCCTTTTGATTTGAACGCATGGGCTCCACAGTCTGACACTAAGTTACTTAAATGATCATTTTTGACTTTGTAGGTGAACTTGTCCGTATTCCATCAGTTAAGACAATGTGCTAGCACCGATTACAAATGGCAGGAAACTTGAGAGAAAGGGGAAAATTAACAATTCCATACTTTATTTATATAATCATACAGCAAATCAAATAAAACATTTTAATTGTGCATTAGTAAATGTTTTTGTTGGCACATTGCAGACCTTGTTCTCAGGCCAATTATAATCCTCCAATAAAGATTTATCCCAAACATCAGAGAAAATCTCCTTTGGTCATCACAACAAACAAACATACAGACAGCTCAAGTTTTAACTTGTCCGCCGTAAAATTAAATTCCTCATTTAAATGGACTTCATAATGACTAAACAATTCCCTTGGCTTAACAGACAGTAATGTGCTTTAGTGCAGCTGTGATAGTTTGGCATCCCATCCCACCTCACCCCCGAGCCATGGGGAAGTAAACAAAGGAAAGAAGCTGGCTGGGAAGAAAGAAAAAGGCAAAAACAAAAAGTGTCCAGAGCGCTGGTTGTTGTCATCATTATCCATCACCACGCGGCGGGTACAAACGTTACAGGTTATTAAGCAGTGGTTATCATTAGATCATCGTCGGTGAAATATTGGACATGTAAACGAGAGAGATGGAATAATGCTTTCACCCCCTAATGCACTCTAGGAGACATTCACACAGAGAACACTTGTATGGTGTGCTACATACTTAATATAAAGTATTAATGGCCTTCGTCCTAAGATTCAAAGGTGGAAGCACCATTTGCATAGAAATGCAGCACGTGGAAATTAAGATCTCTAGTGTAAACAAGAAGAAAAAGCCTAGTCAGTCTGAGACTACAAAT
Source organism: Galaxias olidus (assembly GCA_026901105.3). NCBI lineage: Eukaryota > Metazoa > Chordata > Actinopteri > Galaxiiformes > Galaxiidae > Galaxias > Galaxias olidus. The sequence continues at coordinate 130,137 of JAPMUY010003094.1, read as the reverse complement.
ACAGTTTAAAGTCAATCTTCCATTTGCAGACATGGTTAGTTCTTGGTTAAGCCTAGCTTAGAGTCACTCCACCTTTTGATGCTCCTATTTGTTTCAAACTTCAGACTTTACAGTAGCCTAGAAATGGGGGTGTCAGTCTACTCTGCAGACAGAGTACCCAGTCTTTTCCATAATCTCCATTCATTTTCTCTGTGAACAGCCTGAAAACCACGCTCCTATTTCTTTTTACAATAAAGCTTTAATCTTTCCTAGAAAAGACTGACACTTGAAGGCATGATAAAACCCCACAATCTGATCAATCCAGATGGGACAACTGATCAGATCAGATGTTCATCTACAGACTTTTTCAGAATTGACTAAATTACCATATCAATATGATACAGCCTGACAAGCTTCCCAAGTTGCACATTGACTGGTCCAACGAACTTGGGTGGCAACATGAAGTGGGTGCAGCAAACAAACAGATTACTGACTCACTGCCATGAGGAGATACTTTGGCCCTTTGGCAGACAGCCCAGAGCTGCATACCTTGGCCAGACACATCACACGAGCTTAAGCCCTGAATAACACCACATCTGGGGGGGAACTAATCATACACAGAGCTGGAAAAAGCTCTATGTATGCGGCTGGAGTGGTACCTGTAAGACAAAAAATGCTTTGACAAAACTACGGCTTAAGATGGTGCAACCTCGACTGTTAACCGTTTCAAGGCTGAGGACAAACCCAGATTAACTAGGGGTGTGAGTTTGCTTCCAGCGAGGCTGTTTCTCGTCGATCGGGTGTGTTATTGATTTCATGTCGACATGGAGCTGGTATCGAAGCTGAACTGGGAACAGGAAAAACACGATCCACAGCCCCTTCAAAACATCGCAACGATGTTTCAGTAAAACTAATGGAACCTTTTTGTGAAAACGTAATATTTTAGGGTAAATCTCAAGTGTCTGTTTGTCTTTATCTCACCATGCATTACATGTGGCCAATAGAAAGCGGACACACAAATGTGATACTATCTCCGCCAAGATCTGTTGAGCGAGTTATGGAACAACAAATAGACTTAGGACTGATCATTCAGGCGCCAGCTGTTCAGACTAGGCTATTAGTCTATCACTAAATAAAAAAAAATACAAATTTGATCAAAATGGTTTTGCTTGGCAAAATAATAACCCCTTAAGGTTTACTTAATTAATTCCTGAACCCCCCTTAGAAACTACTGGACCTTGTTGAGGTGTAAACACCCCCAGATCCTTGGACCCAACTCAGTCATTGCTTATTTTAGCGCGACGCCGCCGACACTTAGGAACCACAGCCACCGTGTTCTTGGGAGCACATGTTAGTCCACTCATAAGAGCAAAAGGAATGAGCGTTTTTTCTTATTATTAATAGGGGACAAACATGGTGTCTTGTGTCAAACCTAGCCACACTCTCTTCGTCAATACTTCGGCCACTCAGACCCCAGAGTCGGAGTACATGCCGTTGATCAGATAGTCCACCTGCGTGTAGTCTTTCCTCTGATAGCTCTCGTAGGCCTGTTTCACAAACATTCCGACCGCCACTACAAAGAACAGCAGTCCAAACAGCAGCACAGCCAGCAGGGAGCTCGTATCCACCAGCTGGCGCGTTAGGGCCTCCCCAGCAACGTCTACTATGGCCACCCTGGTCACCACGGCTACGTTTGTGTTGCCTGGCCTGTTGGTGCTGACAGGGACTGGTCCAGGGGTTGTTATGGGAGAGTGAGTCAGGGTTTCTGGAATGGGAGGAGCTGGTGAGCTGCTGGAAAATTCCGGAGTGGTGGGCGTCATTGAGGGTTTGTTCTCAGCGGCTGGGGAGGTTATGCTGATAACAGGTGCTGCAGCTGTCGAGGCTAAGGTACTTGTGGTTGCTGTCGTTTTCTTTGATGATGGAGGGGTTATCCTTTCTGTTGAGGAGACTGACGTGGTGATAGCTGAAGGTGAAGTTAGTGTTGTTTTGGTTGTGGAGGCTGAAGTAGTTGGGGCTAACGGTGAAGTAAATGTTGTTTTGGTAGTGGAGGCTGAAATGGTAGTTGATGGCGGGACTGCAGTTGAGGCTGTTGTCCTTGCAGCTGCGGTCACGGTCGTTGTCGCGGTGGTAGTGGTAGTCATGGTGATAGGTGAGGATTCTGACTTGACGGTCGCTGGGGCTGGTGGTGGCTGTATTGCTATTTGGGCGGTAGTGCTCGTTGCTACAGGGGTGGGTGTCTGCCCGGTGTGGGTGGACGGTTGGTCTAATGCATCCGGTCCTTTGAGGCCGACTTTGGGGACCAGGGGCAGTATGGCACCGCCCTGGTGGGGGGGCAGAGGTGTGGCAGGCTGGGTGGGTGGGAGAGAGGCAGACGAGGAATCGTTACGAGTGGCGGGTTTTGCTGCGTCCGAGGTCTGTCCTGCAGCGCTGCTCCCTGCCAGGGGAGAGGGAGAGTGGGCCCCTTTAGTGGGGGAAGGGTTTGAAGTGAGACTGGCGTTATTGCCAGCCGAAACCTCAAGGTTCTTCGTAGGTCCGGCAGAGGATGAAGACGAAGAAGATGAAGAGGAGGAGGTGACATTGTTGCTCTCCGTTTGAGGATTGAAATCTGGCGCTGGTGCAGATCTTTTGTTGTGCTGGACACCAAGTTCTGCATCTTGGGAAAAAAATGTACAGAGATGCTTTAATTACACACACATATATATATTGTTATATCTTGATGACAAATCTCTATTTATGCAGGGCAGAAGAAGGCTAGAAGAGGCCATATGAAGGGAGGCAGAACGTTGGGAGAAATGTCGAGGTTAGGGACGGGCTTTAACTTTGAGTTGAACAAAGTAGGGTTTTGTATTCTTTATTGAAGGGAACTTGAACCTATGGCTTAACTTTGGCAGTCACCGAGTTAATATCACATTCTGCCCATGGCGCCTCGATTACCTAGTTCTGCTAGCAGCTCCTCCTCAGGGATTTCGAGGCAGGAGGACCCATTAGAGCAGTTCAGCAGAAAGCAGGTAGAGTTCTTCCAAAATATGAAGCGCTGACATCCAGGGCTTGACGATGTGCCTGAGGAGGAAACAAAGCAGGAAGGAGAAATTAGTAGGAGAAAGATTGGACAACATTGTTGTTACAAACACATCTGAAATTGCACCTTTCTGTTACTGTGGTCTACACTGGTATTCTCATGCACACTAAAAGAAGGTCCGTCTACCACTACGCTGAGAGAAGTTTCTTGAAAAACCAGAACGATTCCATCAAGGGCCTTATTGTCTCACACGGAGCAGCGAGCGCACGCACGTGTGCACGCACGCACGCACCCACCCACCGTAGGGAAGACTTTTCAAGTGTGACACCAAACTGTTGACATTTTGCGCCCTACACATCTGACCGTCTCTCCAGCACCCATCTCCCGCCCTCTTCCTCCTCTACAGCCCCACTGATGAGGGGACCAGGTGAGGCCGAGTGAGCGGAGCCAGCTCTCGTCCCAGAGAGGAGCTAACAAGCCAGTGCTTTCTGACAGGCCTCCGGAGCTCAGCGGATCCCAGATGGCCCGCAGCTAAAACAAAACAGAAGTGGGGCTGAGGTTAACCTAACTGGACCGTAGTCTGGCTGAACATCCACACTAAGGGACTTTCACCAGTGTTAGTCAGAGCAGCAACCTGTAGAGTTTTTCACGTTGAAAGTGTAAGATCTGCTTTTTGTGTTGATCCTTTACGATGCAGACATACAAATGCCTTATTCAACGTCTTTGAAACAAGAGCATTCGCTACACCATGAGTAAGTCGCAACACCAATGATCACGCAGAGGAAGGTGGAAAATGAAGACGAGAGAGAGAGGGAGGGAGGGAGGGAAAAAGTCTGGCACGCTGTCCCATTTTACAATTCCTGGTCAGGGAAAGTTAGCTAATTGGAAAGCCAGGTGCCTGGCTGTGTGGTGGAACTGCTTGGCCAGCTGTCTCACCGATAATGGCCCAGGCCGAGGGTAGAGCTGGGGGCTGACTGGGCTTTGGGCTGAGAGATAGGGGATTTAAAAAGGGCACTGCTGACGGGTTTGATGTCACTCCACGAGTTCAGTTGCTGGACGTTGTTAAAATGAGACGAGGACAGACTCTCCAACGCTTGTAGACACACTGGCGCCGTGTTCGACGTCCTTACTTTTCTTTTGGCAAGGACGGACGCATTTCAACAACATCCATGCATTTCAAGTCAACGCTAGCCACACCAGTGTAAGAACGTCCAGTAAGGCTACCAAACATAGCCAACCGAGGATGTGGTGGAGTGAACAGTGCATGTGCAAGCACGATGCTTCACTCGGGGTTCACTCGGCTACAGGGGACTTTGCTTGGCGAGGGGGCAAACCCAGCGGAACTTGGCATCGAAGCCGCGAAATCCCCTGCCACCCTCCTTCTGAATGTGGTGACTCCTCCCTTAAAGTTAGCAGGGTGTCACCCAATGCTGTGCCTCGCATACGCACGCACGCACGCACGCACGCGCACACAGGGGCCCCCACGTTGGAATGCTGAATGACATCGTATTTATAGCTCCGTGTCATGCCACACATTACAAGTGGCCAGATGGTTGGGCCAACCTTGTTTTCATGCCCCGCTGAACACCCCCCCCCCCCCCCCCCCCCCCCCCCCCCCCAAAGCCACACGGCCCGCCCACCACCCCGCGCACAGCAGCTAACAGCCCGGCAGAAACCGAGGCAGAGTCCTCTGCTAAACCCATCTAGATGACATGGGGCCGGCCATGTGGACAGGAACAGGTCGTTCCTCCACAACTCCTCCCAAAGCCCCAGAAAGTGCCTCGGGGTTATGTATTCTGTAGCCGTAATCCACGTGTGTGTTTAACTAGGCCCCGGGGAAATAGGCGCGGCGTGTGCGCTTGTAGCCGAGTTCGGTAGAGAAAGGAGGGAGAGCGAGGAAGAGTGAATGAAAGGTAATTAGCCAAGTGCATGTCCTAACAGGGATAGAACGTGTCTTAGAAGCAGAGAGAGAAAGTGCACAAGAGAAAACGAACATGGCAAACCAGGGCCGTGTGGATCGTAAACAACACTGCACGCACGTACACACACACGTACACACACACACACAGTCCTGTGTGTGAGTCTGGCCTCAGCAATCCTTTCATCCTCAATCTGAAACACATGGCGGCTTTGAAATCATACCTCTCCAAGGAGAGACGTGATTTCTGTCCACATATCACGCATGCAGTTTGCTGTTGTTGCTTTCCATGCAGCTTTAGGGTGGACAGGAACTAGACTAGGGTAAAGAGGAGGGGTGTAACGTGATGTGGCTTCACTTCTTTTATAAAATGATATATTCAGCAAGTCATGTGGAGGTATGTGGTCACCAGACAGAGGAACTGTATCAACCAATAGGGTTTGTGACGCTGAATCAAGCATACCTCTGGTTTAGCCATTTACTGCAATATATTGGGAATAACTGTCCTGTTCTAACTATGTTTGATTCTAGATCATTAAATAGTGTTGCTAACTACTGCGGTACCGCACCCAGAAAAGTAGGCCGGCATGATTACTTCCCCAAGCTAGTTGTGCCGACGTCTATGGTCAATGGTGTGGCACTGCAGTAGGAGGTCAATTCAGCTCCCACTTCTGAACCCTTTGCAACCCTCCATCCCAAACCGTACATGAGCCTATTGTTTTCAGTAGATACACGTTCACACAGGCTAACAGACTCACATGTGAAGTTGCAGTCCTCCTTTTGACTCGCGGTGAAGTTGCGTAATATACTGGCCACGTGGGAGCACTGGCAGGGCACAAAGAGAAGCGCCAGCAGGGGTGTCAGGGCCAGGACAGGGCGCAGGGTCATGGTACGCTAGGAGGGATGGGGTGGCCACCGACGCGCACAGGCCTGGACACATACAGTAGAAGCGCGGCGGCAGCAAACAGGGATGCTGAGGTGGAGAGTCAGGAAGGCGGCTGGAGAGAGGGAGGGGCAGGGCACGACTGGACCATCACTGGCTGCCTTGTTGTCTGTAGAGTGGGGAAGAAATATCGGAAAACAGTGAACAGATTGGCCGATCAAAACACAACACCGTGGTTGCTCTCTAACTCAGGAAAAGATGGGAAGAACGAACTTCAGTTTAAAACCGACACAAAATGTCAAGTTCACTTGTGGCAAATATTTGAGTGCAAAAACAGAACAAGGCCCATACCGTTCTATACACCCTATGAAAATCCACTGTTCCACATGAACGTTGGACAGCCAAATGGAACCAACACTGCCCCTGTGTGAATCATGAGCACCCTCTAGTGTCTACAATAAACTGAAAAGCAAAGTAATTTTAGAAACTGGGTAAGCTTCCAGCAAGCTTCCCACCAATCACAATTATCTGGTTTGGTGGTCAGTCATGGTTTCCACAGGCATGAACCACGAATGTAGCTACAAAATATATTTGAAGTGTAATTGGTGGTAAAAGTCTAAGATACTTTTGCCATTGTGAAAAGAGATAGTACATAGCCGGCACCACCAATCTTTTAAAGGCATCATGTAGACAATAAATTGTTCCATCATTGTGTGGTAGCTAGAACAGCGAGGTATGCTAGCAAGATCACACAGTGTTGTTCCCAGGGACACGAGAAACATCGACGTGGGTTGAGTAGAGGATGGCACAAAAAGCAGCGTGGAAGAAAATCACTGACACTCATAGAAATGTAAATGTAAACACTGACAAAATCTACCAGAAGGGAAGTAGGACCAGGATACCATATGAAGTGGCCTGCAATCTTGGCAAGAATGGTCCAATGCTGCATTAACATTTGTGAAAAAAATAAATGTTTAACCTTCTCCTTTCTCTAGACTTTCACTTGACCTCCCACTTAGATTTTTGGTACGTAGGCATTGGATTTGTGTTAAGGAAAGGAACAATTTTTATATATTTTTGATGCAGCGTAACTAATAATTAAAACATTTTTAAAGATGATAGGGCCGGTAATTTAAATTCATAGATTTTTAACTGAACTAGTATTCGCTAAGCCCTTATGGTGGCAGTAGTAAATAATTCACAGACCTGTTCACCATCTACTGCATACCACAACACAGTAACCAGCAGGCCCTTCCCTGAAGGTAAACAGTGAACGTGGTCAGTCAGTGTGCTGATGATGGTAGGCAGCCTAAGCTTGAACCGTGAAGCCTACGTGGAAGTCAGGTGAAGTGATTATTTACTTACTGAACTGCCATCTGCTCTGTAAACTTTCTTTAGTCTAAATGCAAAACATGTGTGGCCTGAAATATGTAATGTATAATTGAATAAATGACAGAATTTAGCTCCACTCAATTGTATCTACATAACTTGACATAAGTTGAATAGTCAATAGCTCGCAACACAAGACACAATTGTGACTAGACCTGTGTTAAGTTTTCGTGATCCTGTAACACAACTACAATCTTTAACGAACGGCTTTATATTACTCTGAGTTAATGTCATGTTAGTAGGCTGGCCAAACATTCGGACCGTAATGTAACTAATGGAGAATTCTAAACGCAGTTAGCAGAAAGAAAATGACTTGCACCGACTTTTACATCATCTAATAACTACTAACGTGGACATAAATACGTATAAAAACATTGTAACTAACATTTAATTAAATTAGCAGGTTAGTGTGAATTTGTAGTAGTCTTTTCAACATGTGACGGTTCACACAGTTAGCAAAAGACGCAAATTTAACTGATGATATAGCAACTAAGTTACACAGTAGTGCAAAACTAGGCTAGTAGGAGCAAGCTAGCATTTAGCTTTCAACGCTAGATGTCAATGATGTTGACATGTGTTTGCTAACGACTAGATAGCACCATCTAGGTAGCTGTATATTGTTAGAACGTTGTAAGCTTGCTATGATCGGAATAAACGGTGGGTATTTTCTCATCTACATCAGGTACCCAATGCTATACTTACCAGAAATGTCACCACAGTCAGCAGCTCTGCTCAGTCTTCTTGTTGCTGCGGCTGCCTCGAACGTTAACGTTGGTTAGTAGACTGACTGCACTGCAGAAAATGTCCAGATTCTAAGTGCATTACCGCCGACATCTGGACATAAAGTGAATAGCAAGTATATGTGACTAGGGACTATAAAAAAGTCAAATACTACTGTAGAGAGCTAAAAAGAGAGTTGATAGATATTTTTTAATTTTTAATAAACTTTTATCAGACTATATTATTATGAACAGAGACATTTGGTAGGTCTGCCATCATTACATAAGGACCATCTACTAAGTTCCAAAGTTTTTTTGCTGTGCTTCCGGTTAGCTGTCAGAAATTATTATGATTTACACCTATTCTTTGTAGATTAACGTTAAGGGTTAAATTTCTTTATCTCGACTCTTTCCTCTGGTTTTATTAAAAAAAATTTGTGGGGAGCAATGGCGCTGATCATAGTTTTGCGGTAGTCATTTGGTGCTACACCCTTCGTTGTTGAAATACTTCCGGCTGAGTTTGTCAACAACACGTGAACTATGGCTGCGTCCCACGATGAAGCAGTTCTTGTCGGATTTTGTGATGGGGCTGTTGACACCAAGAAATATAAATCGTCGTATTTGACCAACAAAATTGGCGGCCAACCGGACATAATGCCAAATGTATCGTGGCAATATCCTAGCTGTCAATCCTGTAACACTGAACTTGCTCACGTCGTGCAGGTGTACTGTCCTCTTGAGGCGTCGTCCTATCATCGAAACATACATGTATTTGCTTGCACAAGTCAACGTTGCTGTGGGAAGCTGGGCAACTGGAAAGCCCTACGCTCTCAATGCCTAGAATCGAAGATGAAAACGTCCTCTTTCACCCAGTCATCTGTTCTCACCCCAGTCAAAGGGACACTAATGAGCACCACAGATTGGTGTGATGAAGCTAATGATTGGGGAATGGAGGAAGAGCAACAGGTTGTTATTGGGGACACATCCCAGGCCCAGGTTATTGCACCTTTCGGTCATTCTGAGGTCCCCATCACTGCAGTCGATTTAGAAATGAGTCAGAAGCTTCAGGTCCTAACTTTAAATGGGGCAGAGGAGAGCCCCCCACCCAAAACTGTCATATTTTGCTCATTCTACATAAGTGCTATGGAGGAGTCAGACCTGCTTGAAGAGAGTGACCTGCAGCACGCCCAGGAGCTCTTGAAAGAGTATGAAGAGAGGGAAGGTTTGGCTGTGAGGGAACTTGTGAGCTGTGAGGATGGTGCGGAGGAGAAGTACGAGAAGACCGAAGCCCGACATGGAGATGCGGTCTTCTCCAGATTTATGAAGACGATTTCTGTGTGCCCTGAGCAGATTCTCCGCTACTCTTGGAAGGGGTCACCACTCTTCATTTCTGAGCCCCCTTCGAATGTGGCACAGATGGTTCCAGTATGTAGCCTGTGTGGCAGCTCTAAGAGTTTTGAGTTCCAACTCATGCCTGCTCTTGTGAGTTTACTGAAAAGTGAAGATTCAAACTTACAGGTAACACTAGAGTTTGGAACTGTCCTCGTGTACACATGCAGGAACAGTTGTTGGACACATGACTCAGTCTCCCCTGTGGAAGAGTTTGTTTTCATCCAAGCAGACCCTGACCATCAGTTATTCAAGTGATAGTGCATGATGGTCTATCACTACTGCAAATAAAGGATGAAAAGCTGTGTATTTCCCCCAAGTCATGTCTTTCTCCATGTAGACCTTATTGTAAACAGCCTGTGAGGAGTTGGAACGTAAAACCATTATGTTGGCTAAAGAATCTCCATGAGAGTCCATGATTTAATATCTCAAAACTAGAGATTCTGTTATTGAGGATACAATTTTATGATAATATGGCTAAAGAATATTGATAGATTTATTAATAGTTACTTAAACTTCATGTCAGGGATTATGTTGAGACACAATTCTTCAAATTTTTCGCCAAATAAAGAAAACTTACAGCACTTGTTAAATTACCTTTTATTTAAAGAAAAACTTCTATTATACATAATAATAAGACGGTGAAAAATGCAATTTCACACATAAGCGCTCGTATTGGTAAGGCTCAAACATAATGCAAGGAAAATCTTAGAAGTAGCAAATATGGGAAATGGCTTTAGAAAGCCACAATTAACTGCATGGTCAGGTATCAAAAATAGATTCAAGATGTATGTATTTGCCATAAATAAAACATAAACAAACATTTAGGCTAGTCTTTGGCTGATCACAGCCTCCACACTGATGTTTTAGTAAGAAGAAACAGTGGAATAATTATTACTACTTGTTAATGATTCAATGCAATCCTAACAATATTTGCTACTCGATATCACACAGTTCGCCCAAGAGCTACAAGAAGGGGCACATCCAATTCTTTGGTATGCAGAATGTATTAAAGGCATCATAGCTCACAATTAAATTTTTAGCTTGACCTAAAGTCCTGAGTGTTTGGATAAGCAAAACATTTTAATAATAACCTTATGATTTACATACACAAGCCCAACACAAATTAGTATTTGTACCAGTGAAGGTACTATAAAGGTTTTACCTAGAAACAAAAAGATTTGAAGTTTAATTAAAGGAAGGCCCTGGAAGAAGTTATATCAGCAGCATTGTCTTCAACTTTTATGAATTATTTAACCACGTGAAGAAGCATGGAAGGCACTCATTTTGTGTTTACATGGACACCATAGCAATTTGAAATCTAGGGTGGACAATCTCAATATATTTACTTGACATGTCTGGTCAGAACACTTTTGCCAATGGTAAAATGTCACAGTCTACTTTTAACATTGCCAAATGTACAGTAGTAGCACCATCCTCAACACCTGAGTCTAAAAGAACCGGAGTCTCAACTAAAGAAGGCCACCACAGAATGGAGTATCACTGGAGTTCTGGTCCCATCCAAAAGGGTCTTGTCCTGGATGCACCGAATCGCCACTAAGATGTGATATATCTCTATCAATGATCTCGTTCACTGTAAGGAAGAGAGAGATGTTGTGTTATCACAAGTTTGTGCCTCTCTTTATTTCAGCCACCAGAGGGCAGCACATCCCTTTTCAGAGGCAAGCGCCCCTTTGTAAGAATAAACGTCAATTTTATTATAACTCAATTAGTCGTGTGATATATTTATCGAAAAGCAAATATTTTTATTATTTCGTTGAAAATTGTTGAGGAAAACTTTAGATTGGGTCAGAGTTGAGGTGTACAATTTGGAGCTTTCTTATAAGGGATGAGGTTTCAGTTTGTTGATCTATTTCTGCTCACAGTTCAAAAAAACCAAACAGAAAAGCATGCATGGATTGAATACCATCTATTCATAGCAATCCCATGAAAAGCAGGTGTGTTGTCTGAAACCCGAGCTGTGTGTATGAACAGATGAAACGGCACTCTGGTAAACAAACACATTCAGCTCGGCGCACTGCAACAGGCAGGCCGCCGCTCCATCACCATATCTTGCATCTAATATTCATAAACCGTCCGAGGGAGACAGTTGGACTATTTTGGGTTTATATGAATGGATTTAAGCACTGTACCAAACAGACCGAAAGTCAAGTTCAAGGAGAGCCTTGCTTCCCCAGGGCTTTCCTTTCCCAGCCGTAGAGAGGGAGTAGGGTATGAATGCCTGTTGTTGCTGCCCGGGGACAGCTGGTCTACGGTAAAGGGGACAGATTATCATGGACGGTATCTTTAGCTCCCTGTCTAACTGTATACAAATCTACACGCAGTTCAAGTGCCATCTCTTCAGCCAGCAACCAGGGCCCTCGACTATAATTAACCCAGATCACAGAGTGTACACACAATACGCACGTTGACAAGTGTACAAATACGCACACACTGGCAGCCATGCAGCTCTGTAGGAGAGCAAACAAAGACCCAGTGTGGGGGCATATGGTGACAGGAACACTGGGCTGCGACTGTGTGGTCTGGGCAAACACGTTGTACCGCGAGAGGTGATTAATTAAAAAATCTGGTCGGCACGGTGAAAGCCTGAGAGCTTTATGGTCCATTGCCTCCGCAGAGTGTAATCACTGTCAGCCCTGGATTGATCAAAATGGCCTGCCCTCCCACAACGCAGTGGCATCCATCCGTTTTTACAGACACAATGGTAGTAATCCAATCGTTTTCCCTGACTGAAAAATAACCAGGTAAGAGGCTGTGTTTGCCTACATCTACCAGTAGAAAGTTATACAGTAGAAAGTTAAGCTATGACTTAGTGTTGTTTACCAAGTAAAAAAAAAAAATTCCAGATTCTTACCGTCGTCCAGCGTGATCTCTTGAAGCCCCACAGAGGCCAGCTTCTTCTCTTCTGGCTCCTGTTTGATTCTCACCTTCTCCCCGGCACTGGAGAAGATAGAGTGGGGGGACGCCAAATGCTTCTCTGCATTGCCGGGAGTCCGGCCAGTTCTGCAGGGTTCCAAAGACGGGGAGGTTCTGGTGGAGCCAGCATTGGGGACGGAAGAGGAAGCATTGGGGACTTGAAGAGCGGGCGAACAGGGCGCTGGGGTACCTCTGCCGAGTTGGTAGCTCAGACTCTGCCCTGTCTGCGTAGAGGATGGGTCAGAGCCAGAGAGAGAGCAGTGGTAGCTGAAGGAGGGGAGCTGAGTTGAGGCCTGGGCCCTAGCTTGGCCGGCGGAGGTATGGGAAGTGGGCCCACGGAGCTTGGCACTCGCTTGGCTCTGGTACATCAGTTCTTCTCTAGGGGAGATGGAAAGCGGGGTAGCCATTTTGGGTTGTGCTGGTACTAGCGGTGCAGCATACGATCTCACAGGCAAACTTGAATGGCTGCTGTAAGGCACGCTGTACTGGTTGTTTTGGTAAGAGGGTAATGTCCGTGAGGCAGCTGAAGCATCGCCCGTGTGCATAGGGTTTACTCTCTGGTGTCCCATAAGCGGGATGAAGCTCTGGAGGTGATTGAGGTGCTGCAGGGGGGTGAAGTTCAGGGGGCAGTAAGCTGCCGGAGAGGGTTGACCACAAGGCACTGGATGTCCGGAGGACCCATACAACGGTGTGTCTAGAAGGAAGGCCTGCTCAGAAGAGGACCGCTGAGTGGTGGTAGGATAAAGGCCCGGTGGATTATGGGTTGTGTAGTCTGAGTCACTGTGTTCCTGTTTGACTCGTGAAGGTCTGACAGAACTATCCCGAGGGGCATGGTGATGCGAGGGACCAGCTATGTATGTAAAGCACTGAGTGGTACTTCGTCTCCTCTTCCCATTAGACACATAGAGTTGCACCTGGACCGCCATGTTCACCTTTTTATTGTGGTAAGGGGGAATCTCAACCACAATGCTGGACTACAAAAAGGAGGAGACATTTTTTTTGCATGGATCTTGATTCAATATGGAGGAATATATTCTACCAAAAAGACTTGACTGTACAACAAATAACTATCACTTACGCCATTGCTTTTTTCTTGAATAACGTTTGCGTCAACTTCCCATTGTGTACGTCCATCTGGTGAGATTAAGTAGGATACTATACTGACACAAAAATCTTTCTTTTTATATTTATTATAAAAATGTTGTAGTATTTTCTGAGTAACAGTATTTTCATGCTCTTACCAGAACCTTTTTCCATAAAGACAACCTTAGACTCTGGGAAGATGTTGGAGCCAGTAATGGTCATCTCCTCTCTTCCACCAACAGGACAGCAAGCAGGGCTGAACCTCTCTACATGGGGTAGCTCTTGGGCAGAGCGTTGGGCTGCAATATAAATATTGCACGTAACTTAATCGATCGATCGATAGATCGATGGATAGATAGTACATATAATATAAACACAGTCTTCATCATACACATCATCTCAAATCACAAGTAAATACTTTTTTCTTAAAAGACTTTTTATACCTACCGGTTTGAACAAGTCAGTTTAAAGGCGCACAAGCTTTACATATTGTTGTATGTTATACACGTCATAATGCACAGAAATATATCGAGCAACACTATTTCTGAACTGCATTACTGTAAGCATAGCAGGTGACATACGCGTGCATGTGTATAAATGGGTACTCACAGCACTCTATAGGAATAGAGGTGGCTTGCAGACACTGGACCTTTCCATTGGACTGGGGGATATGCACACGGAATACCACTCGCACACGTGTGTTCTTGCGTCCAATATCGGTTTCCCCTTTTCTGAGCTCAATATCGGAGTTGCGCAGCTTCAGGATGCCTGCACAGTCAATGCTGTTGTAACACAGAAAATGCTTTTAAAGTTGTATGTCACCGCGCCTCCACTGTATATTGCCAGTCAGAATAGAAAAATAGGGTAAAAAGACAACACCAACAGAACAAAATGCCGTCATCTATATTGGCCACATGTTCAGAATAAAATATGCTGTGCTTTTCTGTTACTTTTGACTAAATTATTTTTTTTTTGCCTTTTCTCAGTTCCTATGAGTATCAGGTATTTTTGAGGCGGTTATTAATCTTAAAGGACGGACAGAATTTGCAGTGCCTAAAAATCAGTTACACATAATGTTCTGATTTTGTGCCTACAGCATAAGAAACTAACTGTGACTGTTACCTGGTGGACATATTGTTTTCAGGGAGGAGAGGTATTTCAAGAACCTTGGTGCCGTTTTTGATGTTTTCCTGGCAAGCAGTGGACACAGTTTTTCCAGTAACTCTGTGGACTTGATAGAAGGCATGCGGTCTTATGAAGCGATCATCTGCCGTGCCTATGAACACTTGCAGGTTGATCGGCTGTTCAGAGTATCCCACCAGCTGCAAATAAAGACAAAATAGCAAGAACATTAAATATAAATAAAAACTTGTGTATACTTGTGTATAACTTGATAAACGTGTTTATTATATTGCTGAGCGATGATGTTGTTGCTGGTATGACAGGACTACGTCAAAAGAGTTGTGGTTTTAACACTGGAATAAAAGGCCCTAACCAAAATAATGCCCTGGTATATGTTACACGTGGAGCATTATTTAAGCCTTGCTTGTCTCAGCCTGCATCTGTTCTCTGATCCCATAGTGAGAGAACCCATAGTGAACCCATAGCGAAGTTTCATTACTGGACAAAGGGCAAACAAGCAGTACTCTGGAGCTTGCTGGGTGGCATTCTCAGAACGAAGCCAAAAATACTTGAAATGTTGAGAGATCAAAGGCTATGGTTGTCGGTAATTTTGGAGGGAACACAGGAGGAGAATAATGCCCTTTAGGAGTTGTAAAACGTTCACGGGCACTAAATTACAAGTTATTTTTTTCATCATGCAAACTGCTAACAGTTAATCCACCAGTGTTGTGCACTGTACTGGACAGCTGGTTTCCATGGCGATACGAATGCATTTCTAATATGCTTACAGCCACTTAGGGCCTCAGGTCGAGATGTGCATTCAAATTCACTGCAGTAAAATAAGAATTTAACCCAGAATCAAAAGGAAATCTTCTTAGCTAATGGAGGAGTTTCAGAAAACAAACGGCCAAACAACATTTCATAATACAATATCATAACAAAAGAATCAAATCTCCAGTAGCTCAAAAACCTATAATAATGATAACAATAATAATAATAATAATCTTTATTTGTATAGCGCATTTCATTCAACAAGTGCATCTCAATGTGCTTCACATAACAGAGAATACCAAAAAAGAAAAAATGTAAAAACATCTAAATTTAAACAAATAAAAAATATGATTGATGAGTAATCTCCAATGGACTCTAAACGATGTATAAACAAGACACTTACAGATGCTGGCCTTCACCACAACTTCAAACCAGTCACCTGAAACCCTTGTAGTGACACGCGATTGTGTGAAAAGGACTCCAGTCACCTTGACAACAGGGTGTCCCCCTGAAGCGGCCTTGATTGCCCCCCTGCTGCCCTCGGTCTCGTAGTGAGCCCTGTGGTTGGCACGTGGCTGCACCTCGATCTTCAGCTCACACTGGCCAAACTTGCTGGGCAGTGGCCAATCCAGAGACGGAAGGGATGAGGACCTGGAAGGCAAGGCAGGCAGAGAAACGTTAGGGTGAAACACACCGACCCAATCCAACTACGGTGTTATTGATTCAGTAGGCTGGTGGCTTAGTAGTGCTATCGTGACATCTTGTTCAGCTCAGCAGACCCATAGCCCATATCTCCAGACTTCATTGTGTGTAACTGATCAACCAAAATAAGGGCCACGCAGATGAGGCCATTGCAGTATTGTGACACTAGCCATTCAGCGAGTCAAACCATATTGCAGAGTCATAATTCAAACACGTTTCGTGTATGCTGAGATAAGATTTGATAAGCCTTTGAAAATATTTATTTAGTGACTTGTATCAATGTGGGTTAGTTGATTACATTCACTATCACACCTGAAAAGAGGAGTGTTGTCAGGTTTGGGTTTATTCCAACTGAAGTGCGAGGGTACTGGGAGAAACAGCTCTGCCAGGCCATCCTGTTTGACACACTCCTCCCCAGGAGAATCAAGATATGGCAAACCTGCTCCTCTCTCCTCCAGCCCAGAGTCCCCCTGGCCAGGCTGCAGGCCAAACTGGGTGGCGGCAGTTCTCCGGGTCTTGGAGGGAATGTCAAGCTCTGGGTAACCATAAAGGAGGGGCCCCAAAGTTGCTGCTGCAGGGCTGCCTATCCAGGTGTCCTCGGTCACACTGCCCCTGGGTGAATGGCCCGGAGTTTGGCTGGGGGAGTGGTGTGGGGATGGAGAGCGTGCGCAGACATCGGCACTGGAGTGGCGTCTCTTCCCACAGGGAGACGTGGGTCTGGAGGACGACCTGGAGGTGGGCCGGGGGTTGAGCCAGTTCTCATCTGTGATGCTGGTGCGCGGGGAGTGTCGCGGCGAGGGGCAAGGGGACTGGCGGGGGGACTGGCGAGGGGAGAGTGACTGATTCATACTGGGAGAGTGCTGGTACTGCTGCTGCCATAGCTCCACGCCGAAAGCCCCCCCACCACAGCCAGGAGAGGGGAGCGGTGAGCCCTGCGGGGAGCCAAGGGTGAAGCGGGCGGCCGCCTCGTTCAGCTCCGCCTCCACGTCGTCGTAGATGTGGGAGAAGGACTCACAGGATGACACATCTGACAGCCAGCTCCTGGAAGACAGACTGCTGCAAGGGCTGGGGCTCAGGGTGGAGTCCCTGTAGTAGGGTTCCAAAGACAGGTAAAGGTTATCTCTGGACCAGACCTGCTCTGGGCACTCACCCTCTGCCCCTCCCACTGCCCCTATGTCCTGGCCGCTGCCTGCCTCGGGCTGAATGTTGGCAGCAATGGAAGTGATCTCAATGCTGGGGCAGTCAAAAGCTCTGGGGTGCCCCAAGGATCCATTTCTGGAACTCTGAACGTCATAACTGGGTTGGTAGTAGTCACTTGGTGTCTGGAGTGGAGCTGTATTGGGAATCGATGGGCAGTGGCTTTGACATTCCTGGCCAGAGGGCGAGTTGACCGAAGACTGGGAGTTGCAAGGTCGCCTGTCATCAGGATTCAGACCTATGGACAAAAAAATAATGAACTCGGGAGTTGTCAATTTGTTATTGCAAAGTGTCTAATTTTAGCACCTAAAGCAAGTGCTTAAGCCATTTAGCACAGACACTACTGTTACCTTCAGTGTCTGTCAAAGGTATATGAATAAAAAACAGAAAGGAAATACATGATCAACCTAATACCATTTATTACCTACTCTCTTAAACAAGACTAGCTTTTCACAAATCGAGATTGTGTGATTCAAAGTCTGTTCTCAATTATACTGTGGGTTTACCATATTGCATTGTAATGTAGTAGTTTAGGATGTTGGCAGACTACAAGCATGGTGATACAACATCGACACTCGCCTAGCCAATTCACACAGCTGTACATACTCACAGCTGTCAATAGAGCAGCAACGATGGCAGACTAAAAATATCACAGTTCACACAAGACAGACAACTACACATCGGTTTGCTTTGCGTGCTAAATGCAAAAAGGCAGATACGTCGAATGTCTGATTATGCCTTGATTTGGCGTGCATTAAACAAACGGATGCATCGTTACTTATTTGCAAGCCCTATGAATATAACTACTGTATTATCGATACAGGCAACAACAACAACACTGGCCCTTGGGGAAACTGCCAGCTGGTTGCAGTTTTCAATGATGTGGTTACAACCGTTAGAAAACAAGGAAGGAAGCACTTAAACCAGGCTGCTATTATAGACAAGCTGGGTGTCAGCTTCTTCAATACATAGTGAGCCCGTCTTTCTTGACATTTTCAAAGTGTGTTTCATGATATTCATCCATAGTCACATATTATGGAGCCATAATATACTACAACAAACCATGAAGCAGTTTGTTAGATTATTCGTACAGGACAACACTGAAATAAACTTTTAGCTTTTGCTTGAATTCATGTACCACAAATAATTTAAGTCACTTTCTGCATAAAATTGCACCCCAGAAACTAACCTGTGTACACGATCACTCATTAGATCATCCAACCCCAAAATAGAAAGTGGGCTATATTTAGCTTTACACGTTATTTTGAATTTTTAATTGACATTTTGTATAGCACTATTTAAATAAATTGGCAAAGTACTTAAATACATTGGCAAAAGTATTACTTGCTGTGTTGTTGCCTTGGATGGAACAATTATTCAAATGTTACTTACCTGCGGGGCCTAGTAAATGTGCGCCTTCCCCAAATATAAGTCTGAAGTCCAGCTCCTCATTACTGCTACAATTAAATGTAGTCATTGATAAGAAAAGTCGTGGTTTTCCTTGGTTTATAATTGAAAACTACTACATTCAAGAGTCCTCACTGCGCAGTGAGCGGCTGCACTTTTTTTAGTTTTGTCCACGAACAGCAACAAGTATAAGCTACACAAGAAAGCTATCCGATGGGAAGTTGTAAATTACAGTTGCGCGATAAATAAACGCGTATTTTAGCAATCGACAAAGACTACAGGCTTTTCTTCACTTCAAGCGATTGTCCACAATTAACATAGATCTGAATCAAGTATTTGACCGAGGTTTGTCTAAATGACCCGTGAAGTAACCTACCTACTGTAACTTCCACATTACACAAAGCGTTACTGTCAGCTCCAGCCGTGACGTCAGCAAAACCGACTACCCTGGTGAAGAACGGAACTACGAACATGAAATCACCTCTTTGGCAATTGGGTCACGGGCACGGTGTCTTTATTAGAAACCAACATTGGCATTTTGAAATCAGCAATTCAATTCAACTAAACAGTTCGTTGTATTGGTTTTAACTTGACCTTTACGGCAAGATATAAGCTAATTCTGGCATTAATCAGTAGTCGAAATAATTATCAACAAGAGTAATCGTAACAAACTTGTTTTTTAAACTGAATAAGGCCATAGGTGCGAAGAAAAATAAACTCTTAATGTTTAACCAAAATAAACTTGTTCTTTGCTGCCCTCATTTGGACAGTCCCACCTCCACTCTTGACACATACAACCCTAAATAAATATAGGCCTGCATAGCGTAGGGATTTGATCTTTTTAGATTTTAAAAGATTTTTTGTTTATATGCAAGAGTCAGGAAATACACAAATAATAGCAGCATTCCCCGCCAATACATTCATGCCATATTAGTCTGTTCAGTCAAGAAATAGTAAAGGACCTCACATGCTCCTCACTCTACTCAAGCTGATATGTATCACATTTATGTGTTTGATAAACATGTCTGTAGTGCTTGTTGAGCTGATATTTTTGAGTTTTCCTGGTTTTGTCCCCATTCTTACAAAGTTTTAAGACACAGTTAAACAAGGTAATTTTTGGGAGAAGAGTGGTGTTGTCAAAGTCTTTTTGATTCGAGATGGTCATTATCTAGAACCACAGCAGAGCCCGTGGCCTCTACTACCTGTTGCTCTTGGTTCTCCGACAAGCATCT
The DNA here is from genome assembly GCA_026901105.3 of Galaxias olidus. Classification (NCBI taxonomy): domain Eukaryota; kingdom Metazoa; phylum Chordata; class Actinopteri; order Galaxiiformes; family Galaxiidae; genus Galaxias; species Galaxias olidus. The sequence goes on along the minus strand of JAPMUY010003094.1, from coordinate 110,390 downwards.
TTTCCTCATTCCTAACTCATCAGTAGTCTCCTCTTCCTCCTCCACTGTGCCGTTCACCTTCCCTTCCCTCTTCCTCTTGCCCACCAGCCCACTGTACGCTTCCCCCGTCTTTCCCTCCGGCACTCCTAGGACACGTAGACACACTATGGCCGCCGCTTGATCCGCGTACTTCTTTGATTTCTCCCTGCAAATAAAATGTGTGGGGTTTTAGGTAAGGATACTATAAACAGAAACATTTATTGTTATTTTAAAATAAGCTTGCTTTTAGTACAGTTTGTCAACAAGGATTAACCAATTATCTTCATTTACCACAAGGTAGATCGGTACTTCTTTCCAGCTACTGTTACAGTGGACTGGAATGCCCGGTCCTGAGAGCGCTGGATCTGAAGAACAGCATGTGTAAATCATTTCATTAGGGATGTACCGGGATGCATTCATATGCAATTCCTATACCTGTTAATAGTGTGCCTTAAGATGTCAGTTCAACTGTTGTTAGAAACCTCAGTTTTCTTACAATCTCATAGAGTGGTTGTTCCAGATTCCCTTGACGGCTCCACTCCAGCAGGAACATCTTAGGGCTGAACTGAGACGGGTAGTCTCTCCTGATACATAAAACAGCAGTACTTTCAGTAAGCCAAACCCAACATCTACAGGGCAACATCCTACCAGTGTATAGCCTTTTTGAAATACTTTAAATATTGTAGCACTACTTAATGCTTATTCTATTTTAATCACGTGTTAAGTCATGGAAGTTCAGAAGCAATGTGGGAAGCAGGAACTGACCGTTCAAACCTGACAGGCATTGTAGTGACGTCCCCGTCTAACACAGGGCGCTCAGAGTGGCTCTGGTTGGTCTGAAGGGCTTCTCTCTTGGCCTGTAATTGGGCTTGGGTCTTCTCAAAAAGGTCCTGCAGCCCGTAGGCATTACTAGAACACAGTGGTTTTCACAAAAAGGGTAACCGTAACCCAAATTATAATAAAATCGTAAGATAAACAAATTTGGTATATTTAAAAGGATTGGCGGTAGATGGGTACCTTATCTCTGCATTGCTCTGGGCAGACAGCAGCCGTTTCCCTAATGGAGATTCTACTTTGTCTCTTAACATTTGACACAGGCAGTATTTGCTGTTGAATGCATGGTTGTCGTATCGTATGGCCTACAAGAGGGCGGGGGTAAAGGCAACAAAATTGTAGCAATGTAAGTGACATTGAGAGCAATACATGCTTATTTATCATAAAAAAGCACACCATTTGTTCAGAAACAGGTGGTTAAAGAATAAAACTATTTATGAGATTTATTCATGGGAGAAAACAAATTTCATGAGTTCCCATAAGCAGGGATATCAGTTTTTAAATAATTTGCACATCTGCGAAATGCCAAGGATACAATTCTAATTCAAATCCATATGTTAATTTTCAATTTCAATGAGGAAGAGCCGCGAGCCACGCATTTTCAGTTGCATCGTTGTTCATGCTCACATATTTGAGGTAGTCTTCCATGACCTGTTCCACAGAGAGAAGCCCCTGACTTCTAAACACGGAAGGGTTCCACATGGCCGCCCGGGCAAGCATGACCGAGGAGGCTCCTGTAGCCGTCCGGAATTCCTCAATGTCGGCATAGGTCTTAACCAGATCAAGAGAACCCCCGCTGTGCAAAACAATGAAGACAGGTTAAGAGGGTGAGAGCTTAATGGGCATTTGGTACCCAAATACGAGATTAGGAGAGTGCCAATTTACTGCCAAAAGGATGTAAAACTCACTGAAAACTAACTTACTTGGCAATAACAGGAATAGACACAGCCTCAGCCACAGCCTGTATATAGTCACAGTGAACGGGATGCCTCGGTCGCTCGTCTTTTAACCTAATAGGCAAGATGATAACTAGCAGACAGCACGGCTTGCAAAGTGTGCAACTTTTACCATCTAGATTAAAAACAGTTGTACCTTCCATGGACGGCGATAGCAGCCACACCAGTGCTCTCAATCATCTTGACCAGGTTAACAGTTTCCTGAAGCTGAATTAACACATTAAAGGTCAGCTTTTGAACATGATGGGAATGAAAATTATAATATCTGTTCATCTTGGTGGGCTTTTAACTTTTAACACCTACAGTGGGTAGGATTCTGATTTTACACGTTACTGGCTTGGACAATCCCTTGACGAGCATCTTGAGAATCTAGAAAAACGGGGAGAAGGAATGCCAATATTAATCTTTGGGAAATATATTAGTTCAGTTTAGTTAAAATACAACAACCACAGCCTTTCTTATATAGGTAAATAAGTTACCCACTGCTTCTATCTTGTCAGGGTCGGAGAGGAGAGCGGAACCCATTCCACCCTGTAGGAGATATTGCAGTCATTCCTGGGTAATTACATACTGATAAATGAGTGCCATTATGCCTACCTGAGCAAATAGGTATGTGAATACTGCAGTACAAAAAGCATACCTTGGTGGAGTATTCTTTTGGGCAGCCCATGTTGACATCAATGGCAGCCACATCATTCTCTCTGCAGATTCCAGATAATTGAAAAGGACATTAAATACATTTGGGTTTTTTTTCCTCTCGTTTTTTTTGCTTTGTCATGTAAGAGACAGATCTTTTAAATTCAATTAAAAAAAATCAATAAAACTTATGATTCAGACCAATTGCCAAACAATCTATAATAAAGTATGCACAATTTTTCAGTAGGATTTTATCTAGGGATAAATCTCTGGACTTACACAAGTTGTGCTACAGCTAGTGCTCTATCTGGGTCTGCAGTTCCCTGTGGTGACAAATAATGCAGGTGAGGTGTAAAACCTACCCCCAGAAGTACTGCCACATTTATTTCACAGTGTCTCGTTGGTCTATAAAATATGGTGCATTTTAAAAAGTAACACCAGAGAGGGGCTATAGTATTTACCATTTGGAAAACAACCCGGTCTCTCTCTTTCTCACAGGTCCTAAATATTACCCGTTCATCCGGGGCAACAAAATCGACTGTTTCCAGGACCTCTGTCAGATTCAAACACACAAACACTACAGCATTACCATTCTTGTGAAACAGCAGCTACTATAACATCGAAGTAACTTTATTTGAAGACTTACCATTCACTACCCTTTTACACTGCACCATTCTAAGATCAATTAACTCCTAGAATTAAAACAAAAACATGCAATTAAATGCCGTTTGTTGTCAGCTATAAAAGAACTTAAGCCAATTTCGCAAATGTTTTTCATACTCACTTCACAGTAAACTATGTCAGCACCGTAGTCCAGTGCCAGCAACCTCATAGGCAAGGTTCCAACTCGCACCATAGGAGCCAATGCTGTTATGTTACGAAAACACAGTCTGCCCACTGTATTTGCTGTCATATTTTAAAGTAGGGGACTTTCCTATTTCAGCGAGAACAGTCGAAACATACACAATTAATGTATAATTTTTGCCACTTTACATTCACTCTTCTCACCAGAAACTGCACATAATCGTAGTGGTACATGCAATATTGTTCTCACTTCTTACACATATAAAAAGTACTAAAGGCTAATAGTGTGTGAGCGTAGCTTATGTTGCTTACGCGTGTTCATTGAAGGCATTGAACAGTTCCTGTTTTGTATTTACGTCATCAACCGTTGCCGACACAAGTTTGTGCATGCGCAGTTATGTGATCGTGTGCGAGCATGTTGGGGGGAGGGGGGAGGGGGGGTCGTTGATACACTGTAAAAATATTGATAATGGTCACTTTTCACAAGGAACTGTGCCATTATTTTTCATCACTGAAATGTATGAAGAAGTAAAATGCTTTGAAACTATGTAATTTAGTAGAAGTAATTTAGTAGAAGAATTTAAAATGGCAGAGAACCCCTACATTCTTATACATGTCTTTTGTATAATACATTTTTAATTGATTATAAAAAAATAAAAATAAATCTTCTCCTCTCTTTCCATTTATTTTTTAATTTTCATATCTCCCCTCTTTCCGTTATTTTGTCTTGTTCAATGTTCAATGTTTGGAATTGTTACATGGCGCTTGTCTGACGTCTGATGAAGAAAAAGTTCGATATTGTACCATGCCATTCCTGTTTTGTAAAGATCTTAAAAAGTTAATAAAAATTATTTGAAAAAAAATATATTGGTAATGGAAGTATATGACGTTTGACATGGGTTTCCTCCGGGTACTCCGGTTTCCTCCCACAGTCCAAAAACATGCAGGTTAATTGGTGACTCTAAATTGCCCGTAGGTGTGAATGTGAGTGTGAGTTGTTGTCTGTCCCTATATGTCGGCCCTGTGATAGACTGGCGACCCCCCCCCCCCCCCCCCCGCCGTGACCCTGTACAGGATAAGCGGTAAAGTTAATGGATGGATGGATGGATGTATATGACGTGTAAAGAGAGGGAAATATGAAACGTAATTTCAAATAGGTACTTGATTTATTGTGCTACTGTTATTTTCAATTTACGAAAGTGCTCTAAAATACATTACAGTTCACATCCAAAGTACTAAACCCATTGTATACACCTGATGCTTTACAAATAATTTACAGTTTAAAAACCGTTTCCAGACATTTCTATACATTACTAGAAAACCTTACCAGACTGAATAACTGTTACATATCCTACTGTCTGTGTCCTGATTTTCTTAATTATGGCAGCTTAGGTAGAGACAATAATTAAAAATAAATGTATGGACATGAGATCCCCTTAAAAAATATTTTCTAATAGGCCTATCAGATATTTCCATTCTGACGGAAACACTGAAAGGACAGATTTGTAAAATATCAATGTAATGTGAAAGTAGTCTTAAAATCAACAGTCATAACCCTTACTGTATGAATATAGGCCTATCCACTACTTGAAGCTGACAGTCACATAATAAATTGGGTGGGGGCTGTTACAGAAAAAAAAGTGTTACGCCACAACCTTTTAAAAAATGTGTTTAGCTACTTTGAATATTTTTTAAGAACAAACACTACTTAGTCATTTTTAAAATATAGCTTACTCAACAATTCAGTTTTTCTTGAACACCCCATTTTCAATGGCAGAAAGGTTACACATCTTTTTTACCCAAAACATTTAGTACACAATGCGATTAAGAGTACTTGAAAACTGGCTATTAGAATCTTAGTTTGCATACAAGCTATAGTAGAGTGCAGTGATAAGTAATTTTACGTCAATAATAATAGGAAGAAAACTTCTAAAGACTGAAGGTTTAGAAAAAAATGTAATGGTAATAAAAAATAAAAAACATGGGAACCTTAACCTGCTATTCTCTACAATTCCATGGTATACAATACGTAGACCAAAAACACCGTGTTATCATCTGAAAGAGCTAATTTCTCTGCACCTTAATTGTTTTTGTGTACATATAAGATGGAACATGTCAGATCAAAGAAAAAACAGCTAGAAAATGGAAGACCACAATGCTGTTCAAATATTCGTAAGAAATAAGCAGAGCAAATGGAATTCCAAAACTGATTAAGTGCTAGAACAGTGAATCAGTTAATAAGGTCAATTGTTTTCACCCTATAAGGCACAATAAAACAACAGGTAATTTCTCTGTGAATTCAAAACAACGACTTTCATTGCAATTTCCGACAGGTTACAAGAAAAAAATTTTGAAAATAGTTCCAATGTGTATTTGAAGTCCATTTCAAAATCTGGTACTGTTGGCATTAGCTTGTTGTACTTGACGACTTAATAGAAAAAAAAGAGATAAAAGTGCAAGTGGTCTATGCATAAATGCACAGGCATTTCCACTCACCTGTAAATAAACGTTTCAGTCTCAGATGACCAGAGATCAGACAAGAGGTTCCAATAAAAGGAACAAGTGGCTGTACTCATACACTGATAGAATACAAGCGAAAAATAATCAAAAAGATTTTAGGAATTCCCAGACATACGGCCTGTGCCTGAGGATTTGTCAGGCCAGTCTGTGATTGGGGTGGTCTCGATAGGGTCAATCTGGGGGAACACCACAAAGCACAGCCGCTGTCCTATGTAGGTGGCAGACTCTGTCAGGGAATAGGGCCCATGTTTAAACACAAGCATCACTGGAAACATCGTTTATACAATTGTTAATTTCCACTTAAAAGTATGTTTTAATAAAAATCCACTGCATAAAGACAAAGGATAGTATTTAGTCTGAGTTGGCCTGAAGGGCTAAAGTCACCTTAGTCTTCCTATAAATGATTAACATTAAGACTAAGAAAATGCACTTACCAATAAAATTGTAGATACACTTTGGCTTTTGCTTCCAGTGCACCCCCAGGAAGTAGACCGGCACACCGGTGAGCATAATGACCAGACCAACTCCACACACTACCGGTTCAGAGTAGAGGCTGAAGCCCAGCAAAAGGGCCCAGAACATTAGGTAGCTGATTGGAACCAGCAGGTGGACCTAAAAGACAGGATTCCATTAAATAGTAGTAATAATAGTCAGCAAAGATGAAATGTATTAAGGTTTGTATTGATTTTTGTATAAAACAGTTGTTATGGTTTACGTTTTAGTAAAGGTACATTTTCCTTTTGAAAGTGCCAGTAATTATATCAAAGTCTGAGAAAAGCCTTTGCACTATAGATTTATCTACTAGTTGAGACAATAGAAGAGGTTATATATATATATATATTTATACAACAGTACATATGCTCATGTGTCCTCAGCACTGTCATATATATATATGATATCTGGATTGATGATAAACAATATTGTAAGTCACATGTTTACCTTGATTGGTCTGTAGAGTTTGGGTTTCTTCCATCGATAGTAAAGCAGGCCTGCAATTGTGACCCCATAGGAGAGGTAGTTGATGAAGGACACATAATTAATCAGGTTGTGTGTTTCACCTATACATAGGATAACTATGGTGGCAGTGCACTGTAAGAAATAAAAGGGAAAACGTGATTAATTAAAACACCTAAACAAACAACATGCTGAGCGCAAGGTTCTAATTCAACCTTGCCATTTTGGACTATTGCATCGACTTACACAAACCAGGAGAGCAGGTATGGGGGTACAGTTCTTGAAGTGAATCATTGCCAGCAGGCTTGGCAGGTGCCCTTCTCTAGCCCCAGAAAAACACAACCTGTAGCAGCGAAAGGAAACATATTTCAAACCACCTATATAAAGCAGTCATAACCTGCCGTAAGCACTTGTCCGGGCAGACTGCTCACACATAACCTTGAAGAGGTGAAGAGGTATCCGTTGATGCCCCCGAAGGTAGACAACGCCACAGAGATAGGCATGATGACAGAGAACATTCCGAGAAGCTTCTCTCCAAACGTCTGTGGAACAAACATTCCTCATCTAGCTATGGTATGATGGGTTTTTTGGCATAGAGAAATGACACCACTTAACACAAAACCTCCATTTAATGCCACATCCATGTGGTCAAGACCAAGTGGCTATGCTGCAAAGGGTGACACATTACTCACGACAGCCACAGCATTGGATGCCAACAGCTCCTCCGGGGACATGGAGGAAAAGTAGGCGATGTTGGTGAGGGTATACACAAAGGTCACCAATGGAATGGAGATGTAGATGGCACGTGGCAGATTCCTGATGAAAACATCCACATGGCTTATGAACAATGAAACCACCACATTCCAAAGTCCCATGCCTTATTAGGGGAAATCAAACAACGTCTTTGAGATGGATATTATGGATAGAAAATGCAGTAAGGAAAAAAGAAAAATGTGAGCAAATTAAATATAATAAAATCAGTATATTGCAGTATAACGCTCACAAGGCACCACTACAATTGACCACTACATTCTTTCATGCATTAACACAACCGTGGGGAATACGGTCTCACCTTCTAGGTTCTACCACTTCCTCTGTCACATAGTTTAAGAAGTTCCAGCCACTAAAGGCAAATGAAGCCTGCAGGAATGCCAAGGCGATTTGACCAACCGAGGGTGTCTTGTAAAACTCAAACGCTACCTGAGGAGTCAGGCCCTCATAGTTACCTGAATGAGCAGAGATTATTAGAGGCAAGCAAACATTCAATATCAAACTGAATGAATCAAATCATAAACGGTACAACCCGAATTCCATGTCTAGGACATGTGTTTTGGATTAAGTGACATGATAATAACGCAAACATTTCTGAAGTTTTTCCTCAGTTCTTTCCTTGGAAGATGAGAGTGGAAAGAAAGAGTGGAAGACAAAGAGCACATGACTGTCTCACCTTTGAAGATTTGAACCAGGCCCACCACTATGATGAGCCCCAGGGCCATCAGCTTCCCAACAGTGAATATATCTTGGATCCTGGTGGCCAGACGCACACTGGAGCAGTTCACCCAGGTCAGGAATACTACAGGGAGCAAACAACCTCTTCTAATAAACCATCCAAACAAGGCATACAGTGGAGCGGGAAAACGGGTCAGCAAAATGTGGGTTATTGATTCCATATGAAAAATAAATGAATCTATGAAGGGGTTTAACTAATGGCTTTCAACTGTTGGAATCAACACAAGTAAAAGACAGCAAGAGCACCAAACAGAACATAACTTACGTCTTGCAATGTCCTTTTAAAGATACAATGAACTCAATAATAATAATACATTGGATTTATAAGCGCCTTACTAGTAACTCAAGGACACTGTATAAAGGGAAGAGGTTTTGTGTTTGTCAAACTTTTTGAGGAGCACAATACATAAATGTGACCAGTGCTTAGTCGATCAGCTAGTTATGGCTGCCTGCTTGGTCAAGGGATCCGGTGTTGGTAGTGATGGGGCCTGGTCTGGGCGGCAGAGGGGCAGTTGCCATGGCAGGCAGGAATGTTGGAAATGGCCGAGCAAGGAGTGGGCACAATTGTTTCACCTCGTCCATCAATGCCACTGGCTCATCGTTCACTTTCATGGTGGCCTGGCTCTCACAAACAAAGAGGAGCTGTCAGACCCCAAAAACAAACCGCTTCCGATGTCAGGGAACAAAATGTGGAGAAGATGGGAAGGCAGGTCCCTGAAGAGGCTCAAAGAAAGCTCACGTTTTCCCTCAGATGGTTGGCATCCAGCTCTAGAAACAAGTGTGAATAATGACCTGGAAAAGCTGGGATCACATGCTAGAACCCCTGTTGTTTCATCTCATGGTCTGTTGGCTTTTTCATCACTCCATTTGGTCATTAAAGGAACAATTATGTTTTTGTGTTCTGGTCCTCAGGTACTGTCAGGCACCGCTCCAAGTAATTAGGGGGCCTGACACTTCTATAATGGCCCAAGTAACAGCTGTATCCCCTTACAACTAAAGGCAACTAAATCTATTCTAACTTTGTGTCTCGGTCTTCATTCTGAACCAGGGTAAAGGAGGGTATGTTCACAGGAAAGTAGTGGAGTATTTATAGCCAGCCATCTCCATTTTCTTTTTTAAACACCATATATAATTTACAATTTATGTCTTAACTTTAAAACGGCCCAGAGGCAGCTGTTATGTAAGACATCCTTCAAGTTCTCATAGCACATTGTGAAAAGTGCAGAAAAAAAACGGAACATGCTATAGTATAGTTAAAATAAAGGTCTAAAAAAATCTTCATATTTTTCTGTAATTATTGCAATTTCATATTTCGGCGTTAATCTACACAAAAAGGCAGCTAAACTGGATTAGGAGTGTTTAAGAGTGAGTATGTGTGTGCAGAAATGCTCACGTAAACATGTTGTAGACAGCATGCGTGTCGCCATGTAGGGAGGGACACAGTCAGGAAAGACAGGCTGGAGAATGTAGTTGGAGAAGGTGAGGGCGATGACTGCCAGGGTGGTTGGGTACATGATGAGAACTGCACTCCACAGTAGTAAGAATCTTGAAAGGAAGGGATCAATAAATAGTCAGAGACCAACCGACTCCAACTCTTGTCAGTGGTTTCCGAGTCATTCTGAAACTTCTCCTCTGCTTTGAAGACGGCCTAAATTACATTTACATGTAATGTCCCTTACATGGGTATGTCCAGTGAGATAAAGTAGTTAAAAGAGCCATTATGCTTTTAGATCCAGTAAACAACATTGTGTGGGTCATCAAAGTACGTTACCAAACCTATTTCATTAACAATTCCCAGTCTCCTTACCCCATAAGCCCCCCGAATATCTCTGTGACATAAGAGTAGTCCCCGCCTGACTTGGGGATGGTGACCCCCAGTTCAGCATAGCAGAGGGATCCCAGAGCAGCAATGCCTCCTCCTAATAACCATACGATCAGCGCTAGGCCCACTGAACCGGAGTGCTCCAGTACCCCTTTAGGAGAGATGAAGATGCCGGACCCAATTATGTTACCTATAGACAAGGAAGAGAAGACTGGATATGACATAAAATGACACATTTCAGTAATTCACGTGCTCTTGTCCGACTTATTGACTGTTCATAATCACACAGTAAAACCCTGACTTTATCACAGCCAAGTGACAGCTAGTGTTTAAGAAAACCATTCACGTTGTCTTAGCAGTTATAATAAAACCACAGAACTTGAAAGAGGCTTGAAGACTAAATTGAGGTTTTGCACTCATCGTGGGATGCAGTGGCCTGGCCGTCAAACTAGTGAATCCCCACATACCTCAGGGTAGAGCCCTTCTAGAAGGACAGCAGAAGGCAGCCAAGTGGCACAGACCAAGATTACATAAGGGGGATATCAAAAATTTACTCTCAACTCTGTCAATCACCGGAGGACCCACAAAAATGTTATTTGGGCTTTGTCATTTCCTGCATAAAATCTTTTGCTAGTCACCATATTATTACCTATTAAAGAATTACAAAAATTACCGAACCTATCTGGCATCATTTGATATCTGTTGTCTCTTTGATCTTGGTATTCTGGTGTATCCAATGCCTAATTGGTGCATTTACATCTATTTACAGAAACCTTTGTATTCTTAATATTTTGGAAAATTGTTTTGTAAATGGATAAAGGGGATATATGCTCGATTCCCAGGGGGCACTAAATGCACAGAAGCTACTAGCCAATTGGGCAGATGCTCATATAGTCTACCGTATTTGAAAGTATATTGAGAGCTCCAATATAGTCAAACAAAACACTTTTCGAAGAAAAGGTGGAAAATAACATAGATATGTGAGGAGAGGAATTTAAGGGACTACTGGGAAGGGCTTTTGAAACAGATATAAAATGTTCTTTATCATTAAACAATTCCCTGTTACGCTTTGCAACACAATTACTGCAGATTAATAGTTCAGATGAAGTTAGGCCAATTAAAATATTTTTATATAATCAAGATACTGTACTTCAATTAAAATCTGAAAGGTACATTTTATACTCAACCAGTAGGCTGTCGTTGTTTTAACAGATTTATTGTGGTTTGATTTATTAAGGGGTCTCTTGCCATATCCTCTGCCTCAGCAAACAATTTGCCTCTGCTTGACAACCAATGTTCTAGTTGACTTAATATATTTTGGCCACGTAAGCATTGGTAGACATTTAGCCTACTACTCCATTACATTCATGGGTTAAGACCCCGAGTTTTCAAAAACAGACAGATTGTTCCCATCTCTCCTTGGTCAACAAGAAAAAATAAAATAAATTCGTCAACTTTTAACCTGTTTTGTTAGAAAGACATACAATTTGGGATGTATGAGGGTGTATGGAAAGTGTCCAACTAAGCAGGTACTTCGAGGTACTTCTAGAATAACTGAGTTAAATTTCCTCTTGTAGATTCTAAGTGTTATTCCACCGGACTGAGGAAATAAAACAATAAATAACGGTCAAAACACAAAAATTGCTACAAAAATGTTTATTCTAATATACAAAACATTCTTACCTATTATAATTGTGCAAGCGCTTAAAAGACCAATTTCTTTTTTCAGGGTCACTCTTTCAGGAATTTTATCCTGTTTGTTATTCCCATATTTCGAGGTCTTTGGATAGGCCGAGTCTTGCGGTGAGCAGATACTTCTTTTCCGTTTTTCTCCATCCATGTCCACGACCATATCAAAGACTTTCTCGAATCCCTCTTGAACTCACACACAGCATTGAGGCACAGTGAATAGGGAGCGCATGCGCAACAATCTGTCGCTGTCCAGGGTAGAATGCTAACTACCTCGCTCTCGTGTCATCAACAACTTAAGCATCGCTGGACTTTCGTAGACCTACTCCCCATAATTGGACTCTTTATTTTGCGAGTTGCGTTGAGCAAGTTGCACTGTTCTTGTCATCAGGTGCTTGCAAGACCATTTTGAGTGCCTAAATAACATATAGGTTATGTTATTCTGATCAATAATTTATTCTGGAATTTGCTGGTTAAATGTAGAGTAACACTTAATTCTGGAACTTGCTGGTTAAATCTAAACCACCAGATACCGGTAGCTACCAATTTTGTAGTAAGATTTGGACATTACATACATATAACTCAAGACTGTAATCCATTATTCAATAAACTACATTTAGTTAGGTAAAAAAATATTTAAATTGACATACTAATTCATTAAAGTGAGCTACCGCATGCTAGAGAAAATGCTATTGTCAGCTCCCCCATCTTGCATGACAATAACATTTGAACAATAAATATTTTTGGGTCAATTAAACTCAATTCAGAGACCTGTGTGTGCATACGTAGCATCTAGCATGATGCTATTTTGATCCTCTTCTCTGAAGCCTGTAGAGAATGGCATATTAGCACTGTTCAGAGGATACCAAAGAGGGTAGCGATTAGCGCATGCACCCAAAAGAGGGCCTTCTTCATGCTTCCCTTCCCCTCTAAAGGACCATAGTGTGACATTTAGGAAGTCAAGTTGTGCGGCCGTATCAGGGCTTTTCTCTCGCTCTCGCTAACACCAGGCCGTACAATAAAGGGCTTGGATTCAGCTGATCCTGTTTGAAGGCCAATAAAAGGCTTGGTGCTTTGTGCGTAGGAAGGAAGGGGCAACAGTGCCAGCAGTGTGCAACACTTAAAGGAAGAAGCAGAGCAGAAAACCAATACGTCTGAGGAGAAGCCCTTCTGGGTGAGGAGGGGGTGAACAGAGCAAACTTCATCTAATGTCTTTTCGAAGCCAGAAACTATGAAGTAATGACACCGTTCAACAGGTCAGATTACCACCAGGGGTAAAACGTTTATGTACACTTAATAAAAGACAAAACTAAATATATAATGTACTAGTCATATATAATTAATGTAGTGTCAGGTCCTAAGAACATTTTTGGATAAATTGTTTCCTTTCATACAAGGTGGAATGGTAGAAATCAGTCTGAGCATTAGGCAAGGAGTAGAGGAAGAATTCCGGATAATTCCAAAAGGGAGTCGTTGCAGTCAGTCCATGCTTCGGCAACCATCTTGCCATTTTAACTAACTGGCATTGAATGGAGAAGGGATGGAATGTCACAGAGCAAGGTCACTGCCAGGGAAGAAAACCTCCATGCAGACAGGTCACATGGCACAGGCAGCCATAAAAGGCAGTTCTGAATGTTCGGTTGGGAAGGAGACTTACACTTGCTGCCAAAACAGTGCAAGCTCTCGATAGTAGAGAAGAACACTTACTTTGCGAATTATAACATAAACAGCTCAGATTGTGAACCTAATCAACCCATACAGTAAAGCTTTACAGATTCATAGCACACATCCCGAACGCTCTACAGCGCCATCTAGTGAACAATATTAGTTAACCATACAACAACTGCAAAGCTCAATGCTTCATAGGCATAAGCCTGAATCAGCCACACTGCCATTTACATGTCGGTATTCAAAAAAAGTATAAAGTTGCCTTACATTACATTCCTCCAACCAACAATGACTTGCAAAACTGAGGAAAACTTTCATTAAAAAATAATAATAATTTCGTTTGGCTTTTAAGGGTCAACTGTGACTTCAATATAGAGTGGAACTTTCCAGTCAGTCAGTTACTATGTCATCAGCTTAGCGGGTTGTGAAAAAAATTATAAATGTTCTGTGCTGTGGCTTGGCCTACAATGGGATCTAGTTGATGATATTCAGCGTTGCACAGCTGATGGATGCTGGAGAAGTGTTGGAGCAGGGCCATGGCTTTAACCTTCCCTACCCCAGGAATCTGCTGAACGAGGGACATCACCACAGGGTCCAAGAGCCTAGACACACTCTTCCTGCGGAATGGGTTTTCTTTACTCTCCATGTTAACCTGCAAAGACAGAAGCAAAAGTGCAAACAGACATAATACATTTTATTGAATAGCGTTGGAGTGGACACATCTTCACAGCATTTATTATTTAATTACAGCATTGTTTATTGTGAAACATGTTTATAGCAAAGTAAATTTCTACCACACCTAATTCACACAAATTAATAATATTCATTCAATTTCAAGGGAGCATTAATAATTTGCCTGGCCTATATTCAGATGTGGCAATTACTTACCATCTGAGAGATGAGCTGAGAAGCCTCTATTTGACTGCCAACAGGGAGCAGTGTCAAACCAAGCTCAAACACCACAAACTTCTGAATGGCAGAAAAGCTCTGCTCAGTGACTCTGGTCTTCTCCACTAACACGGTCTCTTGGAATGTTGTGTGTGCCTTTAAAATAAATGGGGAGGCAAGTTGAGATACACACAGATGATACAAAAGTATGGTGTATTCAAATACTTACATTTCTATACCGAACAAGCTTTCTTTTGTAGTTATTTCCTGTCACAATATCTGATTCAGACACATACAGGATGCATCTCTTATTGGGTAGATGAAAGTCCAACACACCAAGCTCCTTCTCAAAGATGACTTTTACACTTCCTGCAACAAGTACAACAATGAAAAGCTTAACGAGCGGCGATAATTTTGTGGTCTAGTAGTAGTATGTTAAATCGTAGCTTGTTAAACCTCCAGTAGCCCTTCAAATTACTAGGACTACTAATACAACCCCATAGCTAGCTATATCACGTTTTGTACTCCGGAAAAATACGTTGTATTCACAATTTCACATCCGAAAAAAGCTGAGAGAGCTTACAATTTTCAATATAGACAGATAGGATGTTACAAAACAATTATAAAATCAGTTAACGTGAGCTAAATTCCACTATCGGCTATACCTTTAAAGTTTTGCACAAGGACTGAACCTCTCCATTTATCATCAGCAATAACATGACCATAAGGAGGAACAACATTCAAAAGAACCGGACATTTCGTTTCCATTTCACAATGGTTTTCGTCTCAAAGCTATTGTTTTTCTTCTACTGTAGCTAAATATGTTTCGACTTTCTCTAATGTCCGTTTTCTTGTGTTGCACTGTACTTTATCTCAACGTTGGGCCACCACAGCTTTTCGAAACACAGTCCCAAATCACTTGCTCGCGTGGTAGTTTGCAGCTTGAATTTATTAATTAAAAAACTCAATATCGCCATCTACCTGTAGGACACTAAAATGACCCACGCCCTGCCACCTCTGATTTCATTGTTTAGCGCTGTAGGCGGTAATTGGTTTACTGCCACCTCTGGAAGTCAACAGAATCGCGACTAGTACCTAGCCATGTTGAGACGACTACGGCCACGTTGCGTGCATGTTGAGACCGTCAAGTTTCGATAGTAAAATAAGGCAAGTTAATTAAGTGCCGACATAAGTGTGGCTATATCGAACAGTGAAAAATACAAATAGTTAATTGTACTATAATGACCAAGTCCAGCAGGGACGTGCATGCTTTTCTTTTGCTGGTGCTCCTTCCGAAATATTTCTTCTTAGCATGCTATAGCTTTGTTGGCGGGCTAGCTACTTTTACAAGCTAACTTGTGCCATGCTGTTCCATCATAATACCAAGAGTTTTTACATAATAAGGGTGCCCGTAAACACTTATATAGTTAGCCACATTATTTAATTACAATAAACTGTATTTCCCTTGCAGTGCCTTCAATTATTCAATTCTTGGCTGAGCTGACAATACTTGGAGAAAGCCATGCTAGAAATATCAATTATAAAGGTATGCATATACCTGCAATAAAACAAATGTATTATTGTACATGACAAACCTCATTGCCTTAAGTTTGAAGAGCATACATACAGCCTTGCTTTTAACAGAACTTTCACTTGTTGATCACACTTATTTTATCCTCTAGGTTGAGAACCCGTCCTGTCTTTGGGGCCGGATTGTTAAGGCTCAAGGTATAGAAGCAGATAGTTCAAAAGAATATGATAATCTTCAAGTGAAGATGAACCTCTTCTACCACACGGTCAATCAGGATGTGCAGAAATTAAAGCCATCATCTATTGAAGAAGGGCAGGTAAGCACTTCAACTGGTTTAAATGTCTTCAAACTTAATCAAAGCATTAGCCAAGATGATAAATTATTATTATTGTCTCCCAGGTATGTGTGGTGTACTTCTCTGCCATGAAGTCCTGGTGCCGAGCCACTGTTGAGTCTCTCTTCCTAGGAACAGTGGGCAGTCAGGCCATGTGCTTCCTGGTGGACCACGGGGAACGTGTCATCGTCAGCTCTGATGAGTAAATCCTGGCTTAATAATTCTGCTACAGACTAGAATAGTATGGGAAATAAATGTAATATTGTCTTCTTAACACCCATGTGACTGACGTCAATGACAAATTATCTATTAGCTACATAGGACCTCCCAGATACATAGAGTAAAATGAGTGCAAATAGCAATGGTTTCTTTGTGGAAACAGCTTTGATCGTGTGTAAGTAAGCTCAGTGGATTTTGTGATGGTGCACCAGAAAGGGGAGCCCATAGATTTTGCTGTGTCCTTTGTATGTGGACAGTGTGCTACGAGTTTCAGAAAATGGCTAATTTGCATGACGCGTTTCAATTCTATTTGCAGGATGCGGGCTCCTCTGGAAAAGTTCCTGCTGCTGCCCTTCTGGGTGAGGAAGTTCCATCTGGCGGGTATCAGCCCCACCAGGCTTCAGGTGTCCATCTGTGAAGAAAAGGCTGAGCTCATGTAGGTCGGATGCTCTAAATCAGTGCCTCGAAACCCTTATGAAGGTTGAAATAGAGCGGGTTGACTAAAGAACCATTGAACCCTTTTTCATTCTAGACCCGCCGTACAGTGGGACAGCTCTGCTACTCGCTACCTACACAATCTCTTACAAGGTAAGCTACATACTGTATTGTTTTACTAATAAAACAATGTTTGTTTTACTTGGCCAATTACATTTTGAGATTTCTATGTTTAGCTTCTACACAGATGGAGGCAGTGCTGCGGGACTCCCAGCCCGATTCCACAGCCATTGAGCTATATTTGACCATCAAGAATGTAAAGGTATTTGTGAGGGTTGTGACTGCATCTGTCCAGTAGAGGGCGATACAGGACCGTGGTGATGACATTCCTCTGACAGATCACCAAGTGGAACCAGGTGAGTTCAATCTGGTGATTAGTTGGAGGAACATTATTTATGGGTGTCGGCTTTGTCTCAGAGGGAGAGCAGCAAACAGAGAGCTGGGTTGCCGCTGAGCAAAACAAAACAAAAAACAGACAGTAGTGTTGGTTTGGGAGTAGCCCTTTTATTAGCAGTCCCTGGGTCTCCCCCTCAATCTCTCACACACACACACACACACACACACACACACACACACACACACACACACAGAGCCTGGAGCTGTATTGCTGCTGTGGCTGCCGTAGATGTTGCATTTGCTGTAGCTCTTGCCTTTGTTTGCTCAGAATGCCCTGTCGTGACCCAGCTCTCTGTTTCCAAAGGAGAGCTGCAAACAAAGCAGACACCCCTAAATAGTGTCCTCCAACTAATCACCAGATTGAGCTCACCTGGTTCTACTTGGTGATCTGTCAGAGGAATGCCTCATCACGGTCCTGCAGCGCCCTCTACGGGACAGATGCCGTCACATCCCTCACAGTATTGTATTGATCAAACTGACGAATGATCCTCCTGATTTGAAGTGGACATTAGCTTTACATCCTGATATAGTTGAAGTTATATTTTGAGCAGTTCTGAAGAGATTTCAGTAGTTCAGGTAGCTCCAAGTACAAGCTGTTTACTCTACTGTTTATTTTATTCCAGATCTGCGTGAACGACGATCTAGTCAACAAGAAGTTTGCCTACTTCTCTAGTGAGAAGACCCTCAGCAGTGGGCAGACCGGTGTTGTTGACCGTACTCCCGCTATATTGGCTTGTGACATCTTCGCGGACACGGACATCTTCTTGGCAACAAACGGTTGCGCTATGAGGCCCCTGTCACGTAGTGTCTCTTCCCTGAAAACCCCCGTTGCTGCCGCGGAAGGTAAATGCATCAGTTACGACTTATTGGGTCGTCCGTACAAATGGCTTTTATAACTGTCAATCAATTGCTCACACGACTACATCATGAAATAAATGAAGGCAAATGCTTGATGAGAATTTATTTAAATGAAACCCGTAGGCGTGGCCGCAAAGAGAGGGATATCAGAGTTGGGACAAGGCGACTCTGAGGCTTCCAGTGATGAATCTCGGGTGACTGTCAAACGCCATATTGCTTAATGCCAAATTCTCTGGCCACAGTACAAACTGCACAAGTGTTACGGTAATTCCTCTAGTCTTGGACTGTGTGTTATGCCCTCTTTGTTGTTTGGCAGAAAAACCAAGAGAATTACAAAAAAGTTGATGGAGGCAAAGCTAAATTTAGGCATGGCAACAAGAGCAGAGCTGAGAAGAGGCCCCAAAGAAACCTAGGGGCTGCTGATCCAAGGCAAGTTTACAATCTTGTTTAGTTGTTCCTTTTGCGAGGATTTTTTCCATAACTGCATTTTGAGTGGGGATTGTTTTATTTTGACATATTTGTTTTTCTCCCTCCTACAGTTATACACCAGAAGACACAGACACGACTCTTGTGTCGGCGCTGCACAAAAATCTCAATCTTTTCAGGTAAATTAGGGTGACATGATGCAGGGATTTTTTTTAATTGTTTTATGTCTCCAAACCTTTTTAAGCACTAATACTTTCATCTACAGATTCCTTAAGTTTTTGAATCCTGCCTCAAGTGGGGTGAGTGATCGAATTCAGATGTTTTACATTTTTATTCTACATGCAGATAGTATTAACAGCCTCACCACCTGCATTTAGCACCGTGAATAACACTGTTTTCTTATGTATTCCCAGGCTGTTCTGAATGGGGAGCAGGATGGTCTTCAGCAGGTGTCTGTGGTGACACAGGAAGAAGCAGCGTCCGGTACACCTCATGACCCGCCAGGAGAACCAACCCTCTGGTATGCTTTAGCCCTGTGTGACCAGGTTATCTGGACGCTTTGTTTTGTCATTGTGCTACTTTACTTAAGACCAGATACTCTGGTGAAAACTGAATGTAGCACAATTAGGATAACTTAAAACGGGTTGGGCTTACTTAATAGTAGTGTGACATTGTAGAAGTAACACTGATAACAGTCCGATAATATAGCAACCCTAACAGAAATATTTTCATGTTTCTACTACAGTGAAATATGACCCGTTTTTACTTTGCCCTGTCTTGCAGCAATGGAGAGAGCAAGCATGGCCAAGTTGACTCTGAACCGGTGCAACATCTTGAGCCAAGGTGCACTATATATCTTCTATTGATCAAAGCTATACAAACTTTACAGTGCTAAATTTAGTGTTTTTCAAAAATTATTCAATAAAAAAAAAAAAAGTTTAGTGGTTTGCATCTCTTATGGAATATGCCTTGGCAGTTCTCCCGTTGACCCAGTAGGAAACACTGTCCAAGCTCAAGAATACTCTTGGACCACTATGGAAGAGACGTTTGCCTGTTCAAGGTGACTTCCCACCATTTTGAAGTGCAGTATCTGTGTGTTGGTTACTTGTGCATGTAAAATGAAGCAAACATTTTATTTTGTGTGCTTGTGAACCACAGTCTCACAATACTCCCAACTAGCTGTTGTCTGATGACTTCTTTTTAACACCACAGGTTGCTGCAATTGCTGAATCCTGACCCTCTGAACCCAGACATGGACTCCTCTGATGTCCCTGTAAGCATTCTGCAGTCCTTGCAAGCAGCTTTTTCTCCACGGCATGCAACTAAACAGACCTATGGTAGGTGTTCCAACGCAGTGTGTGATCACCTGGGTTTGTTACCTTTGACGGCAGGTGGTCTGCACTGACCCCAGCAGGAGTGGGGTGGTGGTGCACTCTAGCCTCCCCCTGGAGCCATGCACCAGCCTGGCCTGCGCGCCCATCAGCGACATCTACCGCAGGGTAACACTTACCTGACCTAACAATGCACTTGCACCCCAGTCCATGTTTTTTTAATGGAGAAACCATTAACCATATACTCTACCTGGGCTCTGTACTAGAGATAAGTGTGTTTGTGTGTGTGTGTGTGTGTGTGAACAGATCCTGACGAGGAAGAAGTATCCAGGCCCATCAGTGGCCGAGAGCTACTGCTGGCCGGCAGTGGCTAGAGGTTGTGACACGCTCCTCATCTCTCAGAGTGCTGACCAGCCCCTCTCTTACATGCCCCCCTTCTTGGCCCACATACAGCTGTCCTCTGTGTTCAGCGGCCTCTCTTCTAGAGCTGGAGTGAGAGCATTCACCTATCCCCTGTTCTTCTACATTAATATTAGTGGATCATCGGGAGTCTGCCATATATATACATGTTCCATTAAAATAAAATTGAACGTTTTCCAATATTCATTTCACATACACTGGTTTGCAGTAATTTGGAATCACTAAGAAGAAGTTCATTTAATACATTTCTGGTCAAAATCTTCTTTATTGAGAAAGCTATTCGTCCATATTTGACCCAGAATTTAACTTTAGAAATGCGAGTGCGTTATTGTAGGCAATTTACCGGCTTTATTAAACAGAATAGTGGTGTTAAATAACCAATCAATATTTAAAAATGGTTAAGTAACGAGAAGCTTAAAGTTTGATGTTAGGGCACTGGATTAATTGTCACTGAAAATGGGACTTTGTAGAATTAGTGTCATAAATTTAGTTTAGTAGCAAGTGTTAATACTTTGTTACTTTTTTATGCTATCAAAAACCAAACAATTTCTTAGTGATTCCAAACATTTGCACTCAAATGTAACATGCATTTGTAAGCCCTTATTTGTTAATGTCTAGCGACAAAGTCCATTAATACATGAAGATGACTGTAATGCAATAAAAATAATAGCAGAATGCATCATTGGCATTCAAATGAGTGATGTGCTATAATATTGAAGTCTATAAATATATTTTTATATAGAAAACTTAACATCGCCAGTAGAGTGTATCTGACTGTCCATCGTGTGACTTGTTGTGTGTCCAGCCCATCGCGGTGATCCTATGCCCGGGCTGGGAGAAGGCCCAGACTGTGTTTGATTTGCTGGAGGAGAGCCAGGTTGGCCAGTCGTTGCACCCCCTAGTAGTGCTGGTGGGCCAGGGCAAGGATGAGGCCAAGGCTGTCAAGATCCCCAACAACTGTAAGCCTGCAGTCTCTGCTTACCATTGATCTTAAGCCACAGTGTGTTTCAGGTTTGACTACACTGCCTGGACAACAGTACCGGAGTTGCTTAAACACTGCTGTTTGATGATAGTCAAAATACATTTGGACCAGAAAAAGCTGTTAGACGATCCTACAAAAAAAAAGTCACAAAATCACACTCACCATAGGGTTCCACTGTCTTTGGTGTTATAAAGTTTTGTACCCACCCCCTAGGCCAGTTGGTGGTGACCACCCCCTTCACCCTGGTGCGCCTGTTGTCTTTCCACTGCTTCCTGTTCTTACGTCTGTGTCATCTGGTTCTGGACCGGGTGGACCTGCTCTTTGCCCAGGCCAATGACGAGGTCAGAAGGCACATTACACCTGGTCGACATTGGCAACCCTCTATATGACATTATAATGCAATTAAGATGGGGGCAGGGAATGGCAGAGGGTGTGGCACCGTACTAGCCAGGGTCCACACACATGCATTGGCTTTATGGGGTGGCTTTAGTTAATGTGTGTACCATCTACTTGGTTATTAGTTCTATGCTATTTGACTCCCCTCAGATGACCACCGTGCTGCAGCACTTCCAGAAGGTGACGTCCAGTGAGGACCGGGCCTCCTGCCCGCGGCAGATCATCGCCGTGGCACAGCGCTGGAGCAGCCACATGGAGGGCCTGCTCACCGAGCATATGAACCACCCCTGTCTCATCGTCACGGTCATGGGGGAGGCCGCGCTTTATGGCAACGTGCAACAGGTCTGTTTCGACGGGGAACGGGACTAACCCTGTGACCTTGGTTCATTTGACTACAAGCAGTGCATATGGATGTTAGACTATTCATGAATAAAACATGTAAAGTTCTACTAGCCAAGTAAGCACTGAATGTTACTCAACCTTTTCGTTTATAAGGTAGTCACAGTATGCCTATTAGTCTTGTAGTTATTTCTGTCAAATATTCATCTTAAAATACATATTTTGCACTCTGATCAATTTTCTCTAGTTGATCCTTCTATGTTTGGACTGCACCAAGATCACAGTGCTGTTGGGTGCGTTGGATTTCCACCCTGACGTGGCGCAGAAAACCCTCATCGTTGCAAACTCTGCTGAGGAGGTGGAACACGTCTACAAGGTATTTTAAAGGCTTTTTTCATTAAAAGGTTGCAAATAAGTAAATTAATGGAGCGTTTCTGATATTTCCAAAGTACCATTGCTCTGTGTTATTTACTTCTTTTACATTTTGTCTTGTTTGTAGGCAGTGAGCAACACCTCTGCGTTCTCCCTGAAGGTCCACGAGGGTTTGACCTCCCAATTTGACTTTGTCGTTGAGCAATGGAAAAAGGACGTTGGACCTGGCACCCAAGTCATCCTGGGTAATTTAAGGTTTTTCCCCTTGGAATTGCCATTGCGTTGTGAGCTGTATTAAAGTTTTTGTTCAACTTGAAATTATTTGACCTTTGACCTCCAGTGACCACCAATGACTGCATGAAGGCTCTGGGGATCAGGGATGCGACGTGTGTGGTCCATTACGGCTTTCCAAGCACCCCAAAGGTGTTTGGCAGCCGTCTCTTTTGCATGTTGGAGAACTTCCGCAACCTCTCAGACACGGTATGACGTAAAGGATATTCAAGCTGTTGGTAACAAAAAATGTATGTATTTGTGTCGAAGATATTAGAAAGGGGTAGGTCGGAGATTACCCTAAAAAAAACATTCATGCATAAATGGTTTTACAGCCTTCTCCAATTTTAGTATACTTCCTGACTTAAAAAAAAAGAAAAATATTAAATTGGTTTCTCTTTCATTACTGATTACAGCATTGTTGATGTTGTAACAACATATCCTGTGTTTTTACAGTCTAAATATACATTTCATCAAATGAACATGCCTGCTGCAGAGCTAGTCCCACAAACATATTTGCTCTCTATAGGAGCATTGTGAAAAGGCCTCCTCAAGGTGTTCCAAGTCCGTGCTGCTGTTGTCCGAGAGGAACGCCCGCCATGTTATCGGCGTGCTGCGCTACCTGAAGCGGACGCAGGCCTTGCTGCCACCGGAGCTGCTGCAATTTGCCCAGGGCGTCCTGCAGGCCAAGGAGGAGCAGAAGACGGACCGGCCCCTCTGTTTCTACCTCAAGAGCTTTGGCTTCTGCAAGTGAGCGTCGCGTATCGTGAAAAATACATGTTTCCTTGAATTTAGATACCATAAGCTGAGATACACGTGCATGCTTTTTCATTCCAAAAAACATTATGAATTTGGTTGAACTCATTTAGGCTTTAGGCTCGTGGTGTACGTGAAATATCATCTCTGTTTGTAGGAACAGCAGCATGTGCTCCGATCGCCACGCCTTCAGCCCTGAACAAGACCGGTCATCCCTCCCAGACTCTGGGACCATAGTGGTAAGTTTGAAGCGCTGCTTCATCGTATCAATGAAACAGGCATGCTTTTTATATTAATGGACCATGTGGATATGATCTTTTAGTTTGTTTCCTTTTTCTACGTGAAGGTTTTGCCCTTGTACATCAAAACGGCCTCAGTCTACTCTGGGCGCATTGTGCGCAAACAGGACGACCCTTACGAGCTCCTGGCGGCTGAAATGGCGCGTCACTACGTCACAGAGAAACTGTGCGCCACTGAGGTGGTGAGTGGAGGCCTCTATGGACTTATGGAGGAAGAAGTCTTTCACAGGTGTGAACACCAACACATCATCAAGTCATGTATATGTATATGCATATGCATAGTCTGATTGCTTGCTAATTAAAGATGTCACATCCCTTTCCTTAACAATGCCCCCTTGTCCTCTGTTCCTTTGCCCAGGGTGCGCCTGACCTCGGTGCCGGACAGGGGCGAGCGTCTCTTCTGGAGCGTGACGGCGCTGTTCGTGGACGAGGGGCGGGAGCAGGAGGTGAAGGCCCACCAGCTGCTTCGGCTGCCCGCCCAGTTCCACACGCTGCCGCCGCAGGCCGTGGAGATCGTCCTGTGCCGCGTCCAACCCATCGACGCTGAGCTGGACTGGAACCCCAAGGTCTGGGACCAATTGTTGAAAGGGACACAGGCTCTTGTGACGGATATCGTCGCAACGCCACTTGTCAAATGCGCAGACCTAATTCGAGACTTTCAAATCGGATTAGGTACTAATGTTCTGGATAAAGTTATCTTTATATTGTGCTTGTCTGATCCAAAAGGTCACTCGAGTACTCAGCCAGAAGATCAAAGGCCTCCATCACCAAGCCAAGCTAGTTCTGAGTCTGGGAAACACTGTGTTTGTTGACCCTATGGTAGGTTTTCATCTGAATACCGTAGCGTAGCATTGTGTTCTTATCCTGGTTTTGAGATCTAATCAGTTCTGTAATTTCCTGTCTAAAGGTGCGAATAATCCGTCTGCCCGGCCTGAAGACGTTCATTAACGAGTACAACGTCCACTCTGAGATCCTTAACACGGGGATGGGGACCAGCAACCCATCCCACCTAGACCTGCTCAAAGAGTTCTGCCAAGGGACAGGGCCTTCGTCAGCGGGGGAGAACCCATTGGACTCTGAGTGAGTTAAAACATACAGTAACTGCTTTATCAGTGCTCAGTTAATGATGTTAAATCGTTCTCTGAGTTATAAAGTAAATTTACATAGCGGAGAGTGGAGGATTGGCTTTCTGATGTGTCATAATGCGTTTGTGTCGGCAGGCCTGTGGGTTCCGAGGTGTCCCTGGAGGAAAAGGTCCAGGCTGCGGAGAGGCTCCTGGCCCACAGGATGAGAGCAGCCGTGGAGAGCCTGCACTGTGGCCTGGAGCTGTCGGCGGCCTCTACCCCAGCCCCATCCTCTGCACACGTTGCAGCCCCTGCCCAGTGCCTGAGTGAGTTGTCAGACCCACCTCCACTGCAGGTCCAGGCGGCTGCTGCATCCCAGGCTGAACGCCATGTCCTCGTCTCAGCCGTACCTGAACCACTGGTCGTTGCCACTCCAGAAGCTCTCCCGGAAAGCCAGCCAAAGATACCGCACAGGAGCCTGGCTTCAGAGCAGAGCAGCAGCCCCATTGCCACCCTAAAGGACACAGCACAATGGCTGAGGTTGGTGTCTTTGGCCTCGCTGACAGAGAGAAGCTTACTACACTAAGTCAACCAGTGATGCTCCTCACATGTTTTTTCACGTTTACTGCTTTCCTTGGCTTGCATTGGGGCTGTCAGTCTAGCAATGCTCTACAACTGGATAGGACTTAGTTGTGGTTAAGAATTCCATCTGCTTCAAGCTAAATAAATGTGTATGCCAATAAAAAAACATTTCTGAAGGTTGAGGTTACTGTTGCTTTCAGGTATTTTAATTTTATTTTTTCTCATGGAACATTTCTCACATTTTACATAGGCCCGCTTTTTAATATAAGTACCATTTGATGCTGCTACTCTAATAGTTTGCCATTCCCCAGCCATATTTATTAACTTTGTACTGTGCAGGAATATGAGCCTGAATGGTATTCCCACCGGACGTGGGATGACTGCAGTCCATGCACCATGTGAAAATGGTATGAAAACAACAGATTTCTTTCAAGTTTAAATAAACTGTGTGCCCAATAATAATTGCACGTTCCTTAAGGGTGGTTTTGCGGTTGCTGCATCTGTTATATACCAACTTTAGGCATTTACGATGATAAAAGACCAATCAATGGTGAGCAGCGCGTCGCTTCAGACAACACCATTACTATTGAGAAAGCCAAAAAGATGGACTCACCTAAAGGGTAAGTTTCTGCTTTTTGCCTATCCCAACTAAAATTACATTTCCTATAAATATTACTTCTGAATTGGATTTTAATGTACTGTTTTAATGTCCCTTTCAGTTTCCACCCACAGATCAAGTGGTTCCAGAGAGAGGACAAGGTCATTCTTAACATAAAACTCACTTCTCCAGTGTCACAGACATGCCTATTCTTCCCTGGCAGAGTGGTTTACAGGTTAGTTGAATGTGGACCATTGCTGTTGCATAAGTTTGATGGTCTTAATAATGTTCAAATGTAATGTTGTCTAGTCTTCCAAATTATACTGTGAATCTCACTAAAGAAAGATCATTCGACGTAAAATAAACAAATGATTAACCGATTGGCTGTCTATAGTGGCAGTGTGAACAACAGGCCCTACGTGGCTGACCTGGAGCTCCACAGCACTATTGCCTCCGACGAGTGCACCTGGGAAATGAAATGCAATGAGCCTGTCCTGACGTTGATAAAAGAGCATCGGCAAGACTGGAAGACGCTCCTGAAGCAAAAGGTAGAAGGCTGCTGTTTCACAGAACCCTTTATTGTTAAATACTGTTCTATAGACTTTTTTTACTTTAAGAAAATCAAGAGTAGGCCCGCTTTTTTCAAGGTCCCTTTTTTGTTTCCTTTTAACAGAGTAACTTCGTTAGTTATGACTTTGATCGATTTGATGAGGAAGAAGAGAGAACATCAAATGGTAAGATGTGACTCATACGCAAGTATCAATGTGCACAGCATGTGGATATTTCAGAGTTATTAAGTTAAAGAGGCTAAATAATAATCATACGTATGACTTTGGAAAGTGTTAAGACACATACAGTTGTCTTTTTGATTCTCAATCCACGAACTAACCCACAATAACCAAGTGAACAAAAACATTCTTGCACATTTACTATAAATCAAAAGCTGATGTATAATTAACATTAGTAGTCTGACCCTTAATTAACATTTTTTTAAGCACAATAAAAAAGCAAATACATCATGTTTTTTTGGGTTATTCTCATCAAGCTTTGTACACCTGGATTTGAGACATTCCCCAGTCTTCCAGACAGATTCTGTTGATCTCAATCAGATTGTATGAGTGTCAGTTAACTGCTATAAATGGTTAAAGACTTTTGGAAACTATAGGAATATTCCTGGACTTGTGCTAAGTCCACTTCAGCAATGTTTAGACTGTGTGCTTCAGGTTTTTTTTACTTAAAGTAAACCTTTGGCCTAGGTTGTGTACACCATGGTGCACGTTTAATTCCACGTACGTGTTTTTTTATATTATTATTTTAATTTTTTTTTATTGCCAATTAAGCTAGAGGGACATCCCATTTGCAATATAAGCAAACAGAATGCACCAGAGCTCAATTTAAAGTGATAGCAATGGGTCCATAAACTTATCTAATTGAGATATTCAGCTTTATTTTCAAGCAAATGTGTATATTGTTCTCATTAGGGGATATTGTTTTTTTTATTTTATTTACCTCAAAAACAAATACAATAGGGTGCAAATCTTTAACAGGTATTAGCTTAATAGACGATTGTCACTATATTAAAATAACAAAAATAGGTACAATTATTTTGAAATGACAAAATGATTGGCCAGAGCTTTGTCAAACTAAAGAATGCCTGTTATCTTTTCCCACCAGGTCCTTGCTTTATGGCGCACACAGGAGAGGAAGGCTGCTATGTGAGCTCCGACAGTGAGAGTGACTGATAGAGAATTCTCTGTATTCACAGAACAGTAAGGATGTGTCATGCTGGGTTCTTTTGTAGGTGTGCAGTGCCGAGTAAACACTAGGGTACTGTATCAGTTCTGATTGTGGCTTCGAATCTATTCAGGTTTTTACACAGCACTGAGAGATTGTATCTCTGCTTTGCACATTTGTGGATCAATTTCTCCATACCTGCTCGAAGCATTCATCACAGCCGTGGCACTTTCAAGATTTTCTGACTCTTTTTTTCTCAGGCAGTTAGATTGATCTAGCAATGTGTTCTGATTTTCCTGATTATTTTTCATAAATCTTAACGAAACGTTGATAAAATTGGTTTCCATTGGAATTTATTCTGGATTACTGTGTTTTGTCAAAGAAAAGCCTCACAGGACAGCTGGCATCTTGTATTTTAGACCATCTTGTATCTTAGGGGCAATGCAAGCTTATATTGCAATGCATTATCAAAGTTTGTGACCTAGAAACTACCTTTTTTTTGCAGAATAGCGTTTTCCGTGAAGAGATGGCCATGTTGAATTTGCTGTTAGTAACAGCTACTAAAAGGGATAGTTCAACTTTTTGGAAAATAAGATATGTTCCTACTTATGTTCCTACTTAGATGATCAATATCAATGTTATGATTGTACGTCCAATAATTTGTTATTTAGGTAAGTAGGTAGGTAAATGTAGCCTAGCTTAGCAGCAATGGCTAAAAGCCAGTAATACGCTGTCGGACCTATTGTTGTGAGGCTGCCTACCTGACACTGTGGTTTTGCTCGCAACAATATGTCCGACCGCGGATCTGTTTCAGTATATCAGCTGACTAGGGGTAAGTAGGAAAATGTCTTATTTCCTAAAAGGTTTAACTTTAAGGGTTAGTGTTCTTTAAAAGATCCACAAGTTATCTCTTTATTACAGATAGTGTACACACTAGTCAATAATCAATGTGCTTCAAGTTCACATTGACAGTTTACATTGTCTGCAGACTTTTTGGTGTATTGGGGTTAGTGTATGAGCAGTAGGGAGAAAAGAAAATCTTTTACAACAGTATGTTATGGTTATAACCATAGTTAATACATTTTAAAAGATTGCTGTCCTAAACATTTCATTTCAGATCTAGTCAAACAGCCTGTTGGTCTCTAGCCAGTAACTACTTTTGCAAAGAAAGAACAAAGTGCCTAACAAGCAGAACCCATAACATCCATCCATCCAGTAGCTATACCGCTCATTGAAAATGAAATTACTTTGTGTATGTTAGCATCATTTTGCAGACAATACCCGTAATGACACATGTTGTGTGTGATAACAATTAAATATTATTTTGTATTCATCTTGCATGTTTACGCTATTGTAACCTTCCTTGAGTAATTGATGGACATAGTTGTGTTTTCATGTTGTAGTTAACAGCATTTTTGTCAAACTTGATTACTTTAATAACTAGTGCATGTTATACAGGGCATATTGCACTCTATTTACTTGCTGTCTAAAAGGGAAAGTTCGGTATTTTTTTATGTTTTACCTTATCCAAAGGGATAGTTTGGTATTTTGGATGTTTTACCTTAAGCCACTGTTTCTCAACTCCTCAATTTAACCATTAACAGCCCAAAGGGATTTTTTTTTCTTCTGCTAGACATTTAGCTTCATACTAATTGTTTTATCAGAAATATCTGATAAAGCTTGAATCCTAACCATTGAATTTGCAAAGTTAGGTATATTGGTTCATTGCACATGCTTGCAACCTTGATCTGAAACAAATCAGGCTTTTTTACTCAAGCTATGCTAATCACAATCTATGTCTGATCAAAACGTCACAAATCCTGATCTATCCCTTTAAGGAAAAATAGTATGGTTAGCATATTAGCAACATATTTTAATTTAGCCTATTCAAGTACAACATATTGGATGTACTGATTATTGTTTGCTGCAGCTTGAATGAAGAATGATAATGTTGTTTAGATCAGGGTTGTTTTTCTCTATTGGCCTGTTGGGAGAGTATTAACAAAACAATGTTATTGAATATTGTCCATAAAGATATTTTCTTTTAAATTGAAATCATTTGAATTGCGTTGTCTACAGAGGACAGCTGACAGAACGTTTTTTGTCCGCTAGAATGTTTGGCACCCCCATTTTTGTGTGTGTTACAGCAAGTACAATTTATGTTATAGTACTTTATGATTGGCTAAACCTAGGAAGGCTTTAAATATGTGTCTTTATTTAAGGGGCAAAGTAATAGTCACAGATTCGAGGGAATGCACTTGTTTCATAAGCCGTTGCATTTTCATTTAAAAATATTAATTTAGCAAGATGCTAATTTGTTTGCTTATTTGCGGTCTCATTTTTAAGTTTATCTGGTTGCCTAGAGCAGTCTGGCAACGTTGTTTAATATGCGGTAAGGCCATGGGTATAATTTATGGTAGGGACGGTATAGGGGCATGTCCCTACCACTTTTCTGATTTCTTAAAATTGTCCCCACCAGTTTTTTTATTAGGTTTTTGTTTAATTGCATATGCATTTTAAATAAAACAATTTCCATCGGCTCTACAAAGGGTTAAATCCCTCGTTACACATGGATGAAACATAGTTTCTATTGGTATTTCTTCGCTATGATCCCACCCAGAGCCATATAGAGAGCAATGCAGTTGTGAAATGATGTATTTAGCAATTTGTTAATAGTGTAATTTATAAATAAATTGTCAAGTACGTTGTTTGTGCCTAATTCATTTGTGAATATTAAGAGTAATGCAATTCCATTATGAAACAGATTTTTCTCAATTTAGCAGATTACCCTATTTGCTTAGTTGCTCAATAACATTAAAACAATTGCCTTGGTTGCACCATTCATAGACTTCATAGCCATTTGCTACATACAGGCCATAGGCTGAAACAAATCACAAATTGTGTAGTGTCCGGGCTACCACTTTTTTAGGAAGCTAAAATAAGGATCTGATTTGGAAATGTTGGGTTTAACACAGCTATACATCTGGATTGGGCAATACTGTGTAATATGTCATTCCTATTGGGGTTAAAGTTGCTATCTAGCAAACACTTTGCTGGGCCCATGGAATATTTTACTAAGGGCCTCAATATTTGCCAATGAGTGCTGAATCTATTTGGGTAGCACTAACTCAACCCCAATAAAGTGTAGACTGTTGACTTTAAAGAAACCCAAATATGTGCAACGCCTTTGCTGAGTCCACATTGGCTTGTATCGATTTTGCAGTTCATTCTAGCCACATCTCAAAATGAAAGTGCTGTTTGGTGTTAACAATGCTTTGTTTTATTATACATTCTGATGGATGTGCATGTTATATGACTAGTAAGTTAAGTCAACTTTTGCTCTACTTTTTTAAATATTGGGTCGCCCTCTGGAGGCTAAAGCATTCATAAAATAATTACAATACATTGGACTTGTTTCACGCTTTTCTTAACTATTGGGTATGAACACAGGGTAAAATCATTTAAAAGGTACATGTATAAATAAAAGACAAATGGGCAGTTAAATACTAGAGGAATTGTGAAATGGAGGAAAGAAGTGAAGGAGGCTAACTGGTAAACACAAGCTTGAGAAGGGGGGTTGTGAGGGTCTGCTTGAAAGATGGCAGGGCCCCTCACTGATTTTACTGACAGTGTATATTATGCTAATGACTTAGGAACCTATGAAATTTTTTTATATTTTGGGGGAGATTAACTGTTAGCCTATGTTCTTTAGAGCACGATTTAGCAGTATTACTGTAGGAAGATGGAGGTATTCCCAAGTTCATTTTAATTTGACATTTATAAATGCAAGGATAGTTTTGTTTTTATGTTATAGTAAATATTGATAAAAGGAGAACGTACTGTAACTAGACTGAACACCATATATTCCAAGCTATTCTTTGTGATAAGTCTAATTAGGCCTACTTTTGTACAATCAGAAACAGATAACTTGTAAAAACTGAGCTTCTCCTTCATTGAGTGCATCCTAGATGATTGGCATAACTGAAGTAGGTCAAAACAAGTCTACCTACTGCAAGAGTTCTTTTTATATATAAATCCTATAACAGTATTCCACTGTAGAATTTAAGAAAATGTAATATCATATTACTTTGCACAATTGTATCACCGTTGGCCAGGTTCTAAAGACTGATCAATATTTGATTATGTACAGAGAACCTCGATAGGTGTATAGGCAGGCCTACAGTAAATAATTATAAAGCAATTGTTCAAAATAATAAAACCAATTGAAACCATAGACATTTAAACTGAGCACCAAAAAGTTATTTTTTATTATAAACAGCGTTACAATTGACTCCAACCGTACCACCCATGGTAAGCGACCTTGCTAGCTAGAAACAAGGATAGCTAATATTTGACAAATATACAGATGACAACAGAATGGCCATCAAAACTACCAATTTAAATTTATATACATTAAAGGTTTAGAGTAGACGGTATGAGGGAAATACTGTTGATGGAAAAAATACTTAAACACCTCAAAGATGAATCGTCAGTTGGTCCTTCTGCAGGCAGATAGGGATCACCACACCACCACATGTGCATAACCAGGTGCATTGCTCTGTCTCCTTTGGTGCGACTTGAGATGTTACAATTGCCCCTGGTTTCCCCATTTAGCCATAAATATCCTTCTCAATTTTTTGTACATTTTTAAATGGGAGGAGTCTATTACAATTTAGTTCAATTTGTAGATATCTGTTATAGATACCCGCAAACTTAATTTACAAAACTACTCATACAAAATTGTTTGTTCAGCGTATTACTGTCACACACCCACACTTTGATCTGTAGTCCTGTGCTGATGACGCAAGTGAAACACCTACTGGCTGACCGACCGTAGTAGGAGCGGCTGCAAGGACCACAAACAATTAGGAAACTGTCAACAACACTGTTCCTGAATCAAGCAAACAACGGAATTATTTCAGAAATGCAAACCAGAGACAGTGTGGTGTTAACATAACTAAACAGGTATCTATATTCTTCGCTTCACATCTAACGACGTTATGACAATCTGGCTAACTAACCACACTATTTTGAAAAATCATAGTCGGACTTGTGCTGGTGATGATTCTAGTAAGCCATAGCATAAGGCGATTTATGCATTAACCTGCGGAATGTCAGCTAGTAGCCTGTAAACGTTGGCGTATTAACTAGCGAGCCGGGGTAAGGAATTAAAAAAAGGTTAATCTAAAGTCAAAAACATTGACTCACTGACGATTTGTTTGTTAGCTGGTGTGCGCTAATGTAACGTTGATGCTAACTTTAGCTAGCTAGCTGATTTACCTCGCTCTGTTAGTGTTACTTGACATAAGTAGCCTGTCTCACGTACTTGGCTTGGGTGTCAGATCTGGTTGAGTTAAGTTTATTTGGAAACGTTTGCCGTTCACTGTTTGACTTCACTGAAATGGCATATTATTTTTTGCTTAAACATAAAAAACGTATCTATTTAGATTGTAGTTAACTACAACAGTATTCAAAACGCTCTGTCATGGCATGGGTTAGCTTAACTGATCAATGACTGAATCCGGCCAGCGTTATTGCCAAGCCACACTGTCTGCACTGGTCGTTTTTTGATGATCCCCTTGCATGCTACAACAATACAGTGAATGACAACTTATGACTACTGAAGATTTGAATATTAGCTATACAAACCAAACACAAGCTGGTGTACATTCTTCAGTAATTTGTTGGCGATAGTATCAGAGCAGAATGTTTGAAAACTTACTAGTAATGAAATTGTCAATGAGATATTTGTTCAAAAGACATACATTTTTTTAAGAAACATTTATTTGCATCAAGAAATATATCAGTATTGTATATTATTGATGTTTGTACCTATTTTTTTGTTCATCATTCATAGTCTTAAATACTAAGGAACCCCTCCCCTCTAACTTAGTCACTTTATATCAAGGAATTAGTGTGTTAATTATTTATTGATTCAGGATTTGTACTGGATTACTTTCCACCGCATGTCAACATTTTATATCGAGTAATTTCTATAATAGGAACAGATATGGAAAATCTTGGTATGGCATGTAAAATTTGTTTTAAAATGTGTGTAGGGCATGTTTATCAAAGCAGCGAACAACAATTGGATCACGGTATGCTTCAAAAATCAATGGCTTGACAGCCACCTCTACAGGCCTCTAAGAATCAACGTTCTGAGTCTTCCAGCCAAGCCTCTGTTGTTGACCATGGAATGCCTCCTTTTTCTCAAATGGAGATGGAAATCCCTTTGGATCCACAAAATGTGCTCTAAGCCGTGCACTCTTCTCAAGTCACGAGTGTGGAGAGGTTCCCCCAACTGGGGTTCTCATGCCAAGGCAGGTCACATGGCACATTCTTCAAGCAATAGAGCAGCTGAGCCTGATAGTAGAGATGTAGGGGTCCGGTCCTGGCCTCACAACACAGCTTCTCCATTAAGTTGAGGTCTTGCCTTCAGCTAATAGTAGCATACAGGGAAGTGTTTCGTTTTTTTTCTCTCTGTGCTCACATGATATGTCTTTTACGATCCAGCACCAGTGAAATTGTTGGAATCCCACGGCAGAAGGCTGCTGCAGGAGCAGCACTCGTAAAAATGAATCACAAGATTCTTGTATAAGACTTTTTTTAGGAACAAAGTTTAATTTAAGAATTTGATAATGATGTTAAAGTCAACATTAAACTTGAAAGTAAAAATGTTTGTTTTGAGGTGTGGCGGTTTATCTTATCCCAACCCCAGCAACGGCCTACTTTATTGGCTACTCGGTCAAGCTATTTCTGGTGACATTTTTGGCCTAGATCTTTAAAATTTGCTCGGTAGCCAATGTTTTCTCTTGTATGAAATCCCTTTTAAAAGCAGAGGTATTTCAAGTTTTTTTTCTCGCTGGTCCCTGCAACTGAAATACTGCGTTCTGATGACCAAGGGCACATTACACTGTATCCAAGTTCATTTCAACCCCCAATTTCCGATGAGTGAATAAAGATACATGGAAATGTAAAAGTAGATTTTTAAAGACTTGTTGACATATTGAAGCCATGTAATCGTACTCTAAATATGCTTGAAGAAATTAAAGAAGATCTTCCTGATAGACTATTTCATGGTCATATGATTTGTGACGCCACCTAAGCTGTAATAGCTTGTGATCTAGGTCTTTTCATGTTGCCCAGCCAAAGGTCTTGGACTGTAAGGAGATGCATGGATGATTATACACTCTTTATTAACAATAATACATTTTATTTGTAGTGCGCGTTACATTGGAATAACAATCTCAAAGTGCTACAAACATCTATTTAGTGTTGAATAGACTAAGTTTTGGGTGTACAGCTTATTGACCTCAGCAAGCCTCAGCCCCTGCTCTGCCTAGTTCTAATGGCTTACTGAGACTAAAGGCTAATCAGGTGATAAGATCTTCTCTCCTTTAGAAATACAGGTATCACTTAAAGTTACTGGCATGGCATATTGGCTACATTATAAAAATGTCTTCCTTTTTCAACAGGCCAACCCTTCTCACTGTATCTACCCCCCCCCCCCCCCTCCACTTCTTAATGACCTTGTCCACCCCTATTTTCTCAACCACCTCTTTTCTTGTCTCCATGTCCATCAGGAGTCAGTGTTGCAGGTCCTTATGGCTGTGTATGATGAGAACCTCCTGAAGAATCCTTTTTACTTGGCGCTGGAGAAGCAGAGACCCGACCTGTTCAGCCGCGTGGCAGAGTTCCATGGCATCGTAAGTGACAGACAAAAAAAGTGTGGTTTTGCATACAGTGCCTAGGCAGCTAGAGTCTTCACAAGTAGAACTGTTGCCTCATATAAGTTGTTAATTTGGACAGGCCTTAAAATGAAATCATTCTATATTAAATTTGTTCTGCGATGAATGAGGCCTTCTCCGTTGAGGTTACTCGCGCTGTAGGAAAAGACCATGCTGTTGGCGGGAAATTTGTCTTGCTAAGCTGCTGTTGAAAGGAAGTCCATTGAAGAGCTGTAATCACTTAGTGTAGATTATGAAAGTGAGGAACCCGTGCTCTGAGTCATCAGTCCTACTTCTCGGACAGCTCTCATTGGAGCACTTGTCTCGTAAACGCGTCCCGTACTCTGGAGATTCCAATCCTTCAGGACATTCCATAAAGGCATGCAACTTTGTCATATGCTCTTTTATGGTCGGCAAATGCTGGAGCATCAAGGCTTTTGTCTGACTAAGTGCCACAGAGTGCACAGATCTGATGTGAGCTCCCCCTTGTTACTGATTCACCCCAGGTTTTGGTGCCTTGCCAGGGAAGCTTAAGCGTGAATGCGTGCGCAGCAGCCCAGTTTGACAGCTACATTTTACAGCCTGTGGGAGACGCGTATCACACATTGGATGGCAAGGTAAGAGAGTCCAGACCAATGTCACGGTTAGTATTGTGATAACACCAGCTGCATCACTTCTTTTCTTTCACTATAAAAGAAAATGGGCTGTGCTTAGACATTCAAATTCAACAGATGATTGTTTATTTCATGCCACTCAAAACAAAATGAGCCGGACACGTTTGAGGGTGTAAGGGCTGAGGTATCCCCATTCTGAACTCAAACCTTACCCCGACCCACTGTGTTCCCGGCCGTGCATTAGGAGGTGAGCATCGAGGACCGGCAGGTGAGACTGGGAGCCGGCTTCCACGCCCCAGCCACCGTGCCCATCCTGTTTGAAGAGACCTTCTACAACGAGAAGGAGCAGGGCTACAGCATCCTGTGCATCGCGCGGCCCATCGACACGGACCAAAGCCCAGGTATCCGCCCGAAAGATTCTGTCGCGTGTATGATCGGAAGCCCCTCCCTCCATTCCGACCTACCACAAGTCACAAAGACGTACCAGCTGACCTCTCTTTGTCTCTCTCTCTCTCTCTCTCTCACTCACTCACTCCGCTCCCCTAGTGGAGGTGACGCCCAGCCCTGCCCTGTATTGCCTGAAGAATGTGGAGGACGTCAAGGAGTTCCTGGGCCGCCACACCGACCGATTGGACCGTATGGTCGCCTACTTCTGTAGCTCCTTCAAGGAGCAGGAGAGGAAGGGACTCCGTCACCACATTGTAAGAGCCCCCCTTACCGTCAGCACCCTGTGGAACGGACACTTTTATCCATGTGCAGTGCCGAGAGCAGGTGTTCAGACAGCCACATGTATTTTCATGTTGCTGCGTACTTTTATAGCACATGGGATTTTAAATTAAACAATTGCATAGGGGTTGGAGTGTAAATGATAAGCTTTCATTTGAGGGTATTAACATTTATTTGGAGTGACCTCTGCAGGAATCGACGCCCATTTTATGCATATTGTCGAAATTGATGACACCAAATTGACATAAACTTCAATAAAGTAATCTATTTCAGATTGTCATTTTACTTTTATCACAAACCCATGTGTATAGCTTGCATGATGTTGGAAGTGTCATGGTTTGGGATTAAGTTGCTGCACCAGGCAATGCACTTACTGTCAATAGAAAGAACCGTGAGTTGGGGTCGCAGTAGAAACAAACACTTTGTTGTATAAGTACTGAGGCTCAGCCCTGTGTGAGTGCGCGCGTGACCTCTTTGCTACTGAAGGCACTGTTTGATGCTACGTGTGTTGTTTCCCCCTCAGGACTCTGTGAATGCCCTTTATACCAGATGTCTTCAGTGCCTGCTGCGAGACTCTCGTCTGGTGAGTGTAGGCCCCGCAGTGGGAGCTTTTTGGCTGCCTACCATGGTGTGTATGAGATATCCATCCATACCTTATTGGTCTCTCTCCCCTGTTTTTCAGAAGCTGCTGGCCAAACAGGAGCTGCAGATGACTCTGCTCAAACAGGCAGTGGAGGTACAGTCGCTCAATTTGACTCCAAAACTGCATGCTCATACCTTTTGGTCAATTAGCTTGCTGAAAAACGATTGCATGCCAAATCACTAATCATTTCTAATCGGCTAACCATTTAAGGATTTTACAAGCCCTTTTCTTTCTGTAATTCCTAGATGTATATTCATCATGGTATCCATGATTTAATCTTTAACTTTGTGGGAACGCTTGAGGCGAGCCAGGTAAATAAATATTCCACGATTCGCCTCGCGTGAAAAAGTGTAAACCTGTGGGTGTGAAAGTATTGCTTGTATGCCATGGCAGGACGCGGCCTTCAACAAGACCGCAAGAAGCCTGCAGGACCTGCAGCAGAAAGACCTAGGAGTGAAAGCTGAGTTCAGGTCAGTTTGACCGTTAGCTTGTCGCTTTCTTTGTTTACCCACAGCGTTGATCCACCCAAACTCCCTTTGTCCTCCAGTCAATGACAAACTTAAACTGGCGGTTCAGTGTTAATCAATGGGCTGATATCGCTGTCACCTTTTCTCCCAGCATCAATATCCCCCGGGCCAAGAGGGAGCTGAGCCAGCTGAACCGCTGCACGTCCCCCCTCCACAAGCTGCTCTGCCTCAGGAAGGTGGCCCTAACCATCATGCAGTCCCCTAGCCACACAGGTTAGCCTCAGACTGACTGCTGGCTGGCTGGCTGAACGGTTGATCGCAATGGCTTTATCTCTGTGTCTGTATGCAAGAACGCAAATGTTCCATGACTTTGCCGCTTTGGGATTAGACGTACAGCGCCAGGCACTTACTGTAACTATTTTACACTGTGTCTCGATCAAGCAGACCGCGGTCACCTGCTGTGGAGGCAATGATCTACTGCTGTACACTAACACATCACATTGACATTCCCCTTTCTAACTAGTAGAACTATTATTTATAGTTGCCAATTGTTAACATGACCACGTTTAGCTGTGCTGATTCTTAAGAAAGCAATGTATAGCCACATCATGAGTAGTCCAGGTCTATCAGCTTAGCTCACACCACCTGACGGAGCTACCTGAAGTAAATGAACAGGTCAGCACGGGGAAAAGTTGGCTGAACTCCTCGTGGCTCCGGCACAATGCCCTCCTCACCGCAGCCCTGGCTCCTCGCTCTCCCGATAACATGATTTGGTGCCGTGGGTACCAAACAATATCCACACTGTGGCGGGGCGTAATGGCTCTATCCAGTTTGTTTTAGGAAGTCCAAGTTTGTTGACTAGACTACAACCCCTGTCCTGTGTGCACCAAGTGGTACGATCCTCTCTTAATTACTGTTTGTGCAGAAGTCAATTTACCAATTAGGCCTTGACCAATAAGGGCTGAGGGGGTGTTTTATGGAGTTTAGGTTGAGAGTGGTGGTTGCATAAGTGCCTGCACTCTGGTCACCTTAAAAGCCGTGTCCTATTTATAGATGTTTGGTTCTTGATTTTGTTGAATCTTGACTTGTCAAAGTAACTTAAGAACAGAGTTTTTAGAACATTTTATTTTTTGTCTGTCTTTTCAGTAAACATTGAGGCCATATGTGCAGACGACCTACTTTCTGTCATTTTGTATCTGCTTGTGAAGACAGAAATCCCAAATTGGTAAGTTTTTGTAGATCAAATTGTACAATCTAAAAATAGAAAATCTTAGCTCTGTAGTTCAGCTACTCTGATTTGACCAAACATTTCAAATTGATCAGTTTAATTGGAGGCAGCCTGGTTCATGAGTACCTTTTTAATAATGATGATTTTTTCAGGATGGCCAATCTGAGCTACATCAAGAACTTTCGCTTCAGTAACTCCACCACCTCCTGCAAAGACGAGCTGAGCTACTGCCTGACCTCCTTCGAGGCTGCCGTGGAGTTCATCAGCCAGGGAAACCTGACTCCCGACCACACGGTGGGTAACACACAAACCCACAAACCCACGCCTTTCTCAAACACGGCATTGTTGGTGAAGCAACAACATTAAGTCATTTGTTGCATTTAACCATTGCAAGAGAAATGTGATTGCCTTTCTGCTTTTGGTGGTAGCCTCTAGTTGACTTTGTACTCTGATGTTAACAGGGCTTAGGGGACCTTAACGGCAAGTGTCTGTTCAGGCAGAAGATGAACATGCTCTCCCAGAACGCTGCTACCCCCATAGACTGTCTGTTTGAGGTGAGCCCCTGCCTGCCTGCTTGCCTGCTTTCCTTCCTGTCTGTCTGTGGCTCGGCGGCCTAAGCCTGCCTTGACCCACATGCTTGGCCTCAAGTGTCTGTCTCCCTCTGTAGTACGTTCAGTTACCGCATCAGCTTCCCCAAGTCACGAGGCTTTACGTGTGCTTAAATGGATTGATCTCAGCGTTTTTTCCGAAAACTGTCTGCGTGTGTGTCCGCTTCCCGCAGCACATCGCCAACGGCAACGACGAGGAGGTCCAGCGGTTGCTGAGCGAGAGTGAAGGCGAAGAGGACGGGGTCAAGATGTGCCACCCCCTCTGCTCCTGTGACCACTGCGAGTTCCAGCTCTCCGGGTTTGTCAATGAAAAGTCTGGGGGGGACGAGCCCCGTTTGACGCTTGCCCTTTTCACTTCTGACATGGTGGTGCAGCTTATTCTCCCATCGCAGTTCCACTTTCAGATGGAGGTTTTATTTCCCCTTTACCCGTAGTCGCGACTGAATGGAGAATGAAACCACAGTGTTATTTCAATGTAAATACCCCCTACTGTCTGGAATTTCCCAGTTACGTGTGTCTGCGTGTGTAATTGCAGGCGCCTGAATGACCCGTCCATTGTAACACCTTTCTCCAGAGACGACCGGGGCTACACGCCTCTTCATGTTGCTGCTATCTGTGGTAGGAGGCACACAGTGAAACCGATACGTCCATACAGCCCATCTTTAAGTAGAAATGAGTTAGTTAAATAAACATGGGAAATGGATTAGATGACAAGGACCAAAGAAGGATGCCCTTACTGCACTGATCACCGTCTTATCCTTTAGTTTGTTAGTTTAGGAAGTTGACTGCAAGGTCAAGATAATGGCATCTTTCCAGTAACAAGATAGCGACACCTTTTTATTGATCTGTCGTGTTGGTTTAGAAGTCGCGTTCACACACACTCTCTCTCTCTCTCTCTCTCTCTCTCTCTCTCTCTCTCTCTGACTAGGCCAGCCTCTGCTGGTTGACCTGCTGGTGTCAAAGGGCGGCGTGGTCAACGCCACAGACTACCACGCCCTCACCCCGCTTCACCTCTCCTGCCAGAAGGGCTACCAGGGGGTCACGGTGAGACCGGACACCCCCACGTCATCTCCCACTTTAGCCGTACTGAAGATGACATGAAGGATTTCAGTCGGCCTTTGTTTTGATTCAAGGTTCCTTTTTTCTATTTTCTGCTTCTGATTCCTCCAGCTGCTCCTCTTGCACTACAAGGCTAACTCTGACGCTCAGGATAATAATGGCAACACGCCCCTGCACCTGGCTTGTATGTACGGCCACGAAGATGTAAGTCTTAATGCTCCCACGCAGGTTCCTTGGTACAGCACGACACTTCAAAAAAAATAAAAAAAATAATAATTCTTAAGAGTAGGGCTGTTTTGTGTGTTACTTCAGTACCTAAGTTGTATACAACCAGTGCGATATGCTTCCAACTCTTCTTCCCCCTGGGGCGTGTGGTCAGTGTGTGAAGGCGCTGGTTTACTTCGACCTGCACGCGTGTCGCCTGAACATCCAGAACGACAAGGGCAACACGGCGCTGCACATCGCCGCCCGCTGGGGCTACGAGGGCGTCATCCAGGTGCTGCTGGAGAACGGCGCCAGCACCCTCCTCGGCAACAAGCAGAAGGAGACGCCGCTGCAGTGCGCCCTCAACACCAAGGTCTGTGCCTCTGTCCCTGTCGCGTAAGCGCACAATGAAGTGCCTACGCGTTACGTCAAAGTAGATAACTATTTTTCGTGTTTTATGTAATCGGTTCCATTTCTGAAGTGGTTGTGATCCAATAAGCTCATGTGGGAACCTACAGGAATCCCTAGGGATTTAATTTGTATGGGAAAGTTGTATTCAAGCCTGTAATACAGAGGCTGGCTGATCCGCTTGCCACAGCTTTGCATATGGCTGAGAATGTACCCAAGAAGTGTGTGGGTTCTACATGCCGGCATGGATATCATAGAGGTGTTATTGGAACGTAAAGTTTCTGCAATGTTGGAGCGAGCAGCAGTGAGCCACGTGTTTTGTTTGTTTACAAGCGCTGTTTTGCAGGTTCTGGCACTGCTGGAGACGACCCACAACAGCTGTAACCGCACCGAGAGCGGCATAGATGTGAGTGTACAGTGTCGCGCTCTTATCAAGGCATTCCCATTTCCTGTGTGTGGCTTTCCACACTACGCAAGTCCACTTGAGTTTAACGCCTGTCACTCTGAACCCCCCCCCGCCCCCCCAGTCCCCCAGCCGCTCCCCCCAGGCCTCTGACAGCAGCAGCAGGCGCTCCTCTGTCTCCAGCACCTCCTCTCTCACCACCGAGGCCAAGCCCGAGGGCGACAGGGTGCGCCATCGAGAGGTGAGCTACTGACCCACTCCAATGGCTTCCCTGCCGCAGGCATCGCTTGACCAGTGGGAATGGTTTTTAATTTCTCATTGTGGAATTGCAACTATTCTGGACCACCTCTTTTTAAAACGGCTAGCGTAGGTTTGTTCAGACTTGTGTAATAGAATCCTGTGTTCTTTTCTAATGGGCAGGTGGAGAAGTTACTCCGGGCTGTCGCGGATGGAGACATTGAGATGGCAAGGATTGTCAAAATTGTCTATCATTGTATCACTACCATAGCTCCTTTGTATGTAAGGTATAGGAGGTCACGTTTTCGTTTTGGGCCGTTTCCTTTTCACCACTGTTTGCAGGTGCGTTACCTGTTGGAGTGGCTGGACGAGGAGCCGGACGAGGAGAACATGGAGCTGCCCTCCAATGCCGAGCTGTGCCACCCGCTGTGCCAGTGTCCTCGCTGTGGGCCCAGTCAGAAGGTGAGACCTCCGCGCACGCACCCTTCATTGTCTCCCCTCCCAGTAGACACAGCGGTAGGTAACGCCCATTCAGCTGACTTGATGATGCGCCGTTGTGTTTGCGTCCGGAAGCTGGCGAGCCTGCAAGCCAGCGGTCTGGGCGTCAACGGCAGCAGTGCGGACGGCTTCGCGCCGCTCCACGTGGCGGCGCTGCATGGCCACCTGGCCCTGGTGAGCCTGTTCGCCCGCCACGGAGCCAACCTCAACGCCCGCAACAGCCAGAGCGCCACGCCGCTCCACCTGGCCAGCCAGAACAGCCATTTACAGGTAGGGCTCCAGCCCGGCTTGGCATTGTTCAGCCCTTAGGCAAGCGTTGCCCATGCGTATGATTCGTTGACTAAAATGTACGTGTGTCTGATGCATAGTAGAGCCCATCCCATCACAAGCAATGTGGGAAGACAGTTTATTCATGATATGTCAGTGGATATCGCCACGAGGGCCACTGGTTTTTGATGTAGACTGTATCTCGTTTCAGGTGGTGAGGGCACTGCTGGAGGGCAACGCCAAGTTGAACAAGAAGGATCACTATGGCAACACACCCCTGATCCAC
Organism: Galaxias olidus; assembly: GCA_026901105.3. Lineage (NCBI taxonomy): Eukaryota > Metazoa > Chordata > Actinopteri > Galaxiiformes > Galaxiidae > Galaxias > Galaxias olidus. The sequence continues at coordinate 67,315 of JAPMUY010003094.1, read as the reverse complement.
GCCTGCCTCAGGGGTCACCTGGACATAGCCACCGTCCTGCTCCAGGTGAACACACTGCCCCCTGGTGGTAGATCCACGTCCTCACGAATTGAGGACGAGTTCACTTACGCTTTTCTTTACCTCAGTGGCCTTTCAGTTCAGCCATTGATTGCTGGCTGTGTCTGTCCCGGCAGAGCAATGCCTCTGTGAGCGTGGCCAACAACCAGGGGAACACGGCGCTCCACGAGGCAGTGAGGGGGGGCCACCTGGCCCTGGTGGAGCTGCTGCTGCAGGCCGGAGCCCTGGTCCACATCCGGAACAAGAGGCAAAGGACCCCGCTAGACTGTGCCCACGAGATGGGCGGCAAGGTAAGGACAGACCAGCGCCTGTGTCGACCTCTTGCCCGAGCTTCCTCCTGCCACTTCAAGAAACCTTGACTACTCTAAAGGAAACGGAAGCAACAATGGTTTACTTATTTTCCTTTCTTTTGATCTAGAATACCGAGATCCTCAGGACTCTGCAGAAGGCGTCTGGTCTTTCCCCTGATGCTGAACCCATCAAACTCCTCTCTGTGCCTAAGGGTGCCCTTGGTAAGGATATTAGCCTCTCCACAATCATTGTTTGGTAACGTGAAATGGTGCTCAGTTAAAAAAAACATACAATGCAGCCTACAGAACTTTGTTTTGTTTTTCTTTTGGTCTGACATTGTGATTACTCCACGTTCCAGCCCATTCGTTTGTCCAGCGATTCAGGCCCCAGCAGGACGCAGCCAATGGACGACGCCAGAAGTTGGCCCAGTCGATAAACAGGTTAATGTTTACGCTTGTCTACTCCATAAGACCGATAATAAATCAGCCATTTTGTACTTGGCTCAAGCAATGCCTAATGCCTGTGGTTTTGCATGAAGGGTTCAGCAGATGAAGAAAAGTCTTCCCAGGGACAAGAGTGTGCCATTCATGCACTCGCCAAACTTCAGTCAGGTATGCTTGTCAAGCATTTTCCATCGGGTCAGACAAACCTTCTTGGTGAATGTTATCATTTGAACCTCTGCTGTTCCAATTAAGAAGTTTCTAACTGGTACATTGGAATTATGCATGTTGTGAAGGAGAGTTTTAGTGGGTATATTATGTTGGGATGACAAGGAATTCTATAGATTTATTTTTGGAAAACCTAAGATCTTCAGCCAAAGGTTCCTATCCTGGGTTGCTAAATGTTTTTAATTTCACACAAATTAAAATGGGCAAATGTACTTAGTGTTTTTAATCTATGGCAAATTCACGAAATGTCTGCAAAATGTAAACTATAGGTCTAAGAGGCGTGGCAGTTAAATGTGTGTGTGTGTAACACGGGATGTCCTTTATGTTGGAACACATTGGTCCAAGCTTAATCAACTCTTCTGGGGAAGAACGATTAGAGTAGTTTGTATTTGGCGTCACATGTTTTGGGGTGAACAAAGGTATTAAACACATTCCATGGTTGTGCTTTCTTCTGCTATTGACAAATTGCCATTAAAAGTCCTTTGCATCTGTTTATTTATATAATTTTTATTTAATTTAAGTGGACTGGATATTTATTGTTTTTTTATTTGTTAATGTATATTAATTGTTAATGTAAATTTTGTGAATGTATTGTATTCAATCACATCATCTACGCATACAACTCATTCTTACCCAATGTTTGAGGATTAAAAAACCATCGTCATTGTCCCAGTGGGTATTGTGGTTAACTGTTTAATGTATGGCGTGAGTGAGCAATAAAAGTTTAAGTAAAAACAACATGGAAATTCTTTTTTTTTTAGCTGGGGATTTTGTTTTGACAGAGCTATTAATACAATATTTGAGTAATTAAGTGTTTAACAATGTTGCAAGTTGATTTCTTGCTGAATCATGTTATATAGCTAAGAACAATCATGCTGACGTAATGGTATATTTTTCTCCAGGAGAAGCCTGAGCGACGGCGATTACGACGTGGGGAGACCCTGGAGGTCAGCGGCCCGTTCAGCCGCTCTCAGAGCCCAGAGACTGGGGCTAGATCCCAGGAGAGGCTCCTTAGCCGCTGTCACACAGTGGATGCTGAGGTGCCGCAGTCCTCGAAGTGGGCTGTTCGAGAGGAATGTACAGGAAGGAGAGAGGAGGAGGGACAAGCTACCACAGAGCTCTCTCACACAGACACACCTAGCCAAGTAGCTTCATTGAGTGAGCTTTCCACATTAAAACCTAGCAATGAGGTCTCTTGCTATGAGACAGTCAATATATGCAACCTAATAGTCTCCTCTCATGATGTAACTAGTCAATCCGAAGTGTTAGGTGATGTGGACGGTTCCAATGAGATCTGCCTCACTGCTGGCAGAAATGAATCTTTACATAACCTGAGCGAGTGCTCTCAAATGGCTGATCACTGGTTCACACACCGCGTGAGTGAGAAGTCTCAAACACATGAACGAAGTGCAACCTCTGATTCGCATACTATGAGCGAGCGATGCGATTCGCCCAACTCTGATGAGCGCTATGAAAAAGACATTGAAATTGTGCTTTGTAATACACACGATTCCGCCATGCCCTCCAGTGCACTGGGACCCAATGAGACTTATGGCCACGCCACTTCAGGGGAAAGTTCTCCCAGCTACACTTCTGGGAGGTGGTTACCAACATTCACTGACGCTCCATCAATAGACATTGCCAATGAATCTGTTAGAAGCCCCTTGTTGGAGTCCTGCCCCACACACACCTTTAGTGGGTCCGCTGATGCCCACAGCCTCCCACTTGTCAATGGAGACGGAGGAGAAAAGGCAGAAGAAGGCATTCTCTTGTCGGGAGGCGAAGATGCCATGCCTGTAAGGAGCGGTGAAGAAATGACACACGAAGAAATGGAAGATGCTTAGGAAACCTGGGGAGCCTATCACAGACCACATGCACACACAGTAGTTTCAGGGTAGGCTCACAGAAATGGAGTGAGGATAATGGACTATGCACAGAACCGTGGAAATTTAAGCAGGTGTCCCCAAGATGGCTTGCCCTTTGATAGCTAGCCTCATAGGCTCAACAATTTGAACAACTTCAGTTGTCTTTTTAATTGGTTGTAGGGCTTGAGAGTTTGCCCCTTGGGACAGTGGAATTGTTTAAGCGTGTCTCCTCTTGTAAGCTGGCCAACTTCAATTAACTTGGCTCTTTTCAAATGTTTTTGAAGCACTTTTCTCTAACTTTTCAAAAAAGGGATTCAAACCATGTCTAATTATTGCTTTATTTCTTACTCATGTTAAACATGGTTTTGATGAGAAAATTCACAATCCATCTACTGGTGTGTTTAGTTTTATATAACTATCCCCAAGCTTTTGACTAGATTTAAAATGTGTTTCATGCTAATTTGTTTTGCAATGGTTCTCTTTAAATATCATACTCCATACTTTGTTATCCTGATATATTTATTGCCCATCACCTTATTGTCTGAAAATGCAATATGTGTAGAAATGTAACCTTTCTGTGTATCCCTATAGGATGTCAATGTGATTTTGTAGTCCTTGTAGGAATCTATAACATATAGATACGTATATAAATAGATTTTTGCTGACTTTATTTTGATTATGTTATAATTGCAGTCACTGCAGTGTATTGTCAACGTTCTCTGACAAAGAGACTTTTTTGCAAGGTATATTTAATTCTTTGTTGTGCTCGTACATTAGGGGCAATTTACATAATATGTAAACAATTTGCCTGTTCTGTTGATTTCTTAGAATGAATATGGATAGTAGTCAGAATGCATTTATTTTTATTAACTTCGGATGTCTTCTAAATCAAATCAGGGCTTAGGCTTTTGTCATTAATCAGTTATTCAAGTTTGCACTTTACAAGCTGTATTTGGTTCCATTCAGTTTTGCTAACCCAAGTCCAGTATATTTTGTACGAATCCTCAAAAAGGATTTTGTTTGTTGTTGGTTTTTGAGGTGGCTATTTTGGTGTGCTATGTCCACTCCAATCAGAAAGATTAACTCTTAATTTTGAAGAAACATTTGATTCTGTTATTGATGTTGAAAAGATGCAGTAAATGTGCCTTATTTAATTCATACCTAAATAACCTGTAATAAAATGCCATGATCGACCATAATTCATACATTCACACTCTTTATTTTACCAATGCAACAATGAAAGGATAATCTGGTTCTGGCACTTCCATTAGAATGAAAGACATTACTCATGTTTGCAGCAGCAAAAGTATAAAATATTATTTAAAAAAAACATGGGAAATAGACCTCATTTAAGCATGTCATACGATTGTATTACAACATATTTTGTCTGTCGTTTTACAGAGAGCATTACATTGGAGAAGAACTAACACTGTCTGGAGGAAAGTTAGGGCTAGTCCTCTTTCATAGGCCAGTCAGTTGGCCGCGGTAATGCTCTACTTAATTTTGTTGCCAACCGAAATAAAACTAGAGAAGAAGATATTTTGTCCTTTGAGACAAATATCTCTTAAGGAATTTTGTGGGAGGGGCGCAAATTAACACGGAAACGCACATTCCCCATACAAAAAGCTGGAAGAGTCTTCAATGTATTAATAAATTATTTTACGTTTTTATTTAAATGTTTTGATCGGAGGTAATTACACAGGGATTGGCAAGCGGTGAGTGTGTGCATTTGAAGTTCGAACGTGTCCCCACTGACTCATATTAAAATGCTTTATGCTAACAGTACATAACGTTAGCTTGTGTAGCTAGGCTAGCGAACGAATTGTAGAAGGCAAGAGAGACGATAAAGCACGGCTACGCGATGCTATGTGCCACCGCGCTAACAACCGGTATTAACTTGACAGCTGATTGCTTTTTACCTCGATAACGTTTGCTAACGTTACTATTAGCTAGCTAGCTTGCTTGACAGACAACGTTGCTAGCCTAGGGGGTCTACGTTGCTATTAGTTAGCTAAAACTGTACATTGGTCCAAAAACGTTAGCTAATTAAGTTTACATTATAACACAGGCTACAAATGATTAAAATGTTCCAACATATTACGTAACATAGTAATACCGTAACATTAGCTTACGTTAACTAACAATACGTTAATCAATGTTTACAGCTAGCTGACAGTAACAGCTAGCTAGTTTAGTAGATGTGTGCTAGCCATCTTTCTATTATTATTCTTTCAGTGTGCCGAATGCCATTATAAACACTGAATGATTATTATATGAAACGTATCTGTGGGTTTATACCAAGCTGTCACTAGTCCTAAAAAACTGAATGAGGTAGCTAGTTACATCTTGCTTTTTTGGTTTGTTGTGAATTGAACCGTCACTGTTTTTGTCAGCAGTTTCAGCCTCGTCGTCTGAGAGCAAAAGAGTTGGATGCTCTTAAGAGTGCACCATGTCATTATAAAACTGAGACTCACTCGGGTAAGCCTGCCCACTCAAATAGTACTACAACAGCCACAAACACAAACTCGATTCCACACTGTCAGTATTAAATTGTTTCATGGTTTCATGGTTAGCAGTTATTGATTGACTGAATAGATATCTTCCTTAACGTCTGAAAAGTCACCCTTTCTCAACCAGCTTTTTTTGTAACCTTAAAATTCGAAATGGTCTGTTTTCAGGCAGGGCAGCATGTCTTCAGGGCACCGGCAGCGAGACGTGGAGCAGCACCACCCTCTGCTGGATGGCGAGGAGGCTTCACTGGAGAGTTCCCCTACGGATGACGACAGGGTGTGGTTTATCTCGGATGGCTGCGGCATGGTGTGTGCCTTCATCACCTGGTTCCTGGTGCTGTATGCTGACTTTGTTGTCACCTTCGTCATGCTGCTGCCCTCCAAGAGCTTTTGGTACGCCGTGGTCAATGGCGTGCTCTTCAACTGCCTGGCAGTGCTGGCACTGGCCTCACACATGCGCACCATGCTGACTGACCCGGTAAGGATACAAAAAGCTTTGAGGAGAGTTTTATTTTGTGTAATACGGAAACAAGAAATTAAATATTTGTAAGGGTACCAATTGGGAAAACGGACTACCTGTCGAATGACTCTTGACTCTTTCATTTGGGTAAAATGTGTTAGTATGTAGCTCACCACCAAATGTAGGTCGGTCCCCTGACATACCTCTTCCACAATACAATTTTTGTAGGGAGCTGTCCCCAAAGGCAACGCCACTAAGAAGTACATGGAGAGTCTGCAGCTGAAGCCTGGGGAGGTCATCTACAAGTGCCCCAAATGCTGCAGCATCAAACCAGAGAGAGCCCACCACTGCAGGTGAGGGCAGAGGAGATGTGAAGTGCAATTAACTACGCTGGATACTCAGTGTGGACCTGAAAGCTTCGGTCAGACAAAGGTCTATAGAGTTACTGTGGTAAGTGCTTTATTACTATGGTGCTCTCTTGTCTGCCCCAATAGTATTTGTAAGCGCTGCATCCGTAAGATGGACCACCACTGTCCCTGGGTCAACAATTGTGTCGGCGAGAACAACCAGCGCTTTTTTGTGCTCTTCACTGTAAGTCCGCATTGTGTTTTCTTATTAATTTGTGCAATAAAGATGCTCCTATCTTTTATTCAGACAAAACAATTAACGTACATTTTATTTGTGACATTTCTTCATCTGCGTATCTAAAAGACTGGAACCCATACAATCCCTTCTGATCAATTACCTTGAGGATACCGCATTGGTGATGCACGTGCTATATTGCTTTAGGATAGCCTGTGGTTTTGGTAGGCTGTCATAGTGAACATGTGTTAGATTAATTTTAGCACAACCTGTACTCTTAATCGTATTTGCAAGTGTCCGGGATTGGTAAATACATAGCGCCTAACTGTGTCCCCCCCATTACATTTTCAGATGTATATTGCTCTGATTTCAACCCACGCTCTTGCCCTTAGTGGCTACCAATTTGTCACCTGTGTCAAAGTCCAGTGGAGTGGTAAGCATTCGTCCCGCCAGACCGTTTTGCTTGTAAGTCACGGTTGCACCCCAACCTAATGAAACGGAACCACATTCACACCATTGCGCTGTCTTTTCCTTCAGAGTGCAGTGATTTCTCCCCACCAGTGACAGTGATGCTGATGATCTTCCTCTGTCTGGAGGGCCTCCTCTTCCTCACCTTTACTGCCGTCATGTTTGGCACCCAGGTGCACTCCATCTGCAATGATGAGACAGTGAGTAGAAGAAGAGGGCACACAGACGCCATCAGCAGATTACTAAAGTGTGTCAGTAATCTGCCGTAGAGCGCAGATAGGCTTTTCTTGTACACTGCTCCCATGTCACACGTAACAGTTCGGTGTGTTTCAGCATTATTGTGTGTTTGTGCCACAGGAGATAGAGCGCCTGAAGAACGAGAAGCCAACGTGGGAGCGCCACACGCGTTGGGAGGGAATGCGGAGTGTGTTCGGAGGCCAGCCGTCGCTACTGTGGATCAACCCCTTTGCCGGCCTTCGGCTGCGACGACTCCTCCACAAGCGTTCCCGCAAAGGAGGCGCCGAGTTCTCCGTCTGACGTCTGCGTCAGCTAAATGACTCTCAGACTACTGAACCTAATCCAACTGTGCTGGCCTGGTTACTCATCCACTGTTATGGAACCAGCCTGGAAATGACAATGTGAACCCAATTGATAGGCAGTACATCCAGAGCAGAGTCAGTGAAATAGAAAGGGCACAGGTGCACTGAATTTGGCTCGCCTGGCACTTTAGGTGGGGATGGGTGATATCATACGACCAACTGAATTGTCAACAACAGTCGAAATGTCTTTGGAAACCCATTAATGGAGGGCTTCGTACTGGTTTACAAAATGAATTGATGCCTAGCAAACTGCATGGACAACAGTGCGTCTTGAATATGACACTGCTGAAATGGAGTCGCTGTCTAATTATTTAGTACAAATTAATCGTAGATCCATTGAACGAAGAGACTAAAAACCTGAACCAGTGGACTCATTCTGGGACAATTGCATCAGAAAGCATCAAGGGAAGTAGGAGTATCCACTTTTATTTATTCGCCTTTGGGAGGTGCTTGCAAATGTGCAGCATTTAGCCAGGGTCTGTTAATCACTACTACTGTGTATTCCCTATCATTGTCATGTTTTATGAATGTGTTGCTGAAGAATCCGTAGCTTCTCTTCTCTTTTTACTTACATCTCAAAAGTATCCAATTAATCTTATACCTCAAGCAGATCTTTTATTGCTGTTTCTAGACAGTGACATTGTAAAAACAGGGTGGCTAGCTAATGCTCGTAAAAAGTATATAGAACTAATATGAAAAATGCTGTTTTGATCCTACAAGGGGAATTCTTATCCAGTCAAATCCGTTATAGTCATATCCAATAGGTTTACTGTTTATTATTCAATCGAATGACATTGGAGGATGTGTTTGTCCTTTGGTTGGTGTTAAGCCTTTGATTGCTTTGGTTTGCAACAATCCTGTAAACTGGTAATAAAGCTGGTATCAGGGAGTGTTACCTCAGCACAAGCACACAAACTCATGCTGTATGTCCTTATATGGGACTTAGAGGTATTTATTTACTTTGTTATCAAGACCAAATGTAAGACGGGAAACACTGACATGTTATTTTGTGTGCATGTGCTTCCTCCATACAAGTATTCCTTGCTCCTTTTGTAAAGGGGATGTGTCTCACGCTGATTATACGATGTACAATCCGAAAGATCCTCTTGGTCATAATGTTTTTCATCTTTTTCTTTATGAATGAAATCGTTGGGGAATAAATGTCATCAGGTTCTGGGACAGGCTGATTTTACATTCACGGTTTGCTCTTTGATTTGAATCTTTATGTCTTGTATTACAAGCATTTGCTGGATATCTATTAAATGAACTTAATTTCTACCTGTAAGTCTTTGTTTTTCAATAAAGTATATGTAACAGAGGATACCTCTCCAAATGACATATAGGAAATTAAAACGGTCATTGGCACTGCACATCTACAGACCACCAGACAGCCACTTGTATTCACCCTAACACAATGTTAACATAATTGGATCAGTAAAAGAGGGGTATCACTATATTCTGGTGACTAATCTTGTTTTACCAGATCAGTAAAGGAGTAGACGGCATAGTTTACAGGGGAAATATTTGAACAGGGCCACTGGCGACATCTGTGAAGGAACCTCACTTTTCACACGGCACACTCGACTAGTTTAAGGAAACATCTTTGCTATCATATTCTGTCCCAAAACAAGTCTTATACGACCTTAACTTTAATTTCTGTGTAAGGAGTTTAAATATAAAGTTGAAACAATGTTTTCTTGGCTGTCCTGCCTTCTGGTGGTAGTGTTTCTGGACCGGAGTTGCGGGGGGCCCACAACGGACCTTAATCCTGACATGGCCGACCACGAGCTGTTCTGGGGCGCAGACCAGTACGACTTTTCTATTGTGGTGCCTGCGGCAGGGCTTGAATGCTTTTGGCACTTTGCTCACCATGGGGAGAGGTTCTACTTGACTTTCATGGTAAGATGGTAAAAAATGTTGTTACTAGTGGAAACAGATTAGGGATTTGTGTGTGTGTACATTTGGGATGTAGTGTTGGCCAGATACTGAGGGATATTCAAAGATGTGTCATAAACCTTTGTTTGCAAACATTGCTGTGAGAGTATAGAGAATCTTTACTTTGTTGTATATTGTGTGTGCGTGCGTGCGTGCGTGCGTGCGTGTCTGTCTGTCTGTCTGTCTGTCTGTTAATCTGTTGTGTTGCATTTAGAATGTGTTTTTGATAGTTGGAATCCTGTCTTATCTGTAGGTCCAGTGGGTGACAGGGGTTGGCCATGACAGACACCTAACAGTCACTGTCAATTCTCCTAGCAGCTTGCTTGTTGCTACAAAAGATGATGCTACAGGCCAAATCAACTTTGTAGCTGAGGAGTCAGGTCAGTTATACAGCACATTACTACACACATGTTGGAATACTAGTAGAAATAATTTACACTCAAATGGCTGTAAACTATTTCTGATGTTTTGTATAATATACTGACATAACCTCCTTCCATTTAACTCTAGGTTTCTTTCAAATGTGCTTCAGTAACTTCCATAACCGTTTTGGCAGCATGCAGATCTTCCTCAATTTTGGTGTGTACTATGATGGCATGGTTGAGGTTGGGAAACAGAAAGAGGAAGAGAAAAAGAAAAAAGAAGAACTAAGTAAAGACCTAAACAACACCCTGTCCACGATTAAGGTACTGCACTGCGTTATATGGGCGAAATGTTGGCTCAATGAATTCTTCTTAAAAGGACTATATTATACTGTCAAGTATCATGCCCTCTTAATCCATGCTCAATCCTCACGACATGCATGCATTATGTACATCTGATTATGACATGTGAAAAAGTATTTTGTATTTTGAGTCCATAAAAATGTAATGACATATGGCAAACACCATCCCAGGAGACCTCCCACAGGGTTGAGAACTACGTCTTTCACATGTTCCGCCACTACAACTTTGGTCGCATGAGGAGAAGTGCTGACTACTTCATCCTCCAGTCCAACTCCCAGTACGTGACCTGGTGGTCAGCAGCCCAGAGCGTCGTCATCGTGCTGGCCGGCTGCCTGCAGCTGCACTTCCTCAAGAGGCTCTTCAACACCAAGGCCAGCACAGAGGCAGAGAAGCCACGCTGCTGAGAACCTCACAGTCCTTTCTAGTCAAGAGGTTCTAATTGTCTGACAGTGCGTATTATTAAGTTGATTTTGAGATCTTGTCAAATCTTTGCCTAACCAAATAAAAAAAATCTTACTCGACTTTTGTCCAGTTCTCCAGCCACCTAAAATCAACATCTCTTTAATGTGTTTAACTGTTACCACTATGTTTGAGATGTTGATGGTAGGTTCTGATGTGGTTAATCATTCTCCTCTGGTTGATATCTTAGAATCAGCATAAGAAAGCCACATAAGAAAGCCACATAAGAAAGCGTTAGATACCACTCCTACGTCTGAAGAGTGTGTGTGTTCTAACCGTACCCATGCGCTGCTACATTTTACTGCTTTTTGTTCTAATGGGCCATGGTGGTGGAGGACAAAAGTCTGAACCCTACTTTGGTCAAGAGGACCCCAGCTTGTTTAGAGGGTCTGACCGATATGAATTTTCCATTATGGTTCCTGGCTATGGCCTTGAATGCTTTTGGCACTTTGCACACCAGAGTGGAAACTTCTACCTGACCTTCATGGTAAGGGATTGGCCTTTTTGACTTGTTAAATGTAGACAGCATTGTTCTTTATTACTACATTTCTATGAGTGTAAGCATGGACTAGCCAGAAAATGTATTAGCCAAATAAATTAGTTTCTGCTTTTAATATGGCTCTCCTTGGCCTTATCAGCTTGACTTTCAAGATGGCTCTCCTTGGCCTTATCAGTTTGACTTTTGAGGTGACAGAGGTTAATTTACTTATGTTTGCATGTTCTTAGTGTAGTCCTGCACATATTATGGACTGCAATAAAGAAACTGCAGCTGCAGCATAAAAACAAATTACAATTTGTTTAGCCTTGAATATGTGGATGTGAGCATGTCTTTGTGCTTGTTTCTTTTTGTAGGTACAGTGGGTGACGGGAATCTCAAAAGACTATCACCTTTATGTTACCATCATCTCTCCAGAAGGGAAACTCATGGCTTCTGCCAACAAAGCCATCGGTCAAATAAATTTCCAAACAGAAAAGACAGGTTAAATGCAGGGAACTATTCCATTAAACTAATTTGTTTTTCAAAATTGTCTTTTTATAATGTTATTTCACTTGTGCAATTAAAATATGTAATCACTCCAAAGGTTTCTATAAGATGTGTCTCGGCAACCACAATAACCAATTTGGAGACATGAGGGTCTTTCTGAACTTTGGTGTTCAATATGAAGGCTTTGAGGAGGTCAGGAAGGAAATAGAAGAGGAGATGAAAGTCCTAAACAGTACTCTATCCAATATCGAGGTATTTTTTTATCAGCGCCAAATAGTACTAAATACATTGTGGGCTATTGGAAATATTTAATTGGAAAACACTTTTTGCAGCTTAGCACTAAGAAGCTCCAAGATCATGTTTTCCACATGTGGAGACACTACAGCTATGCCAGGATGAGGAGAGGAGCTGACCATTACCTTCTTTTGAGCAACTACAACTATGTTACCTGGTGGTCTGCTGCCCAGAGCGTGGTCATCGTCGTGGCTGGCTACATGCAGCTACACTTTCTCAAGAGACTTTTCCACACCGACACACAAAGGCCTCGCTGCTGAAGCCTATCTTACATACTATAGGGTTCCATGAGACAGCTTGCCATCAAACGGTTGAAAACAAATTATGTTTAAGTAACGTTTTACCTTTATTGTGTAATAAAATATTCTGGTGAATAATGAAATTAACCTTTTTAAATCAAATAATAAAATAAAGAATACCTTGTAGGAGTCACTCTTTATTATACACTACCGGTCAAAAGTTTTAGAACGCTTCAATTTTTTCACTTTTTATTGAAATTTACGCAGTACACGTCCAGTGAATGGTTTTGGTTTGCAAAAACGGAAACACTATGTAAATTTCACGGTTATGAGAAAGGCCATTTTCAGGAAGCAAGTAATGGGTTAAGAACGTACAGCTGTTCTGCAGCAATGGAAGTAAATTAAGCCAAGGACAATATTGCACTGCAGGAAGAAGTATAGAACTATCATAATAGTGAGAAAAAGACAACTAACAAAGGAAGACAGACAAACCATTGTAACCCTTAAAAGTGTAGGTCTTTCCTTTAGAGAAATTACAAAGAAAGCCAAGGTGTGAGTACAGTTCCCTACACCATCAAAAGACACTTTTAAACAGGAAACTCTTAACAGGAAGCGATCGTGCAGACCCAAAGCCATAACAGAATCAGAAGACAAGTTTCTGAGTCAGCAGCTTAACTGATAGGCGGTGCACAGACCAACAGCTTCAAGCAGAGCTTAACACTGGTTGAAGTAAGCAAGTCTTAGTTTCAACTGTGAAGAGAATGAATGAATACAAAACCCTCTGGTGTACGCCTAGTTGGTCAGGGGTTCATTCTACAGCAAGATAATGCCCAAAAACATATCTCGAGGCTATGACAAAACTACCTTTAAGGAATAGAAGAAGACGGTAGACTTCAAATCACGGAATGGCCAGCACAGTCTCCAGACTTACACCCCATCGAGCTGGTTTGGGATGAACTTGATAGAAGAGTGAAAGCACAGCAACCTACAAGTGCAACACATTTGTGGGAACTTCTGCAACAGTTTTGGGAAGATGTTCCCGCACAATAATTGATTTCCATTGTAGAAAGAATGCAAAGAGTGTGTTTGGCGGTTACTTCTGAAAAATGTGGCTGTTTTATCTCTAATTGTTAATTTATTCTGTTTTCATTTCAGAGTACACTGAGACATTAAATTGCATACAATTAAAAAATTTTTTTTAATATTGAGGCGTTCTAAAACCTTTGACCGGTAGTGTACATCCCACTGCTTTTCTGGCCAAGACACGCTCTCAAGTGCTAGGATTGGCCAGGCGGCCATGCTCGCTCGTTCGAATCCTTGTGCATGCCAATTGGGATTTTCATGCATATCCCTAATCTTATTCCCAGAATAAGACTGGACTCGAGTCACAAGACTTGAACTCGATTTGACAATATCATAAAAGACTTCAAACTTTTTTACTTTAACACCAATGCCTCGTGACTTCATTTGGACTTGAGCCATATTCACTTAAAGGTGGGGTAGGCGGTCTTCTGGAAAAGGCAAAAAACAGCCCTCCTCCTGCAGCTGTAAACCCAGACAAGTACAGGTATATGCACGCGCTTCATACGCGTGCGACATAAAGTTGCTCGGCTTGACCAGAGCCAGAGGCAAACAATAGCGATCCAATGGCATGCTCCAAATCCAAATTGTGGCAATACAATCTCGGAGTTCTCTCTATCTCTGAAACGCTTCACCGATATTTACACGTGTTCTGTTGAGTTTGAACATGAGTTTATTGTCAGACTCTCTTTTAGACTCTCTTTTTCTTAAGTCCCTCTTTCTCTTTTTGAGTTGCTTTGTATGAAGGCAGTTGTTGCCAATGCAGAAATAGCAACTATTTTAGCAGAATTGTCCGCCATTGAATCATACTTTCACTGTCTGAAGGGACGTGAACATGCGTCTGCATTTGTAGAACAGCCAATAAGAACGCCCTCTCTCTGAAATGGTCTGTGATTGGCCAAATTCTACCGTTACGGGCTAGATTTTCTGAAGCCTGTAAACAGAGCCAAATGGAGGGCAGGAGTAGAGTTTTTTTCTCAGACCACTTGAAGTATGTTGCACGGTTAATATAGAATTTTTGCTTAATGATGCTAAAAGAAAACTGCCTACCCCACCTCTAACTTGGACTTGAAATACTTGATGGTCTACCCAAGTCCGGAATGTACACTGATCAGACCTAACATTAAAACCACAGACAGCGAAAGTGAATAACATTTATCATCTCGTTACAATGGCACCGGTCAAGAGGCGGAATATATTAGACCGTAAGTGAACAATTCTTGAAGGTGATGTGCTGGAAGCAGGAGAAATGGGTAAGCGTAAGGATCTGAGCGACTTTGACAAGGGCCAAATTGTGATGGCTAGACGGTGTCAGAGGATCTCCAAAACTGCAGGTCTTGTGGGGTGTTCCCAATATGCAATGGTTAGTACCTACCAAAACTGGTCCAAGGAAGGACAACCGGTGAACTGGCAACAGGGTCATCAGCACCCAAAGCTCGTTGATGCGCGTGGGGAGCAAAGGCTAGCCCGTCTGGTACAATCCCACGGAAGAGCTACTGTTTGTAAAAAAAAACATAACTATATTTCCATACAGTAAATTTGGGCTCGTTTTGAAATATAGTTATGTTTTTTTTTACAAACATCATTACCAAAACCAAGACACATAAGGACTAATTGACATTTTCATTTAACCCAATAACATAGTCACTGTTTGTTGTTGCCATGGGGTGTTCAGCACCACGGACAGCATACAAGCATTCCTCAAGTGAAACCGCGCCGGTTATCAAACGTTGTTAGTTAAGCGCACTCAATGTTCATTACTGCCTGGCCTAATACGTTTTGAGCTGGTTTTTGGTGGATTGGGCGGTTTTTAGACTGTGACTGGGCTGGAAATTGTCAATCCGATGTGGCAACCGCAAAGAGTCTTTGGACCTCACATGCAGAGGAACGGAACTACATGACCTTGGGTCTTCTTGACGATGCAACAATATATGATGTTGAACAGTGGGAGGGACTGCTTCATTCTCAATTTCGACTGCCTGGCCCGAGCAGGGCAGAGCGAGACTTAGTTTCCCTTTCAGTTCTATCTAGAAACAACGAAGACTCCTTTCAAGGTATTTTTTAACCAAACTCTTCTTTAGGTCCTTTAAAAAAAAAAAAAAAAGATAGTCTAAGGGGTTTTATAGCCAACCCTTCACAAGTAATGTTCCAAAAATTTCTTATGTTCTTATTAGCAAATTGTTTAGTCTAACCAAGTGTCCTGTGGAACTGCCAACCGTTTAGGGCTATGTTCAACCCATTAGCAATAAACAAATTAGCAAGCGATACTAAATTAGAATGAATGAATTAATGATATTTTAACTTAAAGGTTTGTTTTATTATTCGTCTTTTAAACAGTTCTTAAGGCTTGTCTAAAAACTGTTTAAATTGATATCGTGCAGTGATTGATATCGATAGTGAATGTACTTTACCAGAGGTACCAGGACATTTAAACACGTGTTTAAATATAGCAAACTGTTTGTTCAAAATAACAAAAAACGAAGCACTTTATTGTTCATGCAGGCGTATTCCGTGTAATGTTGAAACGAACAATGTGTCCAGATGATTTTATCCAAAGCGACTTATTATGCCCACATCTGAGTTTAGTTTACTCAGAATATCAGTTATTAAACAAACACAGGTCTGCCTGCCAACTCGCAAGCATTTAACAGGAGCCACGCAAGTCCTCACACGTTCGCACGCCACGCCTCATATTTTTAGTAGCGTGAAATCAGCGACATTAGTCACATTAGTGGTGTGACGTAATCAAACACGCCACCGAAATTGCAGTTCTGCCTTCAAAATAAGAGTTCGTCATTGAGACGAATGCAGTACCAAAAAAGTGTTATATCTCATTTTAATCCGAAAAACAAGCACGTTCCCACCGCAACTGGGCCAACAACGTTATAATAAAAAAAAACGATTTCTCATAATTTTTAATTTGTTTATTTTTTTTATGTAAAGCAATAAAGTTGCTTCTGAAAAACTATAATTTTTGAGCAATTGAGCTCCAAATGTTTGATTTCAAAGGTCCGGTTGTTATCTGAACAAATTACCCTCTTTTCTAAATAGAAAATAGTAGACTTCTCAGTGAAACACACCTTTATTATTTTCTGTGAATGCTCTGCTAATTGGAGATTAAGAATTATTCCAAAGCGCTTAGACATTAAAGGATAGACAGAGGTTCAAGGGTCACATGAATCAAAGAATTTCATAAATTATCATTTTAAAACTTCTTTAGATTTAACCAGTTTAAAGGTCACAGATGTTTCAAAATCTATAGCAAGGCGTTGGTTCACTATTATAGCCTCATTCCATCAAACCTGTTTTATCTCATTAAAACTTTTTTTTTTTAAGGTTAGACTCTCTGCTAACAATCTATGTATAGAATATTCTTATATTTGTGCAATTGCATGTGCGTTAAAGGTTGAAAGGTAACATATTTAAAAGTACATAGAAAGGTGTTTCTTCTCTGTTAAGGCCTCGATGCATTAAACCTAATTTATCTATAGGAACAAAAGAAGATGTCTTAGTAAAACGATGAAATTTTCCTTACTTTAGACCCTCTGGTAACAAAATATGCAGATATTATACTTATAATTACGCAATTGCACGTGTGGTAGAAGTTCAAGTCTTGAAGTCTAAAGCAAAGCGTTTTTTCTCTGTAAAGGCCCAATTACATTAAACCTGCTTTATCTATATGAAATATAGAAGTTGTCTCAGTAAAACCATATGTTTTTGTTTACATTACACCCTCTGCTAACACAATATGCAGAGATTGTACTTAGATTTGCGCAATTCCATGTGTGGTATAGGTTCAAAGGTCACATATGTCTCAAAGTCTATAGCCAGGCGTTTTTTCTCTGTGAAGGCTTCGTTACATTGAACCTGCTTTATCTATGTGAAATATAGAAGTTGTCTCAGTAAAACCATGTGTTTTTGTTTACCTTAGACCCTCAGCTAACACAATATGCAGAGATTATACTTAGATTTGCGCAACAGCATGTGTGGTCCAGGTTGAAAGGTCGCATTTGTCTCAAAGTCTTTAGCCAGGTGTTTTTT
Organism: Galaxias olidus; assembly: GCA_026901105.3. NCBI lineage: Eukaryota > Metazoa > Chordata > Actinopteri > Galaxiiformes > Galaxiidae > Galaxias > Galaxias olidus. The sequence continues at coordinate 50,057 of JAPMUY010003094.1, read as the reverse complement.
CTCTGTAAAGGCCTCGTTACATTGAACCTGCTTTATCTAAGTGAAATATAGAAGTTGTCTCAGTAAAACCATGTGTTTTTGTTTACCTTAGACCCTCAGCTAACACAATATGCAGAGATTATACTTAGATTTGCGCAATAGCATGTGTGGTACAGGTTGAAAGGTCTCATTTGTCTCAAAGTCTATAGCAAGGCGTTTATTCTCTGTAAAGGCCTCATGACATTAAACCTGCTTTATCTACGTGAAATATAAAAGTTGTCTCAGTAAAACCATATATTTTTGTTTACATTACACCCTCTGCTAACACAATATGCAGAGATTATACTTAGATTTGCGCAATAGCATGTGTGGTACAGGTTGAAAGGTCGCATATGTCTCAAAGTCTACAGCAAGGCGTTTTATCTCTGTAAAGGCCTCATGACATTAAACCTGCTTTATCTACGTGAAATATAGAAGTTGTCTCCGTAAAACCATATGTTTTTGTTTACATTAGACCCTCAGCTAACACAATATGCAGAGATTATACTTAGATTTGCGCAATAGCATGTGTGGTACAGGTTCAAAGGTCACATATGTCTCGAAGTCTGTAAAATGGCATTGGTTCACTATTATAGCGTCAGTAAATAAAACCTGCTTTATCTATATGAAATATAGAAGATGTCTCAGTAAAACCATATGTTTTTGTTTACCTTAGACCCTCTGCTAACACAATATGCAGAGATTGTACTTAGATTTGCGCAATTCCATGTGTGGTATAGGTTCAAAGGTCACATATGTCTCAAAGTCTTTAGCCAGGCGTTTTTTCTCTGTAAAGGCCTCGTTACATTGAACCTGCTTTATCTATGTGAAATATAGAAGTTGTCTCAGTAAAACCATATATTTTTGTTTACCTTAGACCCTCTGCTAACACAATATGCCGAGATTGTACTTAGATTTGCGCAATTCCATGTGTGGTATAAGTTCAAAGGTCACATATGTCTCAAAGTCTATAGCAAGGCGTTTTTTCTCTGTAAAGGCCTCGTTACATTGAACCTGCTTTATCTAAGTGAAATATAGAAGTTGTCTCAGTAAAACCATGTGTTTTTGTTTACCTTAGACCCTCAGCTAACACTATATGCAGAGACTAAAATTAATAAACGCCTTGCTATAGACTTTGAGACATATGTGACATTTGAACCTATACCACACATGCTATTGCGCAAATCTAAGTACAATGTCTGCATATTGTGTTAGCTGAGGGTCTAAGCTAAACAAAAACATATGGTTTTACTGAGACAACTTCTATATTTCATATAGATAAAGCAGGTTTAATGTCATGAGGCCTTTACAGAGAATAAACGCCTTGCTATAGACTTTGATAAATATGCGACCTTTCATCCTGTACCACACATGCTATTGCGCAAATCTAAGTATAATCTCTGCATATATTGTTAGCTGAGGGTCTAAGGTAAACAAAAACACATGGTTTTACTGAGACAACCTCTATATTTCACATAGATAAAGCAGGTTCAATGTAACAAGGCCTTTACAGAGAAAAAACGCCTGGCTATAGACTTTGAGACATATGTGACCTTTGAACCTATACCACACATGGAATTGCACAAATCTAAGTATATTCTCTGCATATTGTGTTAGCAGAGGGTCTAAGGTAAACAAAAACATATGGTTTTACTGAGACATCTTCTATATTTCATATAGATAAAGCAGGTTTTATTTACTGACGCTGTAATAGTGAACCAATGCCATTTTACAGACTTCGAGACATATGTGACCTTTGAACCTGTACCATACGTGCAATTGCGCAAATCTAAGTATGATCTCTGCATATATTGTTAGCAGAGGGTCTAAGGTAAACAAAAACATATGGTTTAACTGAGACATCTTCTATATTTCATATAGATAAAGCAGGTTTTATTTACTGACGCTATAATAGTGAACCAATGCCATTTTACAGACTTCGAGATATATGCGACCTTTCAACCTGTACCACACATGCTATTGCGCAAATCTAAGTACAATCTCTGCATATATTGTTAGCTGAGGGTCTAAGGTAAACAAAAACATATGGTTTTACTGAGACATCTTCAATATTTCATATAGATAAAGCAGGTTTAATGTAATTGGGCCTTTCCAGAGAAAAAACGCCTGGCTAAAGACTTTGAGACACATGTGACCTTTGAACCTATACCACACATGGAATTGCGCAAATCTAAGTACAATCTCTGCATATTGTGTTAGCAGAGGGTCTAAGGTAAACAAAAACATATGGTTTTACTGAGACAACTTCTATATTTCACATAGATAAAGCAGGTTTAATGTCATGAGGCCTTTACAGAGAATAAACGCCTTGCTATAGACTTTGAGACATATGCAACCTTTCAACCTGTACCACACATGCTATTGCGCAAATCTAAGTATAATCACTGCATATATTGTTAGCTGAGGGTCTAAGGTAAACAAAAACATATGGTTTTACTGAGACATCTTCAATATTTCACATAGATAAAGCAGGTTTAATGTAATGAGGCCTTTACAGAGAAAAAACACATTTCTATAGACTTCAAGACTTGAACCTCTACCACACGTGCAATTGCGTAATTATAAGTATAATATCTGCATATTTTGTTACCAGAGGGTCTAAAGTAAGGAAAATTTCATCGTTTTACTAAGACATCTTCTTTTGTTCCTATAGATAAATTAGGTTTAATGCATCGAGGCCTTAACAGAGAAGAAACACCTTTCTATGTACTTTTAAATATGTTACCTTTCAACCTTTAACGCACATGCAATTGCACAAATATAAGAATATTCTATACATAGATTGTTAGCAGAGAGTCTAACCTTAAAAAAAAAAAAGTTTTAATGAGATAAAACAGGTTTGATGGAATGAGGCTATAATAGTGAACCAACGCTTTGCTATAGATTTTGAAACATCTGTGACCTTTAAACTGGTTAAATCTAAAGAAGTTTTAAAATTATAATTTATGAAATTCTTTGATTCATGTGACCCTTGAACCTCTGTCTATCCTTTAATGTCTAAGCGCTTTGGAATAATTCTTAATCTCCAATTAGCAGAGCATTCACAGAAAATAATAAAGGTGTGTTTCACTGAGAAGTCTACTATTTTCCATTTAGAAAAGAGGGTAATTTGTTCAGATAACCATCGGACCTTTGAAATCTAACATTTGGAGCTCAATTGCTCAAAAATTATAGTTTTTCAGAAGCAACGTTATTGCTTTACATAAAACATTTTAAAGATTTTAAATTATGAGAATTTGTTTTTTCAAATTATAACGTTGTTGGCCCAGTTGCGGTGGGAACGTGCTAGTTTTTCGGATTAAAATGAGATATAACACTTTTTTGGTACTGCATTCATCTCAATGACGAACTCTTATTTTGAAGGCAGAACTGCGATTTCTGCGCCGTGTTTGATTACGTCACACCACTAATGTGACTAATGTCGCTGATTTCACGCTACTCATATTTTTTGACGCATTCATACGTTTGCTTTCGGGAGGCGCATACGTAAACTGCTATTGCAGACCGATATATATACATACATGTATGTTGTATGTATATCTATGTTGCAGACCATTGAAAAAAAATAAAAGAAAAAACCCCTCCTTCTAAGCCCAGCTCCGCGCATACTACTAGGCTGAAGTTGTTACCCATGCCTCAAAAACACAAAAATTCAGCTTTGCATGGCGCCTGTAAGCACCGCCCGCACTTGTGGAATCCAAAGCACACACACGCAAAAAGAAAAATCGGACAGTGATATCATTTTAATGGTTTGTGTAAAGATTATAATTTATGAAACTGGGGAAATGGCTGTAAATAGTCGTGTTTGTGCAAGTTCAAAGACTAATAGTCTAAATGTCGGCCGCGTGCGGTGACGACCGAGCTTCCGTATTCGGAGAGGTTGGCAGCCCTGCAAACATTATTTATTTTAAACTGAGTAATTGCCACTGACATTTTTATAAGTGAAGCACCCAACGTATAGAAATCCTAGTAAAAAAAAACAAAAGAAAAACATGCTCCATCCTCCTACCAGCGCCCTGACCAGTCACTGCCAATTCAACTGGATTCGGTCTGTGTCCTATGTGTGTGAGCCTTGTCTGTCGCAATATGTTGGGTGAGCAAGTGTGGCGCAAATTGGCTGCCGTGATATCGCTCAGACAAATCTTGTGTTTGATAGCTGTCGGTTCATTCGTTGATCGTTCTGTGTAACTAATTGGCAACCGATTTGTGTAAAGCGCATTGTGTCTTGAGGAAAGGGCTAAAAACTAAATACAATGAATTATTATTAGTCAAATTGTATTAGCCTGTTCCCAAACCAGGGGAAATGTCTATGTTGTCTATTAAACTATACAGGTTTCTATTACTTAATTTGAAGGAGACTTCCTTCAAATTGTTGTTGGATGCTACTCATATTAGTTGTTAGTTGCAACTCATTTATATAAAAAATGTTTTATTTCTTTGACATATTTTAGATACATTTTCTGTTAATTGATACAATTAGAAACAATATTGCCAAAACGTTAATGCTGTACATCTTTAGGTGTTGGCATGGTACTGTAATGCTTTTGGACTTGAGTACCTATGTTGTCTACTTCCCTATCACATAGCCTATGCAACAGTACAATAAGTAAGCATACATTACACAGTGATGCTTTCAATCAAGTTGAATTTTGATTTTCTTTTTAGGCAACAATGGATTTCTTAGAACCTATCTTAAGCATAGCACAGGAGCTTTACAAACGATGTGAACAGGCGAAGGCCAACAAGAAGTCATGTCATCGTTTGGCCCAACGTGTAAAAGCTCTAGAAGATGTAATCCATGAGCTCAAAAAGAATGGCCTTGGCCAGAATCCTGATGTTATGAAGGAAGCCCTCAGAGGACTCGAGTTAAACCTGGAATCAGCAGTGGAGTTAGTGAATAAGTGTGCCAGCGCAAGCCATTTCAAGAAACTATTGAAGGTCAACGACCATCAAGAAGCGATTGGGTTTTTGAACGAGCGTCTAAACGATGCATTTCAGGTGTTGTCGCTTTCTCTGCAGGTCGAACAAAAGGATAAACTACAGAAAGTGTTTGAACAGACAAGCAGATTGTCAGAGGATGCAAAAGACAGAGAAAGTGATCAACAAGAGCTATGCAAATGTGAGAACGAGAGTCCCTGTGTGTTTTTTGTGTGCGCAATTACGTCTACGAGAATTTGGGATTACCTGGTCCATGCCAGGGAAACTAAACTAATTTAACTGTTTTTCCTGCAGTGCTTCAGACCATGGTTGAGAAAAATGTGGAAAATGCGGAAATATTGCATGAACTCAAAACCATGTTGGAAAACTGTGAGTGGGGTTTTTGTTGAGTCAAGCGCTTGGTGTAATTTCCTCTTTTTTATTTTAATGAAGTCAATTCGTCACGTACATTTTTTATTCAAATATCACTGTAGAAAAAATAGAACAAAGTGAGATCAAATGGTTTTCTAGGACAACATTCGAGCAATAGAACCCACTACTAATCCATACATGAATGGGAATCCGTTGGAGAAACATTAAACATGCTATCATTACTAACAACAAACATGAATCTTCATGAAGTCTTTTGTTTATTTTTATTAACAGTAAATAAACCCAAGATTATTCACCAAGAAATCCGGGAAATTAAAGCGGGTGAACTGAGATATGATGAGCCTAAAAAGCCTTTTATGAAATCTGCCTACTCTGAGGTTTTCAAAGGAGTGTACAAAGAATTCACAGTTGCCATCAAACGATACACCTGCCAAATAAACACAAGTACATGGTTTGTTAATCACCAGATTATGTATTTATCCCAAGAAAAACATCCAATACATTCAATACAGTATGGTCAATTTAAAGTATGATTCACTTTGTGGAACTAATGTGCTACATCTCTATATAAAGTGGTGTTAGATGTACTTTCCAGAAGGAGGCTGAAACCATGAGACGCTTTGAATCACCCAACATTCTGCGAATGTTTGGGATCTGTGTCCTGGATGAGAATGGTGAGTAAGCGAATGTATGTGGAAGAAGCTGAATTAATGCTTAAGAATGATTTTCCATTAAGGTATAAAATACTGTAACAATAATACAATTTTGGATAGAACTGTAACTGACCACTACTGACATTGTCATGACCATAAACCAGTTTTAAAGGGGACCTATTATTATGCTTTTTGGGGTTTTCCCTTTCTTTCAGCATGTTATATAGCTTTTTGTGCATGTAAAAGGTCTGAAAAGTTACAAAGCCCATAGTGCACGCCAAAGTTACAAAGCCCATAGTGCACGCCAAAGGGAGCAACTCTCTCACAGAAAACACTGCTCCTGAAAATTTGCATAATAGGGTCCCTTTAAAATTATGGTTAGTGAAGAGAACCACCTTAAACTAGCTATGTCTTAGAAGAGTTACCCAGCAGCTACATTTCATTCACAATCTCTGTGCAGGACCCAACCCGAACTACCTCGTTGTCATGGAGTACTGTGAGATGGGCAGTCTGAGAGAAGTTCTTGACTCCCAGCGCCAAATGTCTTGGAGAATAAAAGCTAGTATGAGCCTGGACGCAGCACAAGGTCTATACAGGTCAGTCATCAGTTGAACATCCCGTGGAGAAGCTCTTTCCGTGTAGAAGAAAATACTGAGAAGTACTACTACTAGAAATAATGAGATAATAAATAAATAACGTTTGCCAGATTTTCTTTTTAAATTACACACTTTTATGGGAGAGTGGATGAGCGACCGACATACAGTTCAGATTGGCACAATTTTTATATTAAAAGGTCTTGACTTATGAATGATGCTGACTAGCAAGTCTGTTCCTCAACATAGATTGCACCAATCCGAGGAGAAGTTTAAAGTGCATGGGTGCATCACTAGCAGCATGTTCCTGGTAGCTGTAGGCTACAGAGTGAAGGTATGAGGCAGTGCGAAACTGGTTACTTTAACAGGAATATTGAAATCATACCAAGTGCACTTCTTGTTGCTTCGGAAGGTTGTTATGGGTATGTTATTTGGGCTGCATGTAACTTTGCTTACTACGCTAAAGTAAAACGAGTAAAGCCTATGAAGCCCAGCAGGCCAGTTGAAGTGATTTAACTTTGTAACTATCGATAACCAAGTTCTGACTTGAGTTTTGATGAAGGAAACAAATATTTTGTTAACATTTTGTCACATCTGTGATTGTGTATGATCAGCTGGCTGGGTTTGAGTTGGCCAAAACAGAGACATCCCTAAGGAGAGCTAAGGACCATGAAAACAGTTCCCGATTCTACTGCTGCCCTCAGAAGCTGGAGGATGTCAACCATCCTTACAGCACTGTCTGTGAGATGTACAGGTCAGCAAACAGCCTTCTAACCAGTTCTCTGATTAATGAACCATTAATGAAGGCATGTTAACCTTTCTTAAAATTGGTTGTTCCAGCTTTGGTATTGTCCTGTGGGAGATTGCAACAAGACAAATGCCTTTAAATGGTAAGTGTCAGAAGCAAATTTTCTCTTGGATTGGATATATTTGAAAATATTTATTTTGGTTTAATTCATAATTTATGTCATTAAATTCTACTGTCAAAAGACTGTACTTCATATGAAGATGTCTTTGAAAAAGTGTGTGTCAACAAAGACACAGAGCCTATCAAAGACAAAGAATGTCCTCAAAGTCTCACACAACTGATCGATGCCTGCCGCAGCTATGACAGGTTCTATAGACCAACTGCTGGAGGTAATATAAAACCTTACACCAATTAAAATATCTGCTTGATTCATCTTTATGCAAGACTGACTTTAAAATGATGACAGAAAAGTGAACCAACTTTTTTTACATTTATTTTACAGCGCTGGTGGACAAGCTACGTAAAGTGGTAGAACAGTTCAAAGAGGACTAAAAAGGATTACATTTTAAAGACCCCTCCAGTGAAAATCAAGTTTTTAATGTTGTTAACATGTCCTTGTGGTGTTTTTCATGTGCTACCAGACTTATCAGGAGCAAAATAAGCAGCCAACACCATGGCTGATCATTTGTGCTTTGAAACTGAGTCTCAAACAGGCAAGTTCAGACATGCCAGATTTGTGACTCGAGTTCAGGAATTTTTAATGAGGCAGAAAGAGAAGAGTAAATTTTTAGGATTTTAACAAGGTAATTGAACATATTTTGCAGGAAAAACATGACATGATTTATACATTTTAAGCGGAATATTTGAAATGTTTTATAAAGTGACTGGAGGGGTACTTTAATATTAAAGCAATAGCGTTGGCATAACTGGGAGTGGAGCTTTTGAATAGAAACTGTATGAGAAGGTATTACATTTGACCTTTCTGTTCAAAATGCGCAGGAATACAATGTTATAATATCCATTATGCCATACTTTTTTGAATGGATTTTGGGTTGAGAGCAGATATGTCATTGGGGTTTTCAAATGGGCTATTTTCAAGTGGGCCATATTAACCAGCGCAATGATCACATTTGAGCACTTATAATGAACTATAATCCATTAGTAACTCTTCAGCGCCTTGCATAAGAATTCACCACCTCGGGTTTTTCCACATGAACTGTTATTAACTGAAATTAAATTTGGATTTTATATCACTACTGTTTACTGAGTCAAATAAATGTACATATTTTTCTAAATGATTTACAATTAAAAACTGAAAAGTCTTGATTGTATTCATCCCCTTTGCTGTGAACCACATAGATAACCTCTGGTGGAACTAATTACTTTCAGAAGTCACATAACTCGTTGAATGGAGTCCACATTTGTGCAATCTAAGTATCACAGAGGACACTCCACAAAACTTAGCTTTCTGGAAAAAGAGTAAGAATAAAGCCATTGTTTGAGAAAAAAATCCGTTTTGGAGACAAAGCAAAACATTTTGGACTCTGTGGGATAAAGCCAACACCTAAATACACATTCCTCAAGGGGGACCATGGTTGTGGAAGCATCCTGTTGTAGGGATGATTATTATCAGTAGGGACTGGAAAACTGGTCAGCATTCAGGGCAAGATGGATGAAGCCAAATACAGAGCAATTGTAGAGAAAACATGTTTCAGTCTGCAAGAGACCTAAGACTGGAACAAAGGTTCACCTTCCACAGGATATGGCCCAAACCAACAGCCAAAGCTACTCTTGACTGGTTTGATAGCAAGCACCTGTATGTCTTAGAATGGCCTGGTCATCCAATTGAGAATAGACGTGAAAACAATACCATTCAGGCTGGAGCAATTTAGGCATAAAATTGGCCCAAATGTCATTACCTAGATGTACGAAGCTGGTTGAGACGAACCCCAAAGACTCTCAGTTGTAATTTCAGCCTAAATTGATTTTTTTTACAAAGATTTTAAATACATATGATTGGGCAATATAATGTCCACTATGCCATAATCCCAAACCGGCACTTTAAAAACCAACATTTTGAAGGGATTTGGATTGAGAGCAAAAAGGGTTAGGGGTTAAAGTGGGTGCCTTCCTTCCTGGGAATTTCTTTGAATGGATCCCTAGAAGACTCAATGGTGAGCTTTGATGTCTCAGAGCAACCCCATCCACTCTGGAAAAGGCCATATGTTTAATTGAAAAAATAAGGTTATTTACCTTTTGTGATATAGGGGAGACCGGGTATTGTTGTAACACAGGGAGAGTTGTAACATCACCAATTTCACCAATCAGCAAAAAGATAGGAGTCATGATATGATAATTGCAATGTTTAACTACTCCCCTGATCCCACATGGGGGTGGTCAAGGCTGGATATAGGCACACACAGATTCTTTAGAGAAAAAACGGATTTTGAGGTTAGAAAGTAAAATTTTTGACCAAGACTATATTTTGTTTAGTACATATAATATTGGAGAATGAGAATAGACATAAAATCATATGATTTATATTAGATTCAACTATTCTCAGGCAACGTGATGAATTTTCCCCCTGATAATTTCAAACCACTATGTTAATATAGCTAGCTAAACAATGGCTGACGGGTGGGGTTGGTTGTGACACATTTTTTAAAAGGATTATGGGACCTCAAACAACAAAACGTTATCCGTTCCCATACAAATTGGCAACCCTAAGGCAACGGAAATGTAGGTTAATTGTGCCCTTAGTTAATTGTTCTTGGTTGTACTTTTATTTGAATTACCTCTTTTTGAAGCATTGCATGGTGTGGCCCCCCTATTTGAGTGTTTTGTCTTCTTGTTATAACTTACCCCAGCATGTGTTACAACCTACCCCAGTAGCGAAGTTGTAACAAGGAACAAATGAAGCATTTGACATCAACTCACAAGGTTTTTGATATTCTTGCAGAGGTTTAAATTGGTGCCAAACATTGTTTTTGTAGTAAACAAATGGTGGTACTTTGTATAAAAGTTTGAGAACTTCAGCTAAAAAAATCAGTGAGTTACAGGTGCTGAAGCAAAAAGTGTTACAACCAAACCTGGTCTCCCCTACTTAATATAGGCTATTACTTGCTTGGTAATGTGTCTAAAACCCGATAGCTATTCTCTTGTTGCTACACCTTACCAATAGGCCACAAGAATTGCTTCAGAATAATAATATGAACTCATCAATTAACTTTATTATCACAACCAAAATAATATTTTGAACCTCTGAAGTATATTGTGTGCAGGCTATCAACTGGTTATAAATTTCCCAATATGCTAATTCAGCCGAGTTTAATTCCAGGTTCGTAACACCACAAGATATGACGGCAAGATTGTTCTGCGAGTTTAAATCTGTAACCCATTCTTAGCCTAGCTGAAGTCCTACATCTTCGTACAGTAGTTGTAGGCCCTGTCACAGTAGGCTATTATTTATGGATACACCGTTTAAGTTTAAATTGGAAACTCAAATTATGTATAGTAATGTATAATTAACGGATTTAAATCCTGCCTGGCCTATGGATAATTTTATTTTATTTTTTTGCAATGCACCAATGCACCATGCCATGCATGGCGATGTTAGTGTGACATGCTATAATGGGCGGGCAATGACTGAGGTCGTAGTGCTGGCGGGGAGATTCGAGATAATGTAGTCTGTGAAAAACGTAGAAGGTAATACTTGTCCAGTTCTCGAACAATTCTGTAGATAGGCAGAGTAATTAAACATTTGTATTGAGTATGCTGCGTTCAATGTAATTTGTCACACCCGGATTAAAAACTGTACCAGTGTCATACAAACGCATCTGAAACTGAGCTATATTGAGGAGATTGGTTTGCTAGCCAGCTAACTACTACCACTGAACAGTTTTAACTCACCGAACGCGTTGGCTGGGTCAGTGCTTGCAAGTAAACGTAGCTAACCTTCGAGCTTGCTAACTAACTAAGCTAGCTCAAGTTACAATATACGTTTGGTGCAAAGCTTAATGGTAAGTAACAATCTAACATTACAATCTAAACTTAAAAGGTTACCTGTTGTTACCAGGTAGCAGACAAAGAAGATTTGGCCTCGCCAAGCACTTTTTTCAAGTTTAACCGAGATGACAATTGCATGATTAGCAAAGCGATTACTTGCTAACGTTATTTGCTGGCAATGCTAATTTAGCAAGCTAGCTAGCTACTTGCTAAAAACATTCTCGCTAGCTAGTATCCGAGTAACAGCATGTCAGCTAGCTGTTGACCAGCGTATAGGTTTAGCGTTAGGTCAGTTATAATATTAGCAAGCTACTTGAAGTTAAACGTCTATATTAGATGACTGAATAATAAGACAACTGAATAAAAACAACACAGCAAAAAATAAGCATTTACTAACTAGCTAGCTACCGAACTGAAAATTGCTAACATTTAGACGTTAGGATGCTGGTTGCGGAGCCTTCATTGCTGAACGTATTTCGTCGTTTTTCTTTCACAACTTGGCATAGAAGGCTTACGTTTGTTTCCAACTTTGGTTTAGCATGTTCAGTGTAAATCTTTATTTCTTGCTTTCTGGGTGCATGTGTATGATGAAGACATTGCGTTAACACCTTTCAGGGAGTGTGGCTGCATTTGGTAGTAAATGTCTGGAAGGGATCGAAAAGGTTTTTGGATTTTGAATTAAATCACACACTCTAGCAGCAGCCAATTTAAATTAAAAGAGATCGTTTCCTCTTTTCTACAGGTGCTGTAAAATGGAATTGATGGAGGCCATGGATGTCGACCTGCAGGTGGGGGGACCCAGTAGGGATTCTGATTCTGGTCAGGTGGAGGGGCTTCAACTGCCAATCATCATCCCTGATTCTGGCAGCAGCACCGAAGTGGAAGAGGATGAAACTGAAGATGCAGCCTCTCGTGATCCGCCACGACTCCTAAACACATGGGCGTTTAGCCAGAGGGCATCGATTGGCGTTGGGAGCGGGCCCAGGACCACAACTTCTGCAACACAGGGTGTGAGGAGACGAAGGAGAGCCAGGTACTTGTGGTCAGGGTCTGTCTTGCAGGCTTTCCCACGTAGATACCTTCCACTCAGAACGATATAGGTCCATAGCTACAATTAAACTCAAATTCACACAGAGTATAATATTTTCAATGTGTTTCTTATTGACTCATGCAGTTCATTCTGTTATACTGCAGGCCAGGCTTAAGGGTCCACTACCCCACTCAGACCTCAGCTCCAGCTGGCCACTTCCTAGACTTCCTACTGCGGGTCCCTGCAGCTAATGCAGCCAACCCAGATTCTGGGAGCACCACGGAGGTGAGCGAGTCTGAAGAGGAGGCAGAAGCTCCTGGACTGGCAGACCCTCAGAACCCCGCCTCACCCTCGGTCCTACAGCTCAACCTTCCACTGGCAGGCACGCCACCGCAGGAGCCTAATGCTAGAAGTAAACATTTCATAGGGACTCAGTAGCTATCTGGGTTCTTGGTCTCTAAATAAGTACATCTTGGGGAAGGAATGTTGGAGAGCTGGTTGTGAAGCATGACATTTACACATGGTTTATCTAACTGTTGGTGCACAGTCTCATTTGGGTTTCTTTCACAGATTCAAGTGCAGCCCTTGATGATCGAACAGACACTGTAGATCAAAGGAATACAGAGGTGAAAACTTGTTAAAAATACATTATTCGTAATCTGGGTGCACCGTTCAAAATAAGGGCCATTTTACCAGTAGCTTGTACAGATCACATCTCTCTACCGTTATAGAGGTTTTGAATTTAATACAACATGCCATCACTATCTCCTCTCCAGTCTGTTGCTACTCCGGTGGCTCCAGAATCTGTTTCACACCGAGCTTCCCAGAGCCAGGAGCCTGAAGGTGAAGGAGAGACGTGCCCCATTTGCCTGGATGCCTGGACCACAGCAGGGGAGCACCGCCTGGCCACCCTGCGTTGTGGCCATCTCTTTGGCTACAACTGCATCAACAAGTGGGTGAAGACTCAGGGCCAGGCAGCAAAATGCCCACAGGTCAGTGCACTAGGGACCCTGGGAACATGCTTTTGATTAAAAAGTGATCTTTTGTGTTTGGTGATCTATGTAGGTAATGCATAAAAAAAAATTGTGAATGCCATCTTTTCCATCTAGGTTATACGTGATCACTTTCTTTTTTTTTTGCCTGCAGTGCAACAAGAAAGCCAAGCGCTCTGACATCGTTCTCCTGTATGCACGTAAGCTGAAGGCACTGGACAACAGTGAGCAAGAGACCTTAAAGAAGTAAGGGGGAGGACGTCTCATTCTCCTTAACGTCTTTGCAAGATTATGGAAGAGCAGTGATGTGATCCGTAGGGAGTCTAAACAACTTGGTTATGTGCAGGTCTCTGGAGGTGGAGCAGTCCTTGCGCCGGAAGGCGGAGTTGGAGTCTGCTGAGTGCAGATTGCAGCTTCAGGTGATGACGGACGAGTGTTGTAAATTACGTCGACAATTGCAGGTACTTTAATCACCGTTACTACTTCTTCTCCCCCCAAAGGGAGTGTTTCATCAAAGGCATTTTATGGATCAGAACCTGCCTTTTGAACGCAGCCTCTTGTAAACCTCCTCCTTGCCTCTTGTGCCCTTCCTTCAGGAGCTGAAGACCCTCATGGCCCAGCCAGGATGCGGTCCGTCCCAGTCCTCCACAGGGGTGTCTTACCTCAGTGCCTCCCAGAGGAAGGAGAGCGCCAAGGGGGGGCACTATGTCTTCTCCAAGGCCGTGCTGCTGTCCCAGACGGGGGGCTGCAGGGTGTTGTCCTACTGCGAGCCCCTCAGCTGTCTGCTGGCCTCGCAAGCTTCCCCACACACCACTCTAGTGCCTGGTAAGACCGACTAGAGCCAACCTCCACACCAGTAGGACAGCACTGTAGTGAATTAGGATGAGGACGTAGGAATATGAAAAAATAAAATGCAGATCAAATGTGGCCATAAAACCTACCCCCGCTGTTCATAAAGACGTGGAACACAACCTAAACTGTATCATTTGTCCCAGCTCATTGGTTCACATTGATTTGCAAAGGGATGCCCTTTAGAAGCCATTTCATCTGGTGTGAAATATTGATCTTAACTTAAAAAATAGCTTCCCTGTTTTCTAGGATGCAAAGGATATTTTTTGCACGACAATGTCTCCTTCTCTTTCTGCATTCCTTGATCTGCCTCTTTCTCCCTCTCCCTCCCTGCCAGGTTGCGGAGTGAAGAAGGTAAGCACGATGAATCTCAAGGCTGGCCAGTATGTGGCCATCCATGGCAAGCAGATCAGAGGGCTTGCCTTCAACAAGCAGGCGGACAGTCTTCTGCTTTCTGCAGCCCTTGACAGCACCATCAAACTCACCAGGTACCCTCCACCTTGCATGTCATGATACGAAAATGCCCAGGGAAAACCAAGCTTTCATGACATAACATTTGTAGTTTCCAATGCCGACTTTTTCAAATAGAACTACAAATGAGAGATTAACCTTGAGTAGTCAAACTTGTTATGTCCATGTTATTAGTGTATAATGACCACAGCCTTCTCCCTCTCTCCCAGCTTGCTGACCAACACGGTGGTGCAGACCTACAACACGGGGAAACCAGTGTGGAGCTGCTGTTGGTGTCTGGATAACACCAACTACGTCTACGCCGGCCTGAGCAACGGCACCGTGTTGGTCTATGACACCCGAGACACCAGCACCTATGTCCAGGAGCTGCAGCCACTCCGCTCGAGGTCTGTCTTCTTGCTCTGACACACACACACACACACACACACACACAAACATAGACATGCAAAAGCGTTGAAGCGGTGGAACCTTTACAAATCAATTACTTGATTTTTTTTCTACTATACCCACTGCAGTAAGTGTCTTAACGTCCACCACAGACTTTTAACAAGACACTACAACCTTCCAGGTGCCCCGTAGCGTCCCTGTCCTACGTGCCCAAGGCCGCCTCCAGCACCTTCCCTTGTGGCGGTCTGATTGCCGGCAGCCTGGAGGGCGGCTGCTTCTGGGAGCAGGTGGACGGTACCACCTACCGGCCCCACATGCTGCCGCTGGAGACGGGCGGCTGCACAGATATCCAGGTGGAGGCAGAGAGCAGACACTGCCTGGTCACCTACAGGCCAGGTGAGAGAAAACGCCATAGTGTGTCTTCGAAAAGGTTGACTAAACTGGGATTTTGAAGCTATATGAAAATTTATGAAATGGAAACCTAATGCATAATGCGATCTTTGGTATTTCATGAGTTGCAACTGTTTTATATGGTAAATTACGTAAAATGTAGCTCATAGTGTAGGTTTTGGTCGGCATGAGATTGTAGTGTGTGTGCACGCCCACTTTGATCACAAAGGAATAAACCTAGAAAAGAGCCAGGCCACCCAGCCGCCTACTAGGCTACACGACTATTAGTAGGCCTATGAGAGAGACAGTCTAGCTTAAAAGCGCGTTTAGGCAGAAATCTCTAAAACAAGACAAAGTTCGGTGTGTATTTATATTTGAAACATGTGGTTCTTTGTGTGGTGCAGTTAGTTTTACCGTAGCGGTGTGCTGTGACCGTCGCCAAAGGAAACACTGTCGTGAACATGTCCATCAATATGTTATTATATTTTCAACCATTAAAAGGACCCAAACCATTATTTGTTGCAGTCACTAAACTGTTTATCCTAGTCGGACTGTGAATACTGTTTTTCTCATCGTATCTTCCTCACCATGCAGGTCGCTCCAACCCCGCCCTGCGCTGTGTCCTGATGGAGCTGAGTCGCACGCCCCAGCAGGACGCGGCCCAGGACCCCAGCTGCTCCTGCTACCCGGTCCAGACCTTCACCGCCGGCTCCTCTTGCAAGCTGCTCACCAAGAACGCTGTGTTCAGAAGCCCGGCCAGTGAGGAGGCTACCCTGGTGTGTGCCGGAGACGAGGCCTCCAACTCCACCATGGTGAGGAAAGCCTGCGTGTCTGTCTGTCTGCTGATCAACCTTGCCAAGCGTGTCCGTCAGATCATGCACCGCAGGCAGGATCAATGAGGAAATTAACTTTTTAAAAACAGGGTCAAAGATGGTGTAGTAGTCCACAGTAGATGAGGAGCCGTTTATGTCAGTCACATATTGAGGTTTGCCAGAGGAGCAATATGACAGTGTAACTGCAAGTCTGCTACCTCTTGTTAAATGTATGCATGATCACCAAACCCGTGTAAATCACTGTTCGAAAGTTGAAAGTTTTCTGTGATTCATAAATCGGCCCTGATACAACAGTACTAGTAATAATAGGTGCTTTAGCACTGCAATCACTCAATTAATGATGAATGTAGGTATGTGAGTGTTTGTCAAGACATGAATGCACTAGTCAGCAGCATCCATGACATTGACCGGACCAATCATTAGCCTCCGCTGCAAGGCAAATGTCCTCATCAAATCACTTTGGCCTATTGTGGCGCTTGAAACTGGGATGGGAATGGTTTGCTTACAAACTGTCCCAAAAGGAAACGCAAGAGCTTGATTGCAGTGGCTGAATGTGGACATGCGCTTCGAGTTGTTGCCATCTATCTCTTGCACCTAGAGTTTATTCAATATATTAGCTCCTTGAAATTAAAGGGAGTAGACTGAATTTCCATATTTTGTAATTTATTCTATGTATTAAAAGAATGATATTGATTCTCGCAACCCTGTTTTGGCCCTGTATTTTCAGGTGTGGGATGCAGGTAGCGGTGCTCTCATCCAGAAGCTACCTGCTGACTTGCCAGTGTTGGACATCTGCCCCTTTCAAGTTAATCAGGGCCACTACCTTGCCTCTCTCACCGAGAAGATGCTGAAAATCTACAAATGGGAGTGAAGGGGGATGTCCTGAACTGGACAGAACTGAAAGAACCAGACTTGTCTACACCAGCATTCATTAGTACAGCTGCTACTGTGTATGAATGAGAATACAGCCTTTTATTATCCAAATGGTACTGAAGTGGATATGATCAAATTAAAGTTCATATACTTGCTAGGTTGATTATGAGGAAAATGGAATGCCTGTAGTGATTCACCACTATATTAATGTTTACATCGACAGACTCTTTAAATGGGGGAAATCACCTTCGAATACAACCATGTGTGTAAAAGTCCTTATGTGGATGTGGTGCTCTTGTTTTGTTTTTATTGTAGAGTCCAAGCCCCGGTCCTCAATGATTGTGGAAATCAGGATGGCCATCATGACCTTACACTGCCTTCAATTCAGTAATACAAACATGGAAACCTGTAACTAATTTGGTTTTAAAGTTTTATTTTCTTCCAAAGGAATTTGTTTATATATGTATATTTGTTACTAAATGTTTGTGTGTAATTTTCTAATAAAAAATGAATGTTTATATTTATCTAGATTCTAGACTATCGATATTGAACGAGAAATTAGGCTTTAGACCAACCCCAGAGAAGCACTCCAAAACCAGATATTATGAAATTTAAATGGAAACAACAATGGGCACTAAACAGCTCTGCTCTGAATTAAAAATTACAATTTTACCACAAATATTATTTTCCGAATTTCAATCTGTAAATGGCGAGATATTCTTGTATGGATATTTCTATGCCCTGGATTGCCAGCAATGCACACATCGACGTCAGAAAACGTTGCTATCCGTTAGTGCTCCAGCCAACCGCTACTCTCATTCAAGTTAGCAGGATATCTGAAGATGGCGGCTTGTAGACGTGTTTCTCCTTTCTTGCTTCTGATGACCATTTTTTTGTATGTGCATCACAATGGCGCTGAAAAAACCCAAGGAAATGGTATTGTAAAACATGCAGTTAGTGCTGTTAACCCGCTAACCCAGGGAGGTGTTCCACCGGTTGTGGCAAATGCAGCTCCAGCGGATCGTAGACCCGTTATCGTGGCCTCGACATCACGTAAACGCACCACCGGTTGGAAGCTTGCGGAAGAGGCAGTTTGTCGGGACGACTTGACCAGGCTTTGTCCAAAACATTCCTGGAATAATAACCTGGCAGTACTGGAGTGTCTCCAAGATAGAAAAGAGGTAAGGTGACTAAAGGACCGATGCCGTTTTTGGTGGCCAAAACAAGCAACGCTTGGGTGTGCCTGCCTGGCTTGTCTATCGGGCTAGCTCAGTAGCTGATGCTGCTGCTGCTGCCAGTGCTGGCTGCTGGTTAGCGTAGTCGCTGGCAGTAGTAGGAGCGCTAGCTTGAATGTTGCCTGTTGGCTAATGCTTGTGCTATGTCTACACTATTGTTGGCTAGCAAGCTTATTTTTAAACGTTAACGTTTGTGTTTGATTCTGTGTTTGGTGCATCGTGCAATAACCATATTGAATAAGCTAGCATTAGTAACATCAGTTGAATGTGCTAGCTTGCTAATAGTACCGACAAACTAAACTGCTACTTTAGCAACGTTAACCAATGCTAGATAGTTGGCTCGCTAGCTAACTAAGCATATCTTGCTCAGCCGGTTAGTTGGCAAGCTGTGTTGCAGTTGGCTGCAATTAACTTCTGCTCATCCTGCAAACACACCATTGTTTGATCATTGCACACAAAGACAAGTGCCCTTAAGTCAATGCTTGCTAGCAATCGTGGTTGGGTTTAAAATAAGTTTGTTTGATTATTTCAAGGAACTTCACTTTTAACAAACTGCAATAGCAAAATTAATAAATTTGCATGTTTTTTTGTCACGTTGATGTCCGGGGTCTGAACCCTTTTGGACGTTTCACTTGACGCATATGCCAGGGATGTTGTTGGACTAACGCGGCAATCTATAGATGACCCATGATGACCCATTTTGACCCTAGCTTCTGTGTTGTGCTTTTTACCTATCAGCAAATTTTTGTTAAGATAGTTTGTATTTACCCTAAAAGAGAAAACCAGACAAACTACAAGGTTTCGTTCTCATGGTAGAGAGCTGATAAAAATGGCTTTTGCTTTAGATTGTTTCACTTTGCCATTGAGTAGAAGCAAGAGTTAGGTGGTGCACACATTATTTATAACTTTTTTGGTAGCCTGGCTACATTATATCTATCTCACTACAATTTCATCTAATTTTTGGTGAATTTGAGATAATACTAGTATCTTTAATTCACGTTTTCATGTCATTTAGATGTCCAACTCTTCCTGGAGGCTGGTGTGTAAATGCTATTCTTTTTCTAAAATCACAAATTTTAGAAACATACCATTTTCTTTGCCTTGAGCCTGCCAGCTGTCAGGCTCCTTGGTAACTGTGGGTTTGTTTATGTGGTGCAGGCCCACAGCTGGCTCTGGATGAAGACTGACCCTTGAACACTGCACTTTGTTGAAAGTGGAATTTGCGTAGGCTTATGCTCTGTCCAGTTAATGTTCTAGCTGAATAATATTACAGTCAGTCTACAGGTCTACTGAAAGTATTTCGGATTAGACGGTGGCTTTCTGCTTCTGAGAATATCCAATCTCAGCAATCCTCGTGTTGTATGCAGTGGCATATTTCGACCATTCGAGAGCTCAGAGCTTTTAATTTTATTGAGCCACTTTGACCCATGTGTTCCCTTTGCTGTGTAATGGCATCCTACTACCAAGTTACTCCATAACTGATACACAAAGGAACCCTTCATTTTCAAAGTGTTGACTTTGGGTGGCGTTGACTCACTGTGGCTTGATCTGTCTAGGACTGCACACTGATGTGCTCACAAAGCTGTCAGCTGCCGGCCGTCACAGTGAGACTCGTGCTGTCTCGGAAATGCCTTTTTTTATGCAATTCCAGCGTGTCCGTCTTGCCTTCATTGTTCCCAGTAGAAATGGTCTCCATGACAATGTGCCTTTGATTCAACAAAAGGGAGAGGGAGACGTGGTGGAAGTGACATACAATGAGTTCACCATTGGCCACCTCTTTTCTGCATCTGATCATTTGGAAATGAGAAGGGATTTATGGAGGGTCGACTGGAGACTGGGTGTGGGAGACAGCTGTTCGCAGGGCTGCATTAGTTACTTACAGTGATGAAGCCTATTGTCTGTAATGTCTCATCTGTGAAAAAATAGGTGTGTGTGTGTTTGAGAGAGAGAGAGAGAGAGAGAGAGAGAGAGAGAGAGACGTGTGACATCTCATAAGTTTCTTATGTATACGAAACCTTTATTTCACAAGTCACTGCCTACGGTTCCTGTTGTCTCACAACTGAAGCTGCGCTAATTGGCTTGCCCAAAGCAGAGAAGGCATCCCAAGGTAAAAAAAAACCTGTCCACCAACGTCCTGTTTACTTAGTCAGCAATGTCTGCGAGGCATTCTGTTACGCCCTGTGTTGCCTGTTGCGATGCAAACTGCTTGTGATGAGCTGGTGCAGCGATCGATTTAAGAATTTGCCACCTTGCTGATGATTGGCGATAATTGGCAAGATAGCTGTGGCAGTGTTTTGGTGCTAGATTACACAATTACTGATCTTTATTTATTTAGTGATGTGGCGTTCGCAGTAATTTCCCTTTTGACGGGGAGTTATTTAGGGAGAGACATGCTGACACACACACACACAGGCCCAGGCTGTGGCAGCTCCCAGGCAACTGATGGCATCAGGCCATCTGTAGAGCTGTTATTTCTGGGTCCAAGATGTCAAGATGGGCTGCATTGTTGTTGACACACTGTCCCTAGCAGCTCGGCTCCCACAGGGAAACTCTACGCAAGTCCTCCAGACTGGATGGATCATGTGAAGGCCGGGAGCTCCCTGAAATGAGTCCTCTCTGCCAGACTGGCAAGAGAAGCATCCGAAGCAGATATTTCAAGCAATGTAGTTAATTGGAGATGCCTCCATCCCAACTTGGTGACTATTATCATCGTCACAAATTGAATCTGAATTGCCATCTCAATTCAAGAGTTACTGATGAAGGGGAAAAAAGCAATCACTTTGGCTGTGAGACTGTGATTAGACTGCCTGCTCACTCACTTGAACACATGCCCTCTCCTTTAACGCTGAATAAAAGCCAATTTACTTTGCTGATTGCAGAAGATGCTCAGCAAATTCCTGTGAGTGTCTGCGTGTGTGCGAGCCAGTAAGCCTGACCTCGCTCTCGCTGTCTTTGATTTGAATCCCGAGCTGCTGTAAACGCTTCGGCATTCTCACCTGTGTCTCTTGTTCTCTCTTCTTCCAGGAATCAGAGATCGCTGCTGACTGCAACCACGTAAGTGTTTGAACTCCCCAGCCGCTTTCGTGTCAGATCTGAGCCTGCAATACATTTCTGTGGGATCCAAGAAAACCTTGACCTGATTTGACCTGGGAGCACACCTTCTTCTAGCTTATTTAGAGACACTTGTGGGGGGCATTAAACCCCCTCAGTAAAATGGAAACTGTATTGAGACACAAAGTGACTTAGTTTAGTTCTTTACTTTTTATTTTCATAGATTATCCCATGCCTGTAGTGTAGTCTAACTCTCCACTGTCTTTTCCAGCTCCTGTGGAATTACAAGTTGAACCTGACCACCGACCCCAAGTTTGAGTCTGTGGCCGTGGAGGTGTGCAAGACCACCATCAACGACGTGAGTGGGCAAGCAGTGGCTTTGGCTTTACGACGGTGTTACCGCATCACATAGCACTTTGAATTAGGACTCATTGTCTGATTTTAAATGCTGCGTGTGCGTTTGAGTGGGGTATAGAGTGAGCTGTTCTGGAGGTGAAGAGGGGAGATTAAGAGTTCTTATGGTCAGTCTTGTCACCCTCCACCCTTGCCTCCCCGGCAGATCAAAGAATGTGCGGCGGAGGAGCGCGGCAAGGGCTACCTGGTGTCCTGCCTGGTGGACCACCGCGGCAACATCACCGAGTACCAGTGCAACCAGTACATCACCAAGATGACCAGCATCGTCTTCAGCGACTACCGCCTCATCTGCGGCTTCATGGACAAGTGTCGCGAGGACATCAACGCCCTGCACTGTGGCAGCATCAGTACGGGCGAGAAGGTTGGCCATCCCACCCTCTATGTTTGTCCTCATGCAGAGGGACCTGTTAGGCTCCGGGCCTGCCGGCCGTATCATTTCCCCCCTCGCTCTCTGTCTGTGCTCTCCTTTGTCACACAAAAAAACAAACGACAAAAGTTACACTTTTCAAATGCAAAGGACTACTAAAATAGCTATATATAAAGCAGCTATTTGCTGTCCTACTTTTGCTGTTTGGATGTGGGGGGTATGCTTTCTCGTAATGTGTGTTTAGTTTTAAATGTGAGACGGGTTCGTTTGTTTTTTCAGGAATTAGTCAGGGTAGCTTATTGCAGTAGTCGCTGCTGGAGGCTCTGGTTCATGTTTATCGAAGTCTGTGCTACATGTAGTGGAAGCTTGAAACACTTCCATACAGGCATAGCCCCCCCCCCCCCCATGTATTTTTGTTTATATTGGGTTGTAAGCTGTTGATTTGGTCTCTTGTTTATTTGTGTCTAAACAGGGTTTTGAGCCTCAATGCTGCTTTAAAATGCATGGAATTCAATTCCTGCAGTAGAGATAATTGCCATACAACATTTAAGTATTCCTGCTACAGTTACAAGCTTTAATAATAACTTTAATTTAAGAGCGCCACTCTAAAAGCCCAAGGACACTTTGCAAATATAGGACGCATTGACAAATTAAAAAAAAACTATTTAAAGAAGAGTCATTAAGAAGCTTTAGTCGCTCTTTCTCTGTATCAATGATCCATTTCTTAGTGATTCATGATTTTCTCTGCGATGATTGTATACATTTTAAACCATGACAACTTACCTGAATCATGTTGAGTTACGCCAACGTCTACTACTAATTTAGCTGTTTATTCATTTTACAAGCGAGAGGGAAAACGTATCACAAGCACCGTCCGGTGTCCTCGTCCTTGACCCTGTGCCCTCTGCCCCCGACCCAGGACATCCACTCCCAGGGTGAGGTGATCGAGTGTCTGGAGAAGGGGCTGGTGCACGAGGCCGAGGAGAAGCCCGGGGCGGTGGCGGCCATCAAAGACGACTGCAAGAAGGCCATCATGCGCGTGGCCGAGCTCTCCTCGGACGACTTCCACCTGGACCGCTACCTCTACTTCTCCTGCCGGGACGACCGCGAGCGCTTCTGCGAGAACGTGAGCCCCCCTTGTTGCCCCTTTGTCTGGACCTCTGTCTGTACGGTGGATTAATAGAAAGAGAGGGACGACTTGGCCACGTGTGCCAGCCTGTCCCCCGGTAGTCACACTCTCCTCCCCTGTGCCTCTGCTCTGTAGATACCGGCCGGAGAGGGCAGAGTTTACAAGTGTCTCTTCAATCACAAGTTTGAGGAGGCCATGTCTGAAAGGGTAAGTCTACCGCCGCCTAGCGACGGACACAGCCTATAGCGCTCCCACTGCTGGTGGTGGTGCCTAACGTTCCGTGCGTCCGTCCCCAGTGCCGCGAGGCCCTCACCACCAGGCAGAAGCTGATCGCCCAGGACTACAAGGTGAGCTACTCCCTGGCCAAGGCCTGCAAGTCGGACCTGAGGAAGTACCGCTGCAGCGTGGACACCAGCATGCCCCGGGCCCGCGAGGCCCGCCTCTCCTACCTGCTCCTCTGCCTGGAATCGGCTGTGCACCGAGGTGAGGCAGACACACACACACACACACACACACACACACACACACACACACACACACACACACACCCCCAACCCAAACAGTCTATTATAAAGATATGGGGACATTACGCTGGCTGAGCTAGTTAAGAGGGTTGAAGGCGGAATCGTTCAGCTGGGTCGGGCCTCAATGCTTCTACACCCACAGGATATGAGGTTTCTCTACTAAACAGTGTCTTACGGACCCCTTGTTTTTCCGATCAAAGCTTGCTTGCCGACTTTATTTTTGTTAGCTCCTATATTCAACATAGCAGTTTCCGTGTTGCGTGCGTCTGCCTCCAGGTCGCACGGTGAGCGGCGAGTGCCAGGGAGAGATGCTGGACTACAGGCGCATGCTGATGGAGGACTTTTCCCTGAGCCCCGAGATCGTCCTGCACTGCCGCGGGGAGATCGAGGCCCACTGCTCGGGCCTGCACCGCAAGGGCCGCACGCTCCACTGTCTGATGAGGGTGGGCCGCGGCGACATGGGAGCCATCGACAACCTCTGCCAGAAATCAGTGAGTTTAACCCCTTCCTCCTGCCCGCAAGTACACTCTGCTAGAATACTTTTATAGTAGATTAGACATTGGATCACTTCTATCACACGTATACCCCATTTGTGTTGAGGTAGTGCACGGTTCTAATGTGGAATGAAGTTACCACAAGGGAACTACGTGGTTATTTTGATCTGACCGTGCATTGTAGTCATCCGATGGTCGTCTCCTCCTGTCCTCAGCTCCAGACCCTGATCCAGGAGGCCGACCCGGGGGCAGACTACCGCATTGACCGGGCCCTGAACGAGGCCTGCGAGTCAGTCATCCAGACAGCCTGCAAACACATCCGCAACGGAGACCCTATGTGAGTCTCCACCACCCAACCCCGCCACTGCCTCAACTAGAGCCTCAGCTGGAGAACCACAGGGAGACTTTTCAAAGTATCGTCATGCCTGTTTGAGGGGACTGTGTGTGGGTAGAGATATGACTTATTGAACTCCGTGTGTGTGTGCGCGTGTGTGTGTGCGCGCGGGCAGGATCCTCTCGTGTCTGATGGAGCACCTGTACACAGAGAAGATGGTGGAGGACTGTGAACACCGGCTGCTGGAGCTGCAATACTTCATAGCCAGAGACTGGAAGTGAGTTTGCATCCACCCACAGACTCCCCCCGTGTGGGACCGGCCTTTTCTTATCGACCGCTTTACAGCGCCGCAGCATTTGAGTGTCGATGACTTACAAAAAGACCTGCAGCGTCGTCATAGTTGCCTGTGCCTGTGTCTCTCGGCTTGCAGACTGGACCCCATCCTGTACAAGAAGTGCCAGGGCGACGCGTCCCGCCTGTGCCACACGCACGGCTGGAACGAGACCAGCGAGATGATGCCCCCCGGCGCCATCTTCTCCTGCCTGTATCGCCACGCCTACCGCTCCGAGGAGCAGGGACGACGGGTAGGGCGCGCACTACACTCCAGGTGTACCGGGACGTAGATGTACGTAGTACATTTTGAGAGGTTTTAAACGTGTTTTGCCCCCCCCCCCCCCCCCCCCCCCCAGCTGTCCCGGGACTGTAAAGTGGAGGTGCAGAGGATCCTCCACCAGAGGGCGCTGGACGTGAAGCTGGACCCCGAGCTGCAGGGCCGCTGTATGACTGACCTGGGCAAGTGGTGCAGCGAGAAGACCGACTCTGGCCAGGTAGGAGCTCTGACGGCTCAATCATCCGCCTCACGTTCCCCTCCAAACATGTTTGTGTTGGTTTAAACGTGACACGACGCTTTTGCATTTTCCCAACGCGACGCCGGTCCTTAGCCATACCACGCTGTACCAGGTGTTTCCTCCTCACCGTTGCAGCCGCTTTAGTGAACTGATAACCCGGCCAGTTCCGTTTGACACCGCTTGGAAAACGGTCGTTTCAAACAGTGAGAACGTGCCTACGCACGACTTACCAGGCGCGGTCTGTGTTTCAGGAGCTGGAGTGCCTCCAGGACCACCTGGACGACCTGGTGCCAGACTGCAGGAACGTGGTGGGCAACCTGACCGAGCTGGAGTCAGAGGTAGGACACGAGCCTGCTAAAACAGTGGTTCCCAATCCAGTCCTCCAGTACCACCGGCCATGCCAGGAATTGGATCTTCCCTAGTGCCAGCACAGCTGGTGCAATAAGTCATGGCCTTGCTGCGTGTGACTAATTACACCAGGTGTGCTAGAAACGGGGAAGATTTAATACCTGGAATGGCTGGGGGTACTTGAGGACGATTGGGAACCACTGTGGCAAAGCACCCGTCCACGCCCCCCTCTGTGGAGAAGCTGCCGTCTGACCGTGTCTCTCTGCCTCTCCTTCCAGGACATACAGATGGAGACCCTGCTGATGCGAGCCTGCGAGCCCGTGGTCCAGGCTCACTGTCACGTAAGTCACCCTCTCCTCCGCGCTTTTCCGTCCCCGCGTCCGGCACACACCCTGCCGGGCCGCCTCCTTCCAGAGCTCCCCTGTAAACGTCCTCCTCCCCTCCGCTCCCCTCTGACAGGAGGTAGCCGACAACCAGATCGACACGGGCGACCTGATGGAGTGTCTGGTGCAGAACAAACACCAGAAGGAGATGAACGACAAGTGTGCCGTGGGAGTCACACACTTCCAACTGGTGAGGCCGCCTAAAGCAAGTCCGTCCATGTTTGTGTCACCGTTCCTGGCAGACTCTATGGCAGGCGATGAAGGATGAGGTAGAGGCCACTTAATATGTCCTGTGTGTGCCTGACCCAACGGTAGCTTTCAGCCTGAGTTAGCGTTACAGTCAAAACAGCATGTTTTCGATGCAGTATAGTGATCCACTCACAGTATAGTGTGAACTGCTGCAACAGTCCCAGTGTTGCCTTTCTGTTCTTACTTAGCTTTAAATATACATTGATCAATCAATGAAGTGGGAACGGAATCTGCATTTTTTTAATCACCTGGTTAAGAATCTTTGTTGAGGATGCATGAAAATAAAGTTAATTCATTTGATCAAGTTAGCGAAGCAGCGCACCTTGTCCCACATAAATAGATAAGAAAATAGTTGTTGTTGTAACAATCAACATTGTGTTCAACAACAACCTATCGCCGACAGCTGACATGTCTGTGGAAGCATTTTGATTGATTTCAGGGAACCCGGAGAAGGACCTGATCAGCCTTACTGTTGCAACAATTTATAGTCTTTTAAAAGGATTAGCTGTAGTCAAAAGCACCGTGAAATGATTTATTTAGCTTGTTGTTTGAGGCATGTGCCTGTTATGAGGATTTTGAAACGCAGTTGGAGTGAGGATGCTGTTTTCTTAAATGCAATTCTGCTACAGAAAGGAGGAATTGGGTCTCTTTTTTTAAAGTCCCAATTCCAGATGTGCTATATTGGCTGCTTGACTATTGCTAAGTTGATTTCCTCAACGGCCATCTTTCGTGTGGCCCTTCAGATCCAAATCAAAGACTTCCGCTTCTCCTACAAGTTCAAGATGGCCTGCAAAGAGGACGTGCTCAAGCTGTGTCCCAACATCAAGAAAAAGTGAGTGTCCAGACCCACCTCCTCCCATTACTGGCCACACCAACCTCCTCCACCCTTCTGATTGGTTCTGTCAGCGACCGGGGGGTTCCCCTCCACTGTGGTGGTTCTAACTGCCTGTTGTCTCCCAGGGTGGACGTGGTCATCTGTCTGAGCACCACGGTGAGGAATGACACGCTGCAGGACGTCAAGGACCACCGCGTCTCCGTCAAGTGTCGCCGGCAGCTCCGCGTGGAGGAGCTGGAGATGGTGCGTGCCCCAAGCCCCTGTCAGTCACACCCCCAGGGTTCATTAAAGCCGGACGGCGACAATGCTGTGGCGAAGTTGTCAGCGGACGTTCTTGGTTAAAAACAGTCTAGTTGGAGTGTGTCGCCACCCTAACATTGGTGTGTGTGTGTGTGTGTGTGTGTGTGTGTGTGTGTGTGTGTTTTCGCCTCCCAGTCGGAGGACATCCGCCTGGAGCCGGAGCTGTACGACTCGTGCAAACAGGACATTAACAGTCTGTGCCAGAATGTGGCATTCGGGAACGCCCAGGTCAGTGTCTCTTAGGACCGTTCTAGACGACGATTAGTGGCATCCACCACTGCAGCCTCACTTAACGAACACACATCATAGGCCACGGAGGAGGTGGATGTGAATCCATCCACGACTAGGGGGAGCTATTTGATAGGGCTGGAATTACTACACTGATATACAAATCTAAGGCATGATAAAGAGAGTGTGTGTGTGTTTGTTTGTGTGTGTGTGTGTGTCCATAGGTGATTGAGTGTCTCAAGGAGAACAAGAAGCAGCTGACTCAGCGCTGCCACCACCGCGTCTTCAAGCTCCAGGAGACGGAGATGATGGACCCGGAGCTGGACTACCAACTCATGAGGGTCTGCAAGCAGATGATCCGGGTAGGCACCGACTGCAATCCCTCACGCTTCACAGCATTCTCAGTCGGGATTCATCCCATCTCCAACACAATGTGTGTGTATAACCAACAATTACTCTAAACGCCTCCGCTCCCTAAGCGTCCGAGAGACCTTTGCAATTGAGCGACGATCTAAATTGTTGTTTTTGGCAGTGTTGCTTTTATCCGTGGTACTTGTGTTTTATGCCATGATTACTGCTTTCATAATAGCTTTGTAAGCGAACGTGAATGTGGGAACACCTCTCGACTTCAAACAACAATGAAACGCCCGCAGCACTGCCAGCTTCGATACTCTACGACCACAGCTGTTCACGTTGACTGGTACAGCTGAGGCGGGCGTGTGCGTGTGTGTGTGTGTGTGTGTGTGTGTGTGTGTGACTCTGTGTGTTTGTGCTCCAGCGGTTCTGCACTGAGGCCGACGCCAAGAACATGCTGCAGTGTCTGAAGCAGAACAAGAACAGTGAGATGATGGACCCCAAGTGTAAACAGATGATCACCAAGAGACAGATCACCCAGAACACAGGTAGACGTCGCCATTACGCTCACACTCTCTCTCTCACACACACACACACACCATAAAGTGTTCCTTCTTATCTATACCTAACTGAGTACAGACCATGTACTGTACTGTAGTGTGGTATTGAGTGGTTGTCTAGCATTCATTCCCCCAGTAGATCTTAATGTAACTGACAGGCACTAGGACAGAGCTAGCTGAAGGGTTATCCTCCTCTAATCAGTCCCCTCCCCCCCTCCCAACCTGTGTGTGTCCGTCCAGACTACCGGCTCAACCCCGTGCTGAGGAAGTCGTGCAAGGCAGACATCCCCAAGTTCTGCCAGAGCATCATCACCAAGGCGGCGGGTGACAGCGAGCTGGAGGGACAGGTCATCTCCTGTCTCAAACTCCGATACGCCGACCAGGTGAGGCCACCGCTCACAGCAGGACCGCAGAGGAGATTCAGGTTTAACCCATCACCATCACTGACGTGTGTGTGTGTGTGTGTGTGTGTGTGTGTGTGTGTGTGTGTGTGTGTGTGTGTGTGTGTGCGCGCACAGCGCCTGTCGCCGGACTGTGAGGAGCAGATCCGGGTGATCCTTCAGGAGTCGGCCCTGGACTACAGGCTGGACCCCCAGCTCCAGATCCACTGCACCGAGGAGGTGACTCTCCCCTTTCCACCGCGACCTAGCTAGCCGCTCACAGAATGTATTTGTCCAAATGAGTTTACAGTTTACATTTACATTTTCATCATTTAGCAGCCGAGATTACGGTGAGATTGCAGGGACACTGAGCAATTTAGAGTGAAGTGCCTTGCTCAATGGCCCAGTGGTTTCGGTCACTAGGTAGCAGTCCTACCCACTGCCCCCCCCCCACTACCTCGTGTTTCTCGTCCCCAGATCTCGCGGCTGTGTCCGGAGGAGGCGGCGGCCCAGGAGCAGACGGGCCAGGTGGAGGAGTGTCTCAAGACCCAGCTGCTCAAGATCAAGCAGGAGGGCTGCAAAAAGGTGTCCCTCCTCCTCTTCCTCCTCCTCCTCCTTTTCAACGCGGCCCTTCTTACACAGACACACCCATTGCTTTTTGCTTGTGGTGAGACCCATAAAAAGTCTGTAGTTTTGTTCATTCCCTCCCCCTCCTTCTCGTTGCAGGAAGTGTTGAACATTCTGAAGGAGAGCAAGGCAGACATCTTTGTGGACCCGGTCCTTCACACGGCCTGCGCCCTGGACATCAAACACCACTGTGCGGCCATCCCTCCGGGGCGAGGACGCCGTGAGTACACGCACACGCACGCACACGCACACACACGCACACACACGCACACACACACACACACACACACACACACACACACCAACTCCACACACTGGCTCTGAAATACAGGCTTGCATACCTGTAGATCACAAACCCATTATCAGTGACCTCTCAGAAATCAAAAGTCCAACGTACCAAGCAGACTTGCTGTGTGGTGGGATGTCGGTTAACTGTGTTTGCTTTGTGGCCATGGTGTGTTTCAGAGATGTCCTGTCTGATGGAGTCCCTGCAGGACAAGCGCGTCCGTCTGCAGCCCGAGTGTAAGAAGAGACTGCAGGACCGCATTGAAATGTGGAACTTTGCCGCCAAGGTCCGTATCCTCCGACAGACGCTTCTATCCGACTTCTATCCCTCCTTAGAATATGTCTAGTGGGTTATTTTTCTCAAGAGGAACCGTTGCCTGAATCCATTGTCGCTTCTTAAACTATCTCAGATTTTTTGGGACATTTGAAAAAAAAAATAACAAAAATATGTATTAATCACAAATGTTTACTATTTAATAAGGCAAGACCCTTTCATATGGGCTCGTCTCCGTTTGAAGTGTCATGTTCCGCTGGTCTCCTCCTCCAGATGGCTCCCG
The DNA here is from genome assembly GCA_026901105.3 of Galaxias olidus. Lineage (NCBI taxonomy): Eukaryota > Metazoa > Chordata > Actinopteri > Galaxiiformes > Galaxiidae > Galaxias > Galaxias olidus. Next base: position 19,382 of record JAPMUY010003094.1, on the reverse strand, counting down.
CCGAGGGCTTCTCGGACCTGGCCATGCAGGTGATGACCTCTCCCTCCAAGAACTACATCCTGGCCATGATCGGCTTGGGCGTGTCCATCCTCTTCCTCTTCGGCCTGCTGTGCGGCCGCATCACCAAGCGCGTCACACAGGAGCTCAAGGACCGGTAGAGGGCGCCCCGCTCCGCCTTCGGGGGGGGGGGAGGGTCGGGACGACCAGAGAAGAAGAAAAGGAACAGAAAAAGCGCCCACGCCTCCCTTCTGATGTAACTGCCCCAACCGCTTCTTCTCCCCGACCACAGTGGGAAGGGCCACGTTGGGACTACATTTCCCAGACTGCCCTCCCTAGCCCCCCAGACCCTTGGCATGAACGTGGACGTGCCTGTGACTGTAAGGAAGCCTGACGACTGTACGGGGCTGTCTTTGGCGGAGTCCGCTTCTTCTCCGTGCGTCGCTCCCACAGAAGACATTTGTAGAAAAGACTCCGATCCACTCGGCTCTCCATGACACTCCCCACCGCCGACTGGGTCACAGCATTGGCGGTGCGCAGAAGTGTTGTTTATAGATTCTGTCTCGGTTATTCCTGCTGTGGTCTTCTTTTCCTGTTTTTTTCTTACGCATCTCGTCTAGATGCAATATTTCTTTGCTGGCTTCTCACTGCTGTGTGGGGGATTGGGTTGGGGTGGGGGGGGGGGGTTGCTGGGTTTGCTGGGTGAGGGGAAGAAACGGCTGCTCTATTTTAGCATTAAGTGTTACATAGAAGAGATGGTTTCTTTTGATCTATTCGAAGATTTTGATGGTTACTGCTGTGTGTGTGCGTGTGCGCGAGCGTGTGTGTGTGTGTCTGTGTGTGTGGGTGTAAGGTGATGGAATGCTTTGTCATGTGGTGCATCATCGTTGTCTTACTGGAAGGGTCGGGGTGCAACGTTTAGAGTTGAACAGGTGTATTCGTTGACTGGGTTTGCCATGGGACTGCCAGGCAGCCTGCTGAAGACTGTCCTCCACTGAGCCACTCGGGAGATCCACGTCCACGCCTCCCCGCCGGTGGGTCAGCCTCACACTCCACGACGCTCAGCTAGTAGTCCGCTTCGCTTGTAGAAACAGAAGGCCCCCGTGGCGTGGCCGTCTGATAGCCACAGAGGTAACCAGGAAGCTGTCTCAAACCCCCCTAGTGCCATACACAGAGTTTGACCTGGGACACTCCACCCTGAGGGCTGGCATGGCCATGCAGAAACGGATAGCTTCATGTCCATTCTTCCCAGGTGACTAAAGGTACACACTGATGCGCAACGGCATCTTAACGTTCATTTAGTCCGAAACAAGTCGTCCATTCTAGTGTCCACATTTTCACCTTCGATTGCATTTAAACATATTACAGGCTGTTAGACATGTGAACAAATTGTTTAAAAAAGATACTGGAACCATTGCACATTTTTTCGTTATTGTATATCTATAAATATATATATTTAGTTTGGTCATAGCCTTATTTATTTGTTTACTAATGGTCAAAGTTTTTGTCTTTTTTTTTTTTTGAATATTCTCTTGTTGCCTTCTTAGTGCAGCCTGCGAAGCGTCTTGTTCCAGCAGGCAATGCAGTTGGCAAAGCTTTCTCTGACCGTTTCGTTGTAACAGAGATTCTTAGGTCGTAAATAAAACAAAAAATAAATACTTTGCCATTTTTCAGTTTAAACCATCAATGCTACTATTCAGAGTCATCTTGAATGATTTGATACATACAGACAGAAGTAAAATGAGTTGAACTCATTTGAACTTGTGAAAACCTTTCTAAACCCCAGAGCATTTCTGTTCTATTCATTTAACAGGAGGCTGTACCGTGCATTCTTTGTTGAATGGTTGTCAGGACACTGCTCCTCAGTTCTCTGAGTGCTTTTCCTCATGGCTTGTTAACAGTCATGCATTTGGGCTTGTTGAGTTGTCTCTGTTGCTACACAAAATATCGTTTGCTCAGTGTGGCCTACTATGACAATCCCAAAGAGGGATACTTTACGTTGAATAAGTACTACGCCCCCTCCCTTTTTTTGACACTCCTCAACTCTGGCTCCCGACCTAAGCTGAGTCGTAGGTGTGTGCTGGTGTGCATGGACATGGCCCGCAAAGCTGTCCTACTCATGTGTGGAAAGACTTGAGCCAAGTGATTCGGGGGGGGACGGGGGGGAGAAGAGAGAAACGTGTCGCTTTTTGAACCAACACAGTTCTTTGTGCTACAAAGTATGATCAAGTAATTCTATCTATATTGATCCATAGCTGTTAACGTCTGTCAAAAGCTTTCAAGTCAAAAGATGATGACCATTACAATGTTTAAAATGCGATTATGATTGAGATGTTTTTGTGTATACATTTTATGGAGGTCCATTTGCTTTCATCTCTAATGCCATTTACTTGACATACTATAACAGTCCATTTTATGGCTCGATTTACATTTTTGTTTTCTGTACAGATGATATTGGACAGTTTGTTGATAATAAAGTCTGCTGGTTTTTACAGTTTTTGCGTAGTGGATTCATTCTATACGCATCACAATTGCGTTTGTAATGTTTTTAAGGCACTGTTTAATATTTGTGGGTGATCTTTGAATAACTGCTTTAGTATTGCATTTCACCAGGGTGTTTGTTGTGAAATCTACAGTTTTTCTTTACATGTGGATTTAGCTATTATTTGCTACACCTTTCCCACTCAACTGACAAATTGTCACCTGGAATGATGGATTGTATTTGGCCGGAGCACAAGGCAGAGTCTAGAGCAGACAACGATACGTTAGTACACCACGTCGCCCTGGAAAATGTCCAAGAATGGGCCACTCTATAGATTTCATCGTACAGTTCAATCCATTACTTGCAGGGGGAAATGAGTGTGTTAGTGTCTTCAATTATCCAGCCTGTATGATTAGCTCCAAAGTTTCCACTATATTTGACCACTGTTGACAGGAAACCCATATGTGTGAGGAGTATGTGCCAAGGGTCTTCTGAGGCCATGTCTGGTGGTGAATAACTCCATCTGGGGTGGAGACAGACTGCTTTAGTCTGATCATTAATCCCTTTGCTGCATTCAGAGACCCTTAATATTTCTACAAGACAGGCTTTAGACATTAGACCCAGAATACACACGCATCGTCTTCACTGGGTAACATTTGAAAGCTGACCTGTGACATTCTAAAAGTCTTGATCATGTGAGGATGGACGTGTGTGTGTGTGTGTGTTCATTTTAACCCTATATTTAAGTCTTAGCCCGGGTACATATGGGGGCACAGGCTGAGACAGATCCTATGTGTGCTGTCTGGCAGGGAAGTGATACATTTTTGGCCTCTCACAAAACGACCCACTACAAATGTGCTGCATAGAACTGAATAGATGGTTTGGGCCCAGATGTGTTGTGTACCACACAAACTGAACTTGACAGGACATCTAACAAACATATCACACTAGTCAACTAATCAGCATTTTAATGACATAACACAATTGAAATTATACATATTTATTGATGGCATTGTATAGTACCACTCTTAAAAGCTCCAATCAAGAAAAACAAGTAACAAAAAATTACACAATAACTGACAAAGACCTGTCCTGTTAGATTACAATAAAGATAGTATATTTTCTCTCCCTTACTATTGTTACAGAAGAAGAGCTAGCACACTACTAAATGCTGCTCTACAAGACTTATACATTATATTCATCATTGCATTTTACAAACTAGAAATTTCACACGCAATCATGCAAACACACATCTCTTCCTATTTGTATTAAACATCTCATCATGGCATGCAGGTATCTATATAACAAGTTATTTACAATACAGATGCTGTGATGTCCCAACATTATAGCCAGGGGAAAAAATCATAAATAAATCAAACGGGAAAGAAAATCAACACACTCTTACAAAATGTCTCTTGCAAAAAGTGATTCCCCCACACAAAATCACTATTATCAACATCCTTCAGAGGTTTCTCTCTTTTGCCACCCCCCCTCTCTTTTTCCTTCTTATTCTACCTTTTCTTACATACCCTAGACATTGCTCTCCTACCCTCCGCTTCTCAGTTACCCACCGGCATCCTTTAAAATGCGTATGGCGAGACGAACAAGGTGACCACGGTGAGGTAGCGACCCAGCAGCACCCGTCTCTCCAGCTCGCTCATCTCCACCTCAGCCTCCAGCTGGGCGGGGCCCTGCACCGGCGAAACTAGCACCAGGGTCCCCGTCTGGCGGCCGGTCCGCTGCACGCTGAAGTGGCTGCGCCCGCGGCCCCCGGACAGGCCGAAGCGCAGCGTGTCGCCCAACACGCGGGCAGCGGACACGCGAAAGAGCGTGCGCGGGACGGACAGGTTGGAGACCACGGACAGGAAGTGGTAGGAGATGGAGTTGGGCGCCTGGGAGCAGGCCATGTCGCCCATCACACACGGGTTCCTTTCGCAGCGCCTGGCGGGGGAGGTGTGGGGAAGGGGGGGGAGGGGGGGGGCGAGAAGTGAAGGAGGAGGTCAAGATAAGGGATCGGTTACGCAGCGTGCTGAATTGAGCCGTGGACAGGTAGTCCAGAATCTATCGCGTGCTTTTCCCTTTTCCGTACAGTGAGTCACTTCAGCATTCTGAGAGAACGTATTGCAAATAGAAGATAATTTGAGATGGACACAGGAACACCTTTGAGTCGAGCAACACACACAGGAAGCGCAGCAGCAGAACAACAAACCAGCCACCATGATGACATGTCTGAGACTTCAGTGGGACAAGCCGTGAGTGACATCTTCAGCCAGTGTCTCACGGGAACATAAAAGAGCATCCCTCACATTGTGGGACTGAGGTTATTCGGGGCTAAGGGACGGCTGTGGTAGGAATGGGGTAACAATGAGCTTAAAGTTCTTACGACCTGTCCTCATCGCTTACAGAATGCACAACATAAATAATGTCCTTCTAGAATCACTGTTTATAGTGAGGCTCGCCCCTTAATCAAAGCACTTCCAATTTCATGGAGGGCGGTTACTCACATGGACGAGGTTTTGATGTACGTGGCGTTGGTCAGGCGGGGGCAGTCCACCTGCACACACTGGAACCCCCCGTAGGTGTTGACACACAGCTGGTCCGGGGTGCAGTTGTGGTGGCTACTCTCACACTCGTTGATGTCTACAGAGAATCAGGGCACAGTGGGATGAACAGCAGGTACAAAATGGAACAGAAGACTTAAAGCATGTGCAAGGAAAAATTGCAAAGTACAATTACGAAACAGATTAATAAACTATTGAGTGAAATTGCCCATGATGTCAATGGTAGCGCATGGTGTGTTGGCTGGAGCGGACTTTTTAGTCCGACCTTGGCAGCTGCGTTGGTCTCTGGTCAGCTCGTAGCCCAGGGGACACACACATTGGAAGCTGCCAGGCGTGTTCACACAGGTGTGAATACACAGACGACCTGGCTGGCTCAAGGGGAACACTTCACACTCATCAATGTCTGGAGGGAACACCCACACACACATACACACATACAATCCACACAGAGAGTACATGCAGACATGGATGTGTACCAAAAGTAATCACATTGCAGGACAAAACAACAATGCTTTGTATTACATTGTGTCGCAAATGAAAGGTCAGCATTGGCTCGGGTCTCACCTGTGCAGATGTTGTTGTCCCGGCCTGATATCGTGAAGCCCACATCACAGGTGCAGTGAGTGGAGCCCTGGTACTGGGTGCAACGTGACGAGCGCACGAACGGCGAAGGAGGGGTGGATGTGGGCGAGGAAAAGAGGAACGAGAAAGAGGAGGGTGCAGGGGGATATGGGGAGGGAGAGGAAAGGTAGGAAGAGGAAGAGGTGGTGGGGGAGTCGGGGGAGAAGGACGGAAGGGAATGGCTGCCGCTGTTCAGGACTGGGCACAAAGTGGCGTTACACATACATTACACACAGACAAATCAACAATGACGTCAAAGGCCCGAACAGTACCAGTGCAGTGTTTCAATGACCGACCGTAACGGTTGGTGGCCTGGGGCAAAAGCAACTGGTACAGCCTTGAAGTGTCTTTGTCACGGTGACTCACCTCTGCATGTGGGCTGCTGGCCGCTCCACTTGAGGGACTCCAGACACACTCTGGTCTGCGGGCCCAGCAGCTCGTAGCCAGCTTTACACAGGAAGTGAACCTCGTGTCCCAGAGCAAACACCCGTCCTAGCCTCCTGCCATTGGCCAGGCCCTCTGGCTTTGGACAGGTGGCTGGAGAGGAGATTAACCAGGTATTTTCATTGTTTGTATTAAACATTTATTTAAACCTTTAGTAAACTGTCTTTAATTATTTATTTTTAGATTTAATTACAAACAGTTTCCTTACAATGTCAACTTTTTTCATTTATGTTTGTTTTTGTTTTTAATTTGCCTCGTCATGAATTTATCTTTTTAAATGTGAGTTCCCTGTGGTTAATTCGTAGCTCTTTTAATATTGTCTCGTTTTGTGTTGGTACACGAAGAGGTTGATTTGAAGAAGTCTACTAAGCTTTGTCCCACATGGAAGTGAGTATTACACCAACGTGCACAGGCATGTAGCGCATCGATTGTCCAGTCTTGCTCACCGTTCCTCTGGGTCCTGGTGCTAGAGGTGGAGCTCTGCAGGACGCTCAGCTTCTTTCTCAGTGAGCGCAGGCTCTGCTGATAGGTGGCTTCATGGGCCGCCAGCATCTTTTCTATCTGTTGCAAGGAGCTCTGCAGATCCTGGTTGGTAGGACACTCCTAGGGGCCAAAGTGAGACTGAACATTAACTACTGTAACTTCACCTGTCAAACCGATATAACTGATCATAATATTACCAGGAGAGCATGGTATGTCAAGTCCTTATGTCTCCTGGTTAAGCTGAATGGCTGACCTGACCTGACACTTAGGCTGTCTATCAATCAATATCAGTTTATCAATAATAGTTTATTGTCAACGGTCAGCCTTTTACAGCAATCTCACTGTAAAAAAGAGACAAGTACTCAAACACACCAGTGTAAAGTGAATGAAACAGCCTTGGATGGTTATTGAGTAGAAAAAAATTAAGTGGTAATCCATACAGCCTGTGTGTGACTGCTCACTTTGTACAGAAGAAAAAAGCATAGTGTTTACTGAAACACGAGTAGGCTACAAGGTGAAAAGTCTATATAAAGAGGTGAGGTGTCCAGAGTCATAGCTTATTGTGAAAAGTTTCCAACACTTGCATGGAAATTGGACAAGGGCCAAAAGTTAGTGACCTGTTGACCCAAACACAAAGCTAACCTCAAAATGTTCAAATTGGAGACCAATTTCTACTTTATTCTAAATTCCCTACTATTTCGAGTGCTCTTCGTTTCCTTGATGTGTACTATACACCTTGGTGGTAAAACTTTATAATTTAGTCGTAGTGGATTATCAGAATTACATGGAAGTCTAGTGGACGTCTAAGTATAAAAGGATAACACATAAGTTTGTATAATGCAAATAATTTAAATGCAATGTCAAATATAACATACAGTAGGTACCACTACCAGTCAATTGAAAAGGAATGTGTGTCCACACTTTTGACTGGTACTGTATGTGTGTATATGATGTATTATTTATTTAAAGAAAATACATAATATTATCAATTAAAATAGTTAGGCTTTTGATGCCAGCCTATTCACTACTAAATAAATCATAAAAACAGACACAATTTCCCGTCAGGAATTACTGGAAATATTTGGTGAAATCAACAACATGTCTGAAATATATAGTTGGGACTTACCTGTCCTGTGGCAAAGTAAAACTGATGCAAACAAAACAAAACTATAAAAGCAATACACCTCATCCTTGCCTGTCAACGGAATAGACTACAGGTAAATTTGGTAAAATGATTATGAATAGTTTAACTAAAACATAGATGGATCTTAAGTAGCAAACCAGAGGAAACACTTTAGGGGAGAAAGTTTCTAGAAATTCTACCCGAAAATATAGTTTCCATTCACTCTAGAACGACCTGCACTGGTGCACGAACTTAATCATCTAAACCCCAACGTTTTCGAAAGCAGTTGGCAAATTACTCTATAGGCATACAACCGCCCCGTTCTATTTTTTAAAGCCAACACGAAGTCCAGATTTCACCACCGGTCGAGAAGAAGCAGGGTGTACCTAATATATGTGGTACATGCTTTGAATTTGGATACATACTAGACCTAAAAATATATTTGTAAGTATAAGGAGACGCCAGTTGCAGGGCCGTCTTTTCATCATCCCAGAACAAACAGCCTGCTTTTGGTAACTGGTAAGCTTTATTTCCAGTCATTTGTTGGCTTGCTAAACGTCGTAAGAATAAACAAATTACAGTATCAAATCGAATTATAAATCTTCCATTTGAAACGTTACCAGCTATCTTTTATTATAATTACCTCGAAATTACAGACTACAAAGCCTACACTATCTGGAGAGTGGACTGATGTCCTAAATAGAATTCGGCATTGATTGATTTGCCATCAAGTGCAATACGGATGATAGCCAGAAGGTGACGCCTTCGCCTTTAGCTGTTCCTCTTGGAATTTGATGTACTACCTTTCAGCTTCCCAACTTTTATATGAATACAAATTAACAAATATTGTAGTTTGAACTTTATAAACCACAGATATTTGTATTCGCTACAGATCATTTGACACGATTTTATTTTAGTGTTACATTCGTCATCTTCATGACTACCTAGCAACAATATCCCAGTTAAGCCTGAAACTCTTTGCTTGTCACCAGCAACCAAATGACTCACTTGTAATCTCATTGAAAATCATGTGTATTGGGAACAATGCTGAATGGCATATGAAAGGTAAGGGGGTTGGGGTTGTTTCTGATTTGCTAATTAACTATTGATTAAGTCTGAGAAATTGTATGACAAAATGGTCAATACATGTTTCTTGCATAGAAATACCAATGAATGACTGCATATTTCTGTGACTGGAATACAGGCCTGATTGTTGTGCAGTGTAAACTATACAACATGCACTGGATAGTCTACTGTGTGTTTTTCTCAGTGTGCGGGTCGGTATGTCTTTTACACACTCCAATCCACGGAATCAGGAACCTTTAAGATTGAACAAAATGGGGGATTAAGAGGGGACAATGACATTGGGATTATTACAAGCTAACGAAAGCAATTTTTTCCTGCAGAGTTTAACCTCACCGTGGAATTGTGTGGCCATGTAGAATGCAATTACTTGGCCAGTGGCAATTGCAGGAAGGGATGACAATTACAATCCTCTTTGAAAATGGCTGTCTCTTAATGGCTTTCGCTTCAGGACAGAGGAGGAAGCTACAACCAATTACAGTCTGTGAATTATAGTGCTGTAGGGAAATGTGACCTGGTTTTGGGGACTGTGTACAGGCTTAAGCCTCTGCTTGTTAAATTGTATACGAGCAGTATACCTTTATCATGCCGAGGCACACCACTTCTGGCCCGCACATCGTTTATAGAATACCAATGCTGAACAACACAAACAACCTACTGTATTGTCCAAGGCATTTGCTTGCACAAACGCACACAAACACAAACACGCACACAGATGAACACACACAAACACAAACACGCACACAGATGAACACACACAAACACAAACACGCACACAGATGAACACACACAAACACACTGACACGCCACTGGAATGACAGAATCTCCACGCTCTATATGAACATCTCTTCATTGTGAAAGCTAGACACTGACACTGTTGCAATAGATAGCGGTCCCCATCTCGAGAGGCGACCAGAGGCTGGCTCTGCCCTCCCCAGCCCAGTGGTCTTTCATTCTGTTACACCAGGACGAGTTCACTCCCTGCTCCCTTCATCCCATGACAAGCTATTAGCCATTCGTGCCGGGTCTGGTTGACTGGCTGGCTGACCGGTTGGCTGGCTCGTCTAGTAATTAGAGGAGGGGATGACAGAATCATACTGGAGTTCAATGATCCTTAAAAGTGCTGCAGGGCATAAACCGGTTGCTGCTCGTTCTGTTTGTAAGGAGGTTTCTTCCTGCTGTGCTGCTGAGGTGCTGCTGGTGTTTGGCGTCTTCATTATGTGTACAGACACAGGGTTTTTCTACCCCTTAGCGCAGACATTTTTGTTATCTTCGGGTAGCTCTGACAAAAGCTTTGAAAACGTGTTGTGACAGCCGTTGGAGTAGGAACGGGTTAGTAAGAAATCCATATGTAAGACTATGGCTATGGACAGACTGTATAAGGGTGGATTGAGGTACATTTCCAAGATGAATGCACAAACCCATGAGGGCTGGATCCAGATCATCATTATTTAGATCGTATTACTTCCTCTAATATGTAATCAGCTGATGGTCTCTCTCATTAGGGTGCAGTTGTGCAATGGCTGGTGTATGGAATGGTTGACATCAGTATGTGTGTGTGATGGGCATGTGAACTGTATACGAGATTTTAATGATGTAAACCTTGATGTAGATCTTTAATAGATGACTTGGAAATGTTGTTGGAACTGAGTTTCCCCCGTTGGCCCATGGGAAACAGTAACCCGGCTACTTCGCCAGACACAGACGTTCAACACACTGTGTTTGCCTCGCGCAGTATCTCAACGATATCCCACGCTACAAGAATAATAGTGTGATTCTGCGACGCTAGGCCTAGTGGCGGAGACCATCAGAAGAGATCCCAGGTCCACTCAGGCAGGAGTTGCTGTCCCTCTTGGTGAAAGATGACCCATTCATTCTCCCCATGTCTGGGTGATCTTACCCAACGGGCAGTGGGTCCTGTCAGCTCTGCATAATTCACATCAGATTCGAGACACCTTGACCTAATTCCCGTCTCACACCGTCCCCCGCTGCTCCATTATCCAACGGCTCTCATGATGTCACGCAGCATAGAGAGAAGGTTATGTGGTTCGCTCATCCATTTTTTGAATGGCGCTGCGGAGGTGGCGGCGGTAGGGTGTGTGTGTGCGTGTGTTTGTGTGTGTGTGTTGTGACTTGAGCTGGCTTTGATGTCTGTCATGCATAACTCCCTACGTCCCCCGCTGTCGGAGAGATGAAACGACAGCAGGGGTGGCTGGCAGAGCCAGGGAATACCGCTGACTTTGCCAAAAGAGAGAAAGACAGATTTGAGAGAGAGAGAGAGAGAGAGAGAGAGAGAGAGAGAGAGAGAGAGAGAGAGAGAGGGGGTTATTAAAATAAGAAGAAAAATAATTGATATAGATGGAGAGAGCTCTTCTCTCTGTAGTCGTCTTGATAGATATGTGTTATGGCTCGAGGGTCTGTGCTGCTCTCTGATTGACCCATTCTAAAATGAACAGGAAGACTTCTCTTCCACTTGTTTGGGAACTATGAAGGCTTGCTTTGAACTGCGTGTCTCACTAAAGCATTCATCCAGTTTCATCATGCACCTTAAAACAACACAGTGAAGTAGTTGATACGGTGTTTTGCTTGCTTCATTAGTCTTACTGTCTTTTTAAGTGTCCTCGTTTCGGTCAGTCCTGTAAAAGTTCAAATCCATAGTTCAATCCTTTAGCTGTTTGCTATAAACTTTGTGCTGCACACACAGAACAATTGAAGTAAACACCTGGTTACACCATAGTCACATTTCTATTCTATTCTATTCTATTCTATTCTATTCTATTCTATTCTGTTCTATTCTCCTAACCTATCCTATCCTATCCTATCCTATCATATCCTATCCTTTGTCATTTCCTGTCCTGTTCTGCTTTGTCCTGTCCTGTCCTGTCCTGTCCTGTCCTGTCCTGTCCTATTATTTTTTCTAATATCAGACCATCCACCAAGCAGCTTCACTGTTCATCCACCTCACCTACTTTCACACCCCTCTGGAAACCCGGAGAGTGAGACAGTCCGCCACCCCCCACTCTGGCTCCATGGAGTTGGACATGGTACAACCGGCTGCTATACAGCTCTAGGAGCACAGTCATTGATTCCACAGTGAGCAGTCATCTCTCCCTCCCTCCCTCGCTCTCTCTCTTGCTCTCTCCCGCTTTTCTCGTGCTCTTCCTCTCTTTCTCACCCTCCCTCTCCGTGTGTGAGGACTGCGGGGACACACGGTGAACCAGAGAGAGGCATTCTTCTCTCTCCGCCTGGTATGACCCTGTGCAAGAGTGAATACTACAGCGGGAGACGTGAGTACATAGTCCGCCCACACCGCCGCTCTGTGCCTGCCTGTCTGCCTGCCTGCCTGCCTGCCTGCCTGCCTGCCTGCCTGCCTGCCTGCCTGCCTGCCTGCCTGCCTGCCTGCCTGTCTGTCTGCCTGCCTGCCTGCCTGTCTGTCGGTTGGTCTCGTGCGCACAGGGACTGTCTCCCTGCCTGCCTCCTATCCTATCCACTGTGTTTCCGTGGTGTCCTGCTGAGGTTGAGTTAATTGAGTTAGGTAGGTAGCAGGAAGCACCAACTTCTTGGAAAGGCTGCACTTTGTATCAGTAGGTGTTATAGTATTTAGTATAGAAGGATACAAGGCATGTTACTCATGAACTCCTCCTCTTCAGTTTATTAGGTGTGTTTGAGAAGTACTTCAACTGAACTACCACAGTGCTTCAACTTAACTCTAACCACAGGGATAGTTATATAATACATCGCACCGTCCTGCTCAGGCATAGCAACACTGGGGGAGAAAGGTGAGGATGATGTTGTCGTTGGGTCGTACTGTATTTTGCAGGTGCAGATGCAGGTGTTGGTGTTTACAGATGAATGTGATATGTGTGTGTGCACATGCGTACCTGCGTGTGTGTTCTTTGGGATTCAGGAGACTACAGCGTACGTAGATATCTGAGTCTAAGCATCTTCCAGCAAGGCCAGGTATTGATCAGATGCAGTGTCCTGGCTAAAGCGTCTAGCGCTCTTGTCACTTAGAGCGGTGAGGGAGAAAAGAGCTACACAGGAACCCGCATACATCTTGATGCATTGTGGAAACTTGGTGTGTGCGTGTATGTTTGTGTGTGTGTCCGGTTATCTTCTAATAATGTGAAATGAAGACGTCTGTAGCCCAAACATTTAGAGTGATTGGATTGCACAGAAAAGGTTAAGGAGTGATACAAGAAAACATTATGCCTATCCATCATCCATTTATTCAGTGCTACAATAGATGGGTTTGCCGAGCACACATCTGTGCTCTCTCCTCAACCTTTGACAAAGTACATGTCTCCAGAACCCAGCCACCATACCTTCTCATTAGCCGCCCGCCCATCCTCCTCAGGCTTCTCCCATCATCCAAACAATGCATAGCAACACCAAGGCAAATAGCCCTAATCATTCAGTCAATGATGCAGAATTACCCCATAAGCAAGCTGTGAGCGCTGCCGCCACCTGACAGCGATATCGATCTCACGAGGTCGGGCACGATTAAAAGAGCCCCGGCAGTTAACAGATGGCACGCGACAGCACTCATAAACTCTGCACTAAAAGACTAATGTCCTACAAACAGCGATGAGCACAGGGGCCATAAAACACCTTGGCACCGAGCGCCACTTCTCAATGGGTGGGCTGTACGGACTGTGTGTGTCCCCCCACATCGTGGAAGGAGACGGCCCGTGCATGTCCTGCCGCCGTGCCAAACTCGCCCATCCTAATAGAAAGATTACGGGCAGCTCCGGGAAATTGGCCTGAAGAAATGTTAGGAGTTTATATGCGTGTGAAATAGCTACAGATGATCTGTATTTGTTGAGACCAGACTGTACATACGGGGTGGGGGGAGGGGTCTGAAATGTGGATGCATCAGGATCACTTGTGTTTTAGATAGAACCATATTCCCCAGATTTTCGTTGGAAGTAGTTGAGTTGGCGTTTCTAATTTGAAATCTTATCTAGGAAATTGTGATTATACATTAAAGGCCACACTTGGCTCCATTATTAGCCATTGCAAATTGGAAAGTGCTCACAGCTGTGTGAAATAATTGAGGAAAATTGGATCGTTGCCTTGAACGCTGGATTTTCAAAACGCACAAATTCCCATATTCCCAATTCACTTAGTGTTATTTGTTTTTGCTGTTTACTTCCAAATATCGGCCTCGGGTGGTTTCTGGTGAAAGAATTGAAGCTTTAAAGCATTATGTTTTATAATTTGCTTGAAAATGTGCAATTGATGCTGACTAATTTACCGATTGCCCTTCATGTGTTTTTTTTGTGTTGTTGCTTTCATTTGGTCTCCTAAAATAGCTGTGACTATTGCCAAATTAGTTTTTCAGTCCCATTTGACACTTACAAAAAAGCCAGTTGTAACTTTATCATCCCACGTCACGAATTCTCACATGGGTTAGCATTTATAATATTTTCCCCATTGTGCGACAACAAAGCTTTGACTGAGAGTAAATCAATCCACACTCTAGTTCCCCATCCTCTTGCCCGAAGTCAGGTTCTCTCTCACCACTTAGGATTCAGACTGTGAGAAAGGCAGCGGCACAGAGATTAGTTCAGTGAAAAGGAAAAACAAACGTTTGTTTCCTTGCAAAGAATATTTACGTTTGAGCCAGGTGTTCACAGTACAGAAGTAGAAAAGACAAAATATTAGGAACAGAGAAAGAGGTTTGATCTAAATATGTCAAGAATATCCCTGTGGGTAGAGGTGAAGCAGATACAATGTGCGTCTCTGTCCGCCACTTATCCAGAGCAGCCCATAACCCAAATGGGAATTCTCTGTCAATCACATCGTTTGACAAACAAAAGGCATAGCGTGCTGAGCCCCTCAGTAGAGGGCCGACTGTGGGGGTTTTGTTTAGGACGAACTGGAAAACCGTGTATTTGATCCAAACACATTTGTATTATTGGTTTAGTTGAACTACTTTTTTGTCTTTATTTTGTTGTTTTATTATATTTTATTTTTCATTTCTGCCTTGTTAACAGCAAAAGAGACAGTCTCAGTTAGTCGACCCTGTGTAAATAAAATAAATAATATGTCAACTAAACTATTTAGTACTTATATGATAACACAGCCTTTACATTTCAGAGCAGCCTAGATTTTCAACTTTCAAATAAGAGCCAGCCTTACCCTGAAAGAAAACAGAAGCCAGTGATTTTGAGCTCAGAGAGAGAGTTGTGTAGAAAACCCCCACAATGAAAGACAGGTACATGTTGGAAGGAGGGAAGTAACATGAGTGTGAGAGGCAATTAATTTCACTCTGGCAGATGGAGGGCAATTAGGCTCAGAGGCCCTTCGTTAATGTGGCCTGCTGTGCATGCTATGGGAGGGTGTGTGTATGTGTGAACGTAAAAGTCTGTGCGACCAAGGGAAAAAAGGAACGACAGCGAGAGATAACTCATACATGTGTGTGTGTGTGTGTGTGTGTGTGTGTGTGTGCACGCAGGCGTGTGTGAGGTGGCCTGCAGGAGGGTCAGGCTGAGTCTGGCAGCCTCCTCCACTCACCTGTCCAACTCCATTCCCGTATCCCCAAGGGGAGTTGCTATAGGCGGGCCCCACCTGACACCTGGCATTACTAGCCCTCTAACTGGATGTGACGCGCTTGTTTTTTCTCCTCCATTCCAGACATAAGCATGACCGGGGAGCCCAGAGCCAGCCGTCCAAAGACAGGGACCAAGAGAACCAGTAGCCAAGCCTACAGGTGAGTTTGCAGTCCTTTACACTATTCACCCTCTCCTCCTCCCCGGGAAGTAGCTACTTGGGGGTTGTGTGCATTATAAACATACACACACACACACACACACACACAAACAAACACAAATCATTACATACACAAGGGTGTGCTTTGGCTTCGCCGTGCGGCCGTAAATCCTCGGGATCTCGCAATAAAACGGAGCTGTGAAATAGTGCTGTGCTTGTTTGTTCAGTCTGAGAAATAGAGCGGGCTAGTCATCCATCATCCCCGGGCCGCCTGCTCCCATATATATGCATGTTGTTCTCCCCGCTCCTCTGCTCAGCCGTGAGGCCTTGTGTTTGCAGAGGATTGCGTGGCGATCCACGTGTCCCGAGAGCTTCAAGCGCTACTCCGTCGGCACACAGTGAGCCTCAGTCTCCCAGTTCAGTCGAGGCACCGGTGCATTAGAGTGGCATTAGGAGTCCTTTAATACACTTAGTGGAGTTTGATTTGTATGTGGTGGGAGTGGGTCGTAAGATCAAACCTAGTCGTTACAGAGGGACCAATTAGCTGCTTCTGTGCCATTTAGACGTCGCGGCAGTTGATATTGCGTTGGGGGAACGGGGTCTATTTGTTCGTCTGGCGTTTGAAGTGACTCCTGCCGGCTAGACGGGGCCTTTGTGACAAATGATTAGCCGGCGGATCAAGGCAGTCCGTCTTTCGGGTGAGTGACAGGTCAGATGTAAATACCCTCCGGCTAACCGCGATGCCTGTCGTGCCACCGCGCTCTGGGTGGATTAGAGGATCCACAAGCACTGGGACGGGTCCCCGATGCTGACCTGGGATATGATTTATACGCGGGCAGTGGCATCGGCGACCTAATGTTTTACCGGGGTCTTTTCAGTCAGGCCCAGGACGCTGACCTCTTGTAAACTTTGACGAGAGACGCTCCCTCCATGCACGTCATTGGTTGCGGCCTTTGAACGTCCGTCTTTGTTTGGATATCATTACATGACATTAGTATTTGACCGAGACAACAGCCATCTTTTATTCAAGCAGGTTTGTAGTATACGAGCTGACTCGCAATCCGCCCTTTTTTCAACCGAGCAAGCACATCTTCCCAACGTTTTATTTCCCACTGGTCGAGTGCATCCGGCAGCTACCTTGTTCACGTTTCTGATCCAGCTTGTCCGCGTTTGCACCCCTCGTTTTTCCAAAGTGGCGTCATTACTTCTCATTAGGAGACGGCCGAGGAGAGCTGGGGACGGGATGGATGCAGCAGGCAGAGAGGCGGGCGGGCAGGCAGGCTGGGACAGGTGTCCCATCATCCATCTGCTACAGTCTGGGCATCACCACGGACCCATTTAGACTGGAGACGGTGGAAGACGCCCTTCCAGCTGCCTCAGCAAACAGCCCACCCATAGGCAGCTTGAAGGTTTCTGTGTGTGTGTGTGTGTGTGTGTGTGTGTGTACATGAGTCAAAAAGGAAAGAGAAGAACAGTATTTGTTTTGAGTGTGTGTGTGGGTGTGTGCTTTCTAGTCTGCAGGTTTGTGTGTCTCTGGGCCTGTGTGGGCCGTCGTCTCTTCGGGGACTTTGATGGAAATAGACTGGCGCTTCAGATCTGACGCCGACTCTGAACATCCTCGTCCATGTTGGAATAAATTGAATCTCTTCAGCCGCGGCTGTCTTTGGCTGCGTATTGTTTGGCGGCCTCTCCACAAGCTGGCGTGGGGGGGGGGCGTTTGACGGAGAAAGGCTCTCGGAGCCAGAGTTGATGTCATAAATAGTGGATGCGCCGACGTTGCGTTCGTACGGCGCGCAGAAGCCTCTGAGCGCGTTGGCATGCGAAATGCACTGAACCTACAGTAAGCTCTTTTGTTACAAAGGAGCGTTGTTGGCACACACAGCGAGCTCCCTGGGCGATTATCTTCTTCCGTCCGCTTCTCCATCCCTGTTTTATGCCCCCCCCCCCCCCCCCACACACACCCCCCACCCCCCACCCCCACCCCCCCACCCACCCTTTCTCCCTCCTCTCAGTCCTGCCCGCACCTTGGCTGTACGCTCCATTAAAGAGCACTCACCTCTATCAGGACCTGACCAGCCTGCAAATAAACCGTTCTCCTCTCTCAAAAACAAACATGCGGAAGAAGAAAAAAAAAAAACAGGCACGCACACAAACACCAGCCGATGCAAATTGGAATGCATAAACAGAAGCAAACTTACGCACTCTCTTTCAGTCTTTCTTACACACGCAAACAGACATATGCATAAACATGCACAAGCACACACACACACACACACACGTTACAAACAAGGTCGCATTTTGTAGGCATACACCATTAATGACGCTTGCTGGAAGGCACTCCCTCACGTTCATGGTGGCATGGCTGATAGCAGTGTGGCGTGGAGCCAAACCACTGCCTCACAGACACCCAGGCTTTGGTCTCTCCTATTAACTGCGTTTGCCCGTTATACATTATTATTCTGTCATGGCAGGTTATTAGGCGGTTGTCACAACAACAGTGCGAGCTGTGTAAATGTGGCTCGGAGGGTTTCTCCTCGTTACTGGAATTGCCCCAGGTCTTCATGTCTCCCTGCTCAAACCCATCCGGGGATTGTTGTTTGGACTTTCTGTCTTCATTGGAAATTGCCTCCCCCTGGACGTTCTTTCATATTTTAGAGAGAGTTTTTTTTTTTTTTAAAGACTGCCTGCATCTATATGCACACGTTTGACACCGAGGTTCAGAAGCTTAGATGCGAGGAGGGGGAAAGGAGAACGCACTCTCCCTGGTGGCCCGGCGATGGACTGTTTCGCTGTGTTTGTGCATACGCGTTTGTGTGTGATTCTGATTACCCGAGACTTCCACTCCGTCTACAATACTGCATTCTGAGCTCGCTCGGCAAATGTACGGTTGGTTATATTTAGAAGAAAAATAGCAGTGTTCCCCCACCAGCCATGTCCAAGGACTGTTGATGCCAACAGACTCCAGTAACCAACTGACAGGTACATTTATATAATCAGTCATGATTACTACAAAAACAGGAAGATTCCAAGAGAACTATAGAAAAATCGTTGGCTTGCCGTTCGGCGTCAAAACAACAATCTGCAATAAACAATAAACAACTCTTCCCCATTGATCTTTCAGAGAATGTGGATTTATATGTAGTATTAAATGGCAGTTTCAGATATAATTAAGGATGTCTTTTTTAGAATGCTTTGTACATTTTTACACTATCTTGGGGGCTAATTTCATGCTAGGCGACCATCTTTTCCTTCGTCTCTGAGTCTTGGAGTTTTTTCAAAGAAATCTTCGTCCCCAGACACAAAGCTTACCAGATCGTCAAATGTGAAGTGGCAGCCGTGAAGCTTGTCATCCGGGTGGCAATGCACACCATACACACAAACACATCACACACACACACACACACACACACACACACACACACACACACACACACACACACACACACACACACACACACACAGACACAGACACAGACACAGACACAGACACACACCCACACCCACTGACACACACCCACAGACACACACCCACAGACACACACACACACACACACACACACACACACACACACACACACACACACACACAGACACAGACACACACACACACGCACACACACACTGTAAATTCGCGTCCTGCCTCCTGGGTCAGAGTTAGCCCATGCTTCTAAAATAGCCTTTGGGATTACACAGCAGCCTTTTGCCACTTCCCCCCATTAAAACGTAAACCACTGTCGGAGAAGACACTCTAGAGGCAGCAGCCCATTTCTTTTGATAGACTCCATGCCTTCCAGAGTGCATAAAAACACACCGTCACACAGCACCTTGGAGCTCATTTTCTCCTTCTAATGCCCCCCCAACTACTGCAGACACC
>JAPMUY010003091.1:152500-244962 GCA_026901105.3 Galaxias olidus | reverse complement strand
TTGGCCTCGGTCTCCTGTCTCACTCTCATACTGTTCCTTTCTCAGGCGTGCGCAGTGTCGACACCAAGGGAAAGGAGACCCTGTATAACCTGGAGTCTCCTATCAACCAGGCTGTGTTTCCCGGCCTGCAGGGAGGGCCCCACAACCACGCCATCGCAGGTAATACCACCACCTCCAAACGACTACTCCCTTTCTGCTCCATCTGAAACGTAATGTAACGGCGATGGTGACTATGTTGTTGGTGTGAATGTAAACAACTCTTCCAAAGGACTGGGAGTTGTCACTTTTGACTTTCACACAGATTTTTGTTTTGTCCTCAGGTGTGGCTGTGGCTCTGAAGCAGGCACTTACTCCCGAGTTCAAGGCCTACCAGCTACAGGTGCTGGCCAACTGCAAAGCTATGTCCAACGCCCTCATAGACCATGGCTACAAGATCGTCACGGGTAAGAGGAACGCCCCAAAATAATTGTATTACTTACAATTGTATGTTCCTTACTTTTTTTCCTTTAGGGCTTAAATTTGCCTTCTGGAAACTACAGTCTGAAAGTCTTTACAGCGTGGCATTGTCGCAATTGGACATGCTTTTAATATGTTTATGATGTTCTTCAGGTGGTTCAGACACCCACTTGATCCTGCTAGATCTGAGGTCCAAAGGAACCGACGGAGGGAGGGCAGAGAAGGTTCTGGAAGCCTGCGCCATCGCCTGCAACAAAAACACCTGCCCAGGTAACACATACAGGCCGTCCTTGTTCATAATATAGTGTTGTTGTACTTAGTATTTTTATTATTCATGTATTCGTCTCTTGAGTAGAAAAATAAAAATTTGTGAGCAATGAAGGTAGCCTAGGTTTAACTAACGTTTATGAATGTTTTCTTTGCAGGAGATAAGAGTGCCCTTCGCCCCAGTGGCTTGAGGTTTGGATCCCCGGCCCTGACATCCAGGGGACTGGTTGAAGAAGACTTCCGGAAGGTGTCAGGGTTCATCCACAGAGGTAGTAACCTTTTTGACCCGACCTCTAATTTCTGTAATTCTTACCCATGTGACCTTTTCAGGTTACCTTATGCCCAAACTAATGGGGTTATGAACTGCATTGACCTCTCGGGTTACCCTGCAGGGGATAATCAAAACACCAGCCAGGAGCTACCCAGTTCTAGAATCCATTATTCAAATAGTTAGCTTCATCCAGTTTTCCCTCGTATACTTTCAATCATGTTTCGCCTCTAAAATCACCTAGTGTAAAAACGTAAATTATAATTTCCCGCTCCCTAACCCCAATCAAAATGTTTATCTTCTGAAGGTATCGAGTTGACGGTGGAGATCCAGAAAAGCCTGGACCCCAAGGCCATGTTGAAAGAGTTTAAGGAGGCTCTGGCCCACGTGGAGAAGTACCAGGAACGAGTGGCAGAGATCAAGGCAGAGGTGGAGGCCTTCGCGGGCCTCTTCCCAATGCCAGGCCTGCCCGAGCTGTAGACTACCAGACCGGAGACCGGAATTGAATAACGAATGGAATGTTATTGTTTAAACCATGGCTTTATAACTGCTTTCAAGCCTCGGGTATGCGCTTTTCTAAGGCCCTTTTGGGGGCAGTGGATGCTTGTGTGGGGCATAGTGTCTTTACCACTGTCCTAAGCAAAATGTCTACATGCTGGAACACTGAAGAATATTCCGATAGAAATATGCTGCCTGGATGAAAGATCCCTGTCACTATGAATTGGGGAAAAATTTAATTTTATATTTTGAGCTCTGCACTCTTATCTCATTATTTTTGCTGTTACACTCTATAGAAGTCTTTCATCTGTAATGCCATACTGTCAACGGTGACCATGGAGGATCAGTGAGCAGATGTGACCTGGTTTTTGTGTTGTGACACAACCCCCACCAAGAGAAACAAACAAGGTTGAAGACATTTCAAACTATCTTGAAAGAATGCTTAGGTAATCGTAATATACATCTGCACACTGCCAATCCCAACTGCTGTAAAATTATTTGCCATTGATGTTCTTGATGGCTACAATGGATTAAGCAATATCAGTGCTTTAACTTTAATAACAAAATAACTGTTTTATGATGTCATGTTTTGATGGCAAGTAAAGTTTAAATAATTGTCTTAACTTCTATCAACATGTTTATTATTTTATGTACATCTGTTCTAAATATGCTGTATTTTCAAGACCAATTTGCCTATGACCTAAACTCTTAGTAAGTGTTTATTTATGGTCAATTGCTGAAGGTAAAATTAAAGGCAAATTATTATTTCAAATTCTTGCATGCAATTGTCTAAGACTTTTCTTTAAAAGTGTATATCAATGTTTGCATAATAATATTAAGGTGTTCTGTTAACCCCTGGCACATTTTTTAATGTAATACGTTTCTAAGCCATACTGACAGACAACGGAATTCCAACCAACTAAATAACATAATCAAAGGTAATATGGAGTATTCATTTTGATCTTTAATAATGATCGTAGGTTGCATTGGCTATCTCACAGTGAGACCCAGTACGAAGCATGACAGGGAGACTTCTCTAGTTCCTGTACACACGAACGTTAACACAAAGTTCACAAATAATGGAATACGTCAGTGTCATCGTCAATATGGTATAAAAGTAACTGTTCACTCATCGCACGGTTGGTCACTCATATCAAAACACTGGTACACAACTGGCATACATAGCTATTATGATGTCATGTCCCACAGAAGGCCAAAGGTAACATGACGACAAACTTTCCAACATGATTTTTCCATGGAATGATCCAACATTAAAGTGCATACATAAAGACATAAGCACAAATTATAAAGACACTGCAAATAAACACTTAAGCACACGGTTATGGCTTATTGTTCGGATTACATTCACCCTTTTTGCATCAAAAAGACAATCTGTGTAACAATACAATTGTGTAACAATCAAAGAAAAAAAATGTTACGACATTCAATGTGGCGAGAGATAAACAGACTGACATATTCAGTTTAGATTTCATGGATCAGTTCAGTGGAATATATTGAATATTTTATGAAGTGGGTGAACTTAATAGGTAAAAATCTATTTACTGGTAAGGTGGGAAGGTCTTATTCCGTAATTCATACAGCACAGAGTAAAACAGTTTTTGTTGCTACTCACAATTAATTCTGAACAGACCCCTCAAGTCTGTTCGGTTCAAGCTCTTACAACGATCAAACAATAAAAATACAATTTTATATTAGTGTTCAAACCTTTCACAATACAGTCTCATGCTGACACCACAACACTCCCACACAACTTTTGTTTAAGACAACAGTGAAATTAAATGACACTTAGTACAGTAGCTTTAAATGGTATCCATGTCAACACCCACAAGCGTTCAAGCCAACTAGCGTGTACTGCTGGACACGCAACGTCACATGGAACCAGTCAGGACTGTCATACGCTAATAACACTTTCTCGTGCAGTCCAGCAGTCTACAACATTTCTACGTTTTGTAGTTCAAGACGGCATTATCCCATTGCCAACATCCAGTTGCGGCTGAGAGAAATTTGACATTACCCTGCGAGAATGTCAGATGAGTCTCGTTGCTGAATACAGCGTGAAAGACAAGGAGTCAGGGGAGCAGGGATATAACTAAGAAAGGATAAATTCAGGAAGAAGGTAATAGTTCTTAAGAGTGCACAACAGACATATATATCCTCTCATAAGCGTTCTAAATTTCCCACCGCTGTCTATCAAAGACAGGTTGTTGGAATGATTGAGAAAACGTTTGATAGATGATCAGCATTTTTCTGGACGGATGATAAGGAAGTACCTGCTGCTGCCGGATAAGAATAGGCAGCCAGTAGAGACAGTATGATATATTTAAAGTAAGCTGAAAAACCACTTGAACCACATATGAAGAGTTAAATTCCCAAATTAAATATCCAACATTTGGGGGGAAAAGTGACAGCAAAGTCTTCATAAAATGGGTGAGATTAAATTAAATACATTGTGGTACATTTTTAAGATGTACAAATAACCTCAGATCCATGTGATTTAAACCTATAAATAAAACGTTACCCATAAATTATCTTATTTAGGTACGAAAAATATTTTCTTGATATTACGTCACTGTTGACTTATTGGTTAACGATTGGTGGATATGAATAGGGTTTTGACACTGACCAATAGCAAGCTGACTTGGGTCAAGCCCCCATATACCAACAAAAACAACCTTTTCTGGCAGAAAAACAGCTGACTGAAGTTTAATAAGATACTTAGATTAATTTAAGAGACGAATGGGAAACAAAGAGAAAGTTAGCGGACTACTGAGAGCACACAAATGAGAAAACAGCATGTTTGCTGCACGTGAGCATGCCCTTCACAAATAGCCTGCACTAAAGTTAATACGCACACGCTCAAAACACATTCACCTCTCGTTTTCCTTTCTCTCCTGTTCCTTTAGACAAAGGAGAGTGTGTGTGTGTGTGTGTGTGAGAGAGAGAGAGAGAGAGAGAGAGAGAGAGAGCAAGAAGGCAAATATAGAAACAAGAACAAAAAAAAAAACTAAAACAAATAGAGAGCAGTCTTCACCCTCTTTCTTAGCTCCCTAAAATTAGATCTTATATAAAACGCTGGTGGTGTAGTTAAAAGTGAAGCTGGGTGGTGTGGCGCCCCCTGTGGCAGGCTGTAGGTACTGCTGAGTGATGAGGTGACTGAGGTAGAGCAGTATCCGGCTGTCCTCGTCTCCCAGCCCCAACTGGTCCTGCAGGAAGCTGCACCGCCTGGCCTCCACTTCCTCTGGCCCCTCCACAGAGCTGATGGGCATGTGGAGGTGGTGGGTGAAAGTAAACAGGAAGGCCTTGGCGATGAGGCTACTGAGCGTGCTCTGCACGTGCAGGAAATAGGTGGAGCCCCGGCGGATGGAGGTGCGGTGGTCGGCGATGTTGGCGAGGAGCTGGCCTCGGTAAGGGGGGCAGCGCAGAGTCTTCTGGTCGGCGTCGAGGATCGCGATGTAGCGGCTGTAGCGAGACAGGGAGCAAATCATGCTGGAACCCACGGGAGACGCTATCCTGGTGGAGGCAGAAAAAGAGGGAGAGAAATTGTAGTGTATGATGATGTTGATGATGGGCAGTCTTGTAAACTATTTACGTAACAATTATTTTAAGTTTTAAACTCAAACATGCAAGATATACAGCATTATACGTTGAAAACAAACTTTTTTTTATTGCAGTTTGTGAGAGACACAAACAGGGTCAAAGAGTAGGGAAAACAATCTAGATCAGGTTCATTCAGGTTATTCAGAGCCTTTAAGTCATAATAGAGGGATTATGAGTCCACAGCCAAACTACAAGAGCCAACTAGTTATTCAGACATTAGACTGGAATTGTACCTGTCTCTCAGTACCGCACAACACTCCAAATAATGAACAGATACACGTACTTAAATCAATGCAATTTCCCCTTATACCTGAGGACTACAACATAGCTGTATGTTAACACGTTTGCAACAGGACTTTAATATGTAAACCCTTTTTACCTTAATGAGCAGTGTGAGACTGTTGTCAAAAGCTTATGTTATAGCCTGCAATATGCACACCAAGTTTACAGTACGTCTTTAGTACATGCTAATTTATCTAAGTGAATAGAGGTGATTCTAATTTATTTTATAATTTTATTTTGTTCATGGCTTTGCAGCAAAATGTTGGAAACTGGATAGTATCACTTAACAAATGTTTTTGATGAGGCAAAAAAAGTCGAAGAATAAGCCGACATTGCTTGGCAAGTATAAACAAAAGATTGCCATGGTAACGAAATAACCCCCTCAATGTTGTAACTCGAGTTACAGCTCTGGCAGCCCACCCACTAGCATTGTCAGCAGGGAGAAAATGGAATAACTGGCGATGGGTAATGTCAATCCAATGACATTTATAATTTATGAATAAGTTGTGCTGATTGCTACTGTGTATAGCAGTGGGCTACCTCTCCCTCTCCCTCTGTCTCTGTCTCTGTATGTATGCATGTCTCCCATCCTCCCTGCCTCCCTCCCACTTTTCGTCTCACCTCTGAAGTCCAATGAGTTTCCATCGATGTAGGTCTGCCAGGGTGAACGGACACGACAGCCACGGCTGCACCTTCTCGCCACACCTCCCCGCTGCTGGAACGAAGAGGGCCAGAGCGGACACCAGTCTGCGCACCCTCCCCTCGTCAGCCCCGAGAACCACCAGCGTCCTCCCACTCAGCAGACACCACAGGGCCTGCATGGCGAAGGGATACTGGCGGACAAACTTCAGCGCCCCTTGCCCCGCCTTCTTTCTCTGGCGCACAGTCACCACCCCTCCGTAGCCAATAGGCGAGGCGGCCCGGTCGGACCCCGTGGAGATGCTCATGGTACAGTCCGACCCGTCCTCCGTCGAATACCGAGAGGCGGCGTCTCCCAGGGGCCCTGTGGGTAACTCCAGCCCAGCCATGGGGCTCTCTGAGCGGGGAGAGCCCACAGAGTATTCCCTCTGGAGTGGCAGCTGGGCATGGGGCTCTTGGTTGACAACCAGGGTGTGAGGGGGCTGTGGGTGAAACCCAAACCCCAGAGTGGGCATTGCATCTGGGGCTTGGGTCTCGTAGAGGAAGCCCTCCTGGGACATACAGCATGCTGTGTCAAACTGAACTAACGACTCAACCTCTGTCTCGCACTCGGCACCCGACTCGTTCAAATGCTCATCCACGCACACACTCCCACGTTCTCCCTCACACTCCTCCTTCCTACTACAAACCTCCCGTTCAGGGGTTTCCTCCGGCAGGAAAACGGGTGTCTGATCGCCTCCATTTTCCAGCTCCTCCTCGGTGGTCCCCGCCTCTTCGCTAGAACTCTCCCTCTCGGCGTCCAGGATAGGATCGGGGTCAGGGGTCAGATTAGGGTCGGGGGGATGCGGGCTGTGGTATCCTCCTCCCTGCTCGTTTCCACTCCTCACACTACTGAAGCTGCCTTTAGTGTCCTCTGAGCTCTCCCCCTGGGTCTCCAGGGTCTGGTCCGAAGGGGAGGATTCCAGGTGGATTTCCCCCGGCAAAAGCTCCCTTTCATGGGCCTGGCTGGTCTCAGACGGTGGGTACGGCTCTAGTGGCTCCAGCTCTAAAAGATCAGGGCACAGCACTATGGGCAGGTTATGTGCTTGTGTGTGGTTGTCTACAGCGTGGTTCAAAGCACAAAATGGCCTCAGCGTGGCACCAGCTTCCTCATCCTGGTCCTCACCCAGGTCCTCCTCAAACAGGAAGTTGGTGATCTGCTGTTTCCTGCGCAGAGCCCTGTCGAGGCGCCGGGTGTGCAGGTAACACAGGTCTCCGCGGAAACTTCTCTCCGTCTCCCTCAGCAGTTCCAGGGTGGCCTCGTGAAACGCCTCGTCACACAGCTCGGTTAGGGTCTTCAGGCGCTTGTCGAAACACTTGGCAGACTTTGCTTTGATCAACTGGGGGGTGTAGGACGACCTGCGTTTACCCCCGGCCTCGTCCTCTTCCTCCTCCGCCCCCTCCCCCGTCCGGCCCTCTCCGTCTTCCCCGGTCATCCCTGGGTAAGAATAGTTAGGCTTGGAGAACTCTGTGGTGGAGTCCGGGTTAAACAGCTGCTCGGACTCCTCCACGCACTTCTGGCAGGTGGCAGCGTGGGGGTCTCTCCGAGGCCTGCTGGGGTAGGAGCTGATCTGTTTCAGCAGGTCGTAGTGTTCGTAGATGCTCTTCTCGACGTTGGCCAGCTCGTTGGCCTTCTCCACCACGTGGGCCGAATAGCAGCCCTGCGGTCCGGCCTCTCTCTGCAGTCCTTCCTCTTTCTGAAGCACCGACCGGGTGTACCTGAAACAGGACAAGAACAAACAACAATGGTTAGAGTGCATCTATGACTGTCTGCGAATGTAGCCATGGTGCATCATGTACTTATCTGTCCAAGGAATCTAGCAGTATACTGTCTGATGCGGCTGGTGCTCTGGTATGTGTTACAGAAACAATGTGAGTGTGGGTGGGTGTGATTTTAAAAAAATGGATGCCGTGTTAAGTCTTGCTGTGGTACTGACTCAAGGTCCCGTAGCTTCCTTTGCAGCTCCCGGGCGAATGCTCGTCTGTTCCCCGTCTTCAGGCACTCGGAGGCGCGAGAGAAGCGTTGAGACAGCTCCTGGAACTGCAACATGATCTTCCTCTCGTCAGCGGAGACGTAGGCCATGCAAAACGGCCTTACAAACCCCCTGGCCTCCAGGTCATACAATGTTAAGTGATGAACATAAGCAAAAGCCCCTTCCTTTGAGTCCCCCAGCACCACTCTGGAATCCTCCACAAAACTAAGCCGCGGGTAGCCACTACCTGGTGGATGCCCCACAAAAGAGGCCTGGTAGTCCACGGACATGATGCGTAGTGAGAAGTAGTTGAGATCGAAGGTGCCACAGACTTTGGGGTCATCTGGGATGGTGAGGAGCGGCTGTGGTCCCACCTGCTCCGAGAATTCTGATATGAGGATGAAGTCTTTGGTGAATTTAGCGTAGGATGTTTTAGCCCATGGGTTTGAGTTAGCAGCATGAGGAAAGAGAGGGATAGAGAACTCTTCCGGCAGAACCAAGGGGTCGGGGAACGGCTCCCCGTAGTCATCCTCTTTAGTGAACGCCACCACGTCGGGTGAGCCTATCATATTCCAAAAGTATTGTTATGCACCGCATGAGCCAGGGAAATAATCCGCGCTGTGCATTTGGTTTGAGAAGGACGTGTCAAAACCCAGTGATAAGAGAGAAGCCGACTCCGCACCAGCCTACATCGATTTACTTTTGAAAAAATGTAACGGAGCAGATAGGTCAAAGTTATGTATGACGACGTCTAAAGAGAATGTCAAAATGTTAGCAAAGGGCGGGTAACGTTAAATGGGTAAACAAAAGCAATTAACTTGCACGATATGATAATTATGGTTTATTTCGATCGCTCCAGGCAGCTAGCGGTTCTTGATACCCGATGAAGCAAGACGAAATACGACTACACAGATAAAGTATGTCGGAACTCCCATTTATATACCGCTGCCTTACATTTTCTTTGATAAAATAAAATACGCTGTTGCCATAGAGCCATCATAGTAAAGGCAGAGAAAAACGATGTAGCTGAGTGCATTCCACTGCGATAGACGCCATGTTTACCCATCTGGTTTGACATGTCACGTGACGCACTGATACCAACACATTCATTATGCATACGAAAACAAACTATTTATTTTACAGTACTATTGTTTATTTATTTTTGTCGTAAAATGTTATCAAATCCAAATTTAGGTGTTTTAAATTGATTTAATTAGATTAATGTAGCTATGCAACTTCAGAAACGTGTTTTTTAGCTTTACGACAGGGATTTTACGACACCTTTTGACAGGCGCGGAATTTGTAAACATTCGCAACGACTCACAAAAGGTAGTTCATATACCCCAATAAAGTTATAGTTATAACTTATTGACATATTTGCCCTATAATTTGCACATACGTGGTCTTGAAAAGGTGCAGGTAATCAACTTGCAATTGCTTTTAACAATATTTTTATTGAGAATCTGTTAAAGCTAACTTCGAGCTAAATTGGCTAACTAAATTTAGAATTAGTTAAGTTATGTCTGCAAGTGTGAAGGGTAGAATGTAGAATACAGACGGCTGTGGGGTAGGTAAGTTATGCTAGTTCACCACCTCGGGAGATCGCTGCTCCGATCAGGACTACTGAGGCTGAGAATCCAGTGGAGGAGATATTGTTGTTCGGATCAGATTGATACAGCGGCAGAGATGAATCGAAGTAGGACCCAGATTAAACGGGTCCTCTGCGTGGCAGAGAAGAATGATGCAGCAAAGGGCATTGCTGAGATCATGTCCAACGGAAGATCAGGGAGGGTAAGACTTTCTGTTGCCGGTGATATATAGTCATTCTTTGTCAATTAGTTGTCGGTGTCTTTCCTTGCCCAAACGCATGCCAAGATTGTCTAGCAATAACTTTAAAAGACTTTGTTTGACAGCTCGCTTTTTGTTGATAGTCATTGTGTTATTTTTTTCTTTCTTTCTTTTTTTTAGAGAGAAGGGTTATCAGTCTACAATAAAATCTACGAATATGAGTATACCCTATTTGGACAGGTGAGTTTAAAAAGTGCAAATATTTATTTAGAATAAGGGAGGGGATAAGCTGTAACATGGTTTCCCACTGTGGCTGGCATATTTTCTGGCTATTGTATAAAACACACAGCAATCTAAATGTTACTGCTTCAAAAGTGCTATTTTTACATTAGTAACCCAGTGGGACACCCATCAGTGTCCTTCTTTCTTTTTGGATGTATAGTTGGCCCTATTTAGTGATAGCTCTGCTAAGCCCTGCAGTGGGAGTTGGGCTCGTACTTATTTGTAACCATCTATGTGTTTGTCAACAAGTGAACCCATGAATAGACAGTGAATTAAGCTTAAGTATTTGTAACTGTCAATGTTTTTGAAATTTTTTTTATAAAAATGTATCAAGCCCATCAGCATAAAATAGATATTGGCTAAAGTTGTCACTATGTTACCCCTACAGAATGTAACAGTGGCTATGACATCAGTTTCTGGACATTTGTTGGGCATGGAATTCAAAGCACCTCTACAGAAATGGTAAAAAGAGCAAAGTTCTTTTGTTGTTCACTTTAGAGTTTGTGTCCAGCAGTTCAAGTCTTCTAGTTGTTTCTCAGACCACTCTCATAGATTGTGTGTGTGTGTGTGTGTGTGTGTGTGTGTGTGTGTGTGTGTGTGTGTGTGTGTGTGTGTGTGTGTGTGTGTGTGTGTGTGTGTGTGTGTGTGTGTGTGTGTGTGTGTCTTCTGTCTCCACAGGCATAGCTGTAACCCTGTGCTGTTGTTTGATGCAGAAATAGAGAAGTTCTGTCCTGATAACTTTGTGCAGATCAAGGTAGAGTACACTTCCAGGCCAATGATTGCATATCCATTGCTTCTTTATAAACGTTAACTGCTGCCAAAATTGTACCAAATTGCTGTAAAATTGTAATTGTCCCTACCTTGTTATCCCCCTCAAATTGCTTCTCCCTCAATATCTGCTGCCCAACCTGATTTTTCCTACATCCTCCTTTCCCTTCCCCTTTCCCTCCTCCTCTCCCTCCTCTTCCCCTCCCCATCTCCCTCCTCCTCCACCTCTTCCTCTCCCTCCTCCTTTACCTCCTCCTCCCCCTCCTCCTCTACCTCCTCCTCTTTCTGCTCTTCACTGCTGACTCTGCACCTCTCTTCTCTTCTCTCTTCTCTCTTCTCTCTTCTCTCTTCTCTCACATTGCCTGACCCTGCCTAACCCTGTAGAGGACCCTGGAAAAAGAGGTCAGACAGTGCCAAGCCTTGATCATCTGGACAGATTGTGACAGAGAAGGAGAGAACATCGGATTTGAGGTCATTGACGTCTGCAAAGCAGGTAGAGCGAGAGAGAAGGAGAGAGAGAGGGGGAGAGAGAAGGAGAGAGAGAGGGGGAGCCTGGAAGCGAGAGAGATAGTTTGATGCATACAAATTCTTATCTTGCAGTCAAAGAACAAGATGTTTGATTATGCATTCCTCACTCTTTACTGAGTGTGAGTTTTTACTTTTATTGGTGGGATCTTTGTCTTTCAGTGAAACACAACGTGCAGGTGTTCCGGGCAAAGTTCTCTGAGATTACTCCCACCTCCATTCGGCGAGCGTGCGAGACTCTAACGGAACCCGACCACAACGTTAGCGATGCTGTTGACGTTCGACAGGAGCTTGACCTGAGAATAGGTATCATAAAGCAGTCAGACACACACGCACGCACGCACGCATGCACGCACCCACCCACCCACACACACACACACACACACACACACAGACACACACACACACACACACACACACACACACACAGAGAAACACACACACACACACACACTCACACACACACATGCACGTACGCACACACAGAAACGCATACAGACACTGGTATAGGTGGAACCAATCACAAGCTAGAATCTGAAGCCTCAAAAATC
Organism: Galaxias olidus; assembly: GCA_026901105.3. NCBI lineage: Eukaryota > Metazoa > Chordata > Actinopteri > Galaxiiformes > Galaxiidae > Galaxias > Galaxias olidus. Next base: position 233,008 of record JAPMUY010003091.1, on the reverse strand, counting down.
TCTTATTCCTCTCTTAATTAACCCTCTCCTCTCCTTTTCTTCTTCTCTCCTCCTCCAGGTGCAGCGTTCACTCGATTCCAAACACTCCGCCTCCAAAAGATCTTCCCGGAAGCTTTGTCCAGTCAGCTGATCTCGTATGGAAGCTGTCAGTTCCCCACGTTGGGGTTTGTGGTGGAGCGCTTCAAAGCCATTCAAGCTTTCATACCCGAGACCTTCTACAAAATCAAAGGTAACAATCAAAATCAAAAATAACACGCACACAAATACATTTGTTTGTAAAACAGAGGTTAAATTCCACTCTGTCTAAAATCTTTCTCATATCCTGTCAGCTGCTAGCTCTCTCTTTCCCATTGCGCCCACCCCTTTTATTTTGATATCTATCTTCTGTCTCTGTTTGTCTATCACACACATTGTTTCTCCCACATACATACAAACACATTGTCTTTCTCACTCATCCTCGCTCGGTCTCTCTTTCTCCCCTTTCTCTTTTTCAGTGCTTCACGAAGTCGAGGGGGAATCTGTGGAGTTCAGCTGGCAGAGGAACCGCCTTTTTCACCACACAGCCTGTCTGGTACTCTACCAGATCTGCATGGAGGTGGGGATGTGTGTGTTAATCTCTGTGTCTGTCTGTGTGTACGAACATGTGTGGCTCCGTGTGTGAACGTGTGTCTGTGTGTGTGAACGTGTGTGTGGGTGCGTGTGTCTGACAGTCTGTGTGTTTGTTTATGCAATATGCCGTGTGTGTGTGAACATGTGTCAATATGTGTGTTTGTATGTGTGTTTGTTCACATTGCAATGTGCCTCCTGATTGAAAACATGAAACATACAATATTGTGTGCTAAATAGACAGTCCTGGGCTTGTCCGTTCTTGACTTTTCTTTATTGACTTTTATAATTTTTTTATTTGTTTGTGAAAAGCAAATGTAGACAAAATCAACTTCTTTTGTTTGCCTCTGTGAATGGACCAAAAAAAAATGATGGGACTACTAACTTCTCTCTCTCTCTCTCTCTCTCTCTCTCTCTCTCTCTCTCTCTCTGTGTATATCCTTTCAATCACGTCTTAATCCCATTTCTAGGAACCCATAGCAACAGTTACCTCAGTAACCAGTAAGCCCAAGAGCAAATGGAGGCCGCTACCTCTGGACACAGTGGTGAGAACTGACGGTCACACTCACACCCACGCTCGCTTTCCACTTACATATCTGTGTAGGAGGTTGAAAAGAATTTGGGGCTTTGAGATTTTCTGATGGTCACGTGGGAAGCTTCGAACTCATTGCCTTCTGACTTGTCTAACCGCCTGGTCTGCGATGTTTCACTCTCACTTCTTCTAAGGCAGACACAGATCTATAGGGCCGACAACGCTCACGCAGAGGCTCTTCCTATCACACGTCCCCTCTCGATCGTCATGCTTTTTTGAATCCAATGCGTAGTTCATTGTTTAATTGTTTGTATGGTCTACTATTCGAACCAAGCGAGGTATAATTGTAGACAAGTGAGCAAGATCAAAAATTTATTGCAAAGTATAACAATGCACTATGCGTTAAGGAAAGACTGCTTGGCTAAAGCAGCATCAGAGTAAAAGACAAATGTAAATTAGAAATCTTACAGTAACCAGTAGCTGAACATAATGGCATCTCTTTTAAGAACTATGGTGTGTTGTAAATATGTATATGTAAATGATTCTCCTATTATATTAACCGACAGGAAATGGAGAAACTTTCTTCAAGAAAGTTAAGAATAAGTGCCAAAGAAACCATGAAAATTGCTGAGAAGCTTTATACCCAAGGGTGAGTGAAAAAGCTAGCGAGAGCAAGCAAAGAGTGTTTTTGTGTGTGTGTGGGGTGTTGTGTGGGTGAGGATGTTAGACCTTTTACTCCAGTACTGACCGACTTACACAGCATTGTCCAGTTGAGTGAGCTTATCACAGTTTGATACCGTCAAGTAGTCGTGTAATAAAACGGAAAAAAGCACTTAGTAAAACCAATTTTGCTCTCATTATCTCTCTTTTTCTCTCTCTCTCTCTCTCTCTCTCTTTCTCTCTCTCTCTCTCTCTCTCTCTCTCTCTCTCTCTCTCTCTCTCTCTCTCTCTCTCTCTTTCTTTCTGTCTCTATTTATGTCTCTCTCTCTCCATCTGTCTCTTTGTATATCTCTCTGTTTTGCCCTCTCATTCTCTTTCTCTTTCTCATTCACTCTTTCTCTTTGTCTCTCTATCCTTCCCTTTAATTCTTTCTCTTTCTTCCTCTGGGTACCCAGGTTTATCAGCTACCCCCGTACCGAGACCAACAAGTTCCCCAAAGACTTTGGCCTGGGGCCCCTTGTGGAGCAGCAGACCGCCAGCCCAGACTGGGGGGCCTTTGCCCAGAGGATCCTGGACCAGGGCGGGCCTAACCCACGCCAGGGCAACAAGTCTGACCAGGCCCATCCGCCCATCCATCCAACCAAATATTCTAACACACTGCAGGTAGAAGAAGTCTTATATTTTAATCTCCAGATGTATTAGTTCATGTAGTCCCATGGCTATCCTATAAAAGTTAGGTAAAAACCTACACAGGACAAAAACATACGCACAACAGTTCACAAAGTCACATAATGATGAGTGAGAAATGCAGTTGATGCTATCTTCATTGTCAATGATTCGGTCTGCACCTCTCCCTAAATCAAAATAAAAGAGCAGCACAAGAACTGAAATCAAGTTTTGACAAACCAAAATGTCCTGCTGTATTCAAAAGACTTAAAACAACCAAGCATTCCTTTAAATGATTTCGTTTTAAAATAAAGAGAAAATAAGCTCTTTGCCTCCTAGCTTCTCCCACTTTCTGTGTAGCTACATGCTGTGTGAAACAGCATCCAGGTTTTCCAATAAATACACTGTCTCCCTGAACGATCGTCACGACTACGTCTCCAGGGCAACGAGGGTCGTCTATACGAGTTCATCGTGCGTCACTTCCTGGCCTGCGTATCCCAGGATGCCATGGGGCAGGAGACTGTGGTGGAAATCAACATTGCAGAGGAACTGTTTTCCGCCTCTGGTCTCATGATCATCGCCAGGAACTACCTTGACGTCTACCCCTACGACAAATGGAGTACCAAGGTCAGTCAGTGTGTGTGTAATAGACAGCGAGTTATGTTACAGTAGATATTAAAATTAATGGAGCTAAGATTTTTTGAAAAAATCGAGTTTGAAACTCTTGTGTTCTCACCACTATTCATACCGTATTTACAAGGAAAGATACACAAAGAAAGAAATAATTTTATTTACAGACAATACACTATTACTTGTTTCTATAAGTTTCTATATGTTGACTATACTTCATAAGCCAGCATCTGACTGTCTTAAGTATCTATGAAACGTTCACGCCTCTCAGTTGATTACAAAGTGACCAAACGGCACTTTTTGAATGACATCACTGCTCGTTTCCGGGTCGCTGAAGGTGATCCCAGTCTACGAGCAGGGATCCCAGTTCCAGCCATCGGCTATTGAGATGGTGGACGGTCAAACCAGCCCCCCCCAGCTGCTCACCGAGGCTGACCTCATAGCCCTGATGGATAAGCACGGGATCGGTAAGCACGCTCGGGACACGCACGCATTCTCCCCCCCCCCCCCCGTAGCGCACGGTGATTGCTGATGACCTCATCGGGGACGGGAAGCACACGGCCTCAAGCTAAATGAATGCTAGTCCCGTAACGGAGACACGGTGATTCATGGGTTAAACCCCCCCCCCCCCGTGTGTGTCATGATGTGATTGTAGGTACGGATGCGACCCACGCTGAGCATATAGAGACCATAAAGAAGAGGATGTACGTCGGGCTGACCGACGACCAGAGGTTCCTTCCCGGTGAACTGGGCATGGGACTGGTGGAGGGTAGGTTAAACACGCTGTCACACACACACACACACACACACACACACACACACACACACACACACACACACACACACACACACACACACACACACACACAGAGAGAGAGACATGCGCACTCACACACACACACACACACACACACACACAGAGACACGCATGCACACACACAGAGAGAGACACGCACGCACACACACACACATACACACACAGAGAGATACGCACACACGCACACACACACAAGACTTAAGACAAAAACATATACAGTTAGGCCCAAAAATATTTGGACAGTGACACAAGTTTTGTTATTTTAGCTGTTTACAAAAACATATTCAGGATACAATTATATAATCAATATGGGCTTAAAGTGCAGACTCTCAGCTGTAATTTGAGAGTATTCACATCCAAATTGGAGCAAGGGTTTAGGAATTACAGCTCTTTAATACGTAGCCGCCTCTTTTTCAAGGGACCAAAAGTAATTGGACAATTGACTCAGAAGGCTGCAAAAAAAAATAACAACGCTGCATGGGCTCTTCCCTCATTAACCTGTCATCAATGTCTGGAGTTGATTCCAGGTGTGGCGTTTGCATTTGGAAGCTGTTGCTGGGAACACACAACATGCGGTCAAAGGAGCTCTCAATGGAGGTGAAACAGACCATCCTGAGGCTGAAAAAAAAGAAGAAATCCATCAGAGAGATAGCAGAAATGTTAGGAGTGGCCAAATCAACAGTTTGGTACATTCTGAGAAAAAAAAGAGTGCACTGGTGAGCTTGGGAACTCAAAAAGGTCTGGACGTCCACGGAAGACAACAGTGGTGGATGATCGCAGAATCCTTTCCATGGTGAAGAAAAACCCCTTCACAACATCCACTCAAGTGAAGAACACTCTCCAGGAAGTAGGTGTATCAGTATCTAAGTCTACCATAAAGAGAAGACTTCATGAGAGTAAATACAAAGGATTCACCACAAGGTGCAAACCATTAATCAGCCTCAAAAATAGAAAGGCCAGAATTGACTTTGCCAAAAAACACCTGAAGAAGCCAACCCAGTTCTGGAACAGCATTCTTTGGACAGATGAGACTAAGATCAACCTGTACCAGAATCATGGGAAGAAGAAAGTTTGGAGGAGAATTGGAACAGCTCATGATCCAAGCACACCACATCTTCTGTAAAACATGGTGGAGGCAGTGTGATGGCATGGGCATGCATGGCTTCCAATGGCACTGGGTCACTTGTGTTTATTGATGATGTGACAAAAGACAGAAGCAGCCGGATGAATTCTGAAGTGTATAGGGATATACTTTCTGCTCAGATTCAGCCAAATGCAGCAAAGTTGATTGGACGCCGCTTCACAGTACAGATGGACAATGACCCAAAACATACTGCAAAAGCAACCCAGGAGTTTTTTAAAGCAAAGAAGTGGAATATTCTGCAATGGCCGAGTCAATCACCAGATCTCAACCCAATCGAGCATGCATTTCACTTGCTCAAGACAAAACTTAAGGCAGAAAGACCCACAAACAAGCAACAACTGAAGACCGCTGCAGTAAAGGCCTGGCAAAGCATCACAAAGGAGGAAACCCAGCGTTTGGTGATGTCCATGGGTTCCAGACTTCAGGCAGTCATTGCCTGCAAAGGATTCTCAACAAAATATTGAAAAGTCACATTTTACTTGGGGTTATGTTTATTTGTCCAATTACTTTTGAGCCCCTGAAATGAGGAGCGTTTGTATAAAAATAGCTACAATTCCTACATGTTTAATCATATATTTTTGTTCAACCCCTTGAATTAAACCTTTAAAGTCTGCACTTCAATTCCGTTGTAGTTGTTTCATTTCAAATCCAATGTGGTGGCATGCAGAGCCCAAATCATGAAGATTGTGTCACTGTCCAAATATTTTTGGGCCTAACTGTACATTCGTAGAGAGACGTTTCACATTACACGCTACAGTTCATGTACAACATGGGAATTAAATTGGGTTAGCAGCTTTACAGCTGTTTACTGTGGTTCCCTAGTAACACCCAAGTAACACAGTACACTCCTGCTTTCTCATGCTCTCCAAACCACATATCATATCACACATCACTCTATATACAAGGACTAACATAGAGTTACAATGAGTAGAATATAAACAGTGCCTGGTTCTATGCCAATGTGGGCTGGGATCCTCAAGATGAATGACCCGTGGTTAACTAGTATGTTTCTAAGGGCAACCACATAGCACCACAAGATTGCCACTGTTAAGTAAAATGGGTATCTTACATTCCACTCCTCCTCCTCCTTCTTCTTCTTCTGTGGTTTCTTCACTCACTGTGTCCTCCTCTTATCATGTTTCCTACGGTCACTCTGATAACTGAGGGCTCGTTGTCTACTGTGGTCAGGTTATAACGCCATGGGCTACGAGATGTCCAAGCCTAACCTGCGTGCGGAGCTGGAGGCGGACCTGAAGCTGGTATCGGAGGGGCGGAAGGACAAACAGAGTGTGTTGCGGCACCACATTCAGAAATACAAGACTGTGTTCATTGAGTCTGTGAGGGAGGCGAAGAAGTAAGTTAAGGAATGCAAGGCCGCCTGACTTTAGTGAGTCAAGACGTTTGCATGAGCTCTCGTAGCTGGAGCAAGTCAAATTCTAGGATTGTATAAAATGATTTGAAAAGAAACGCTTGTGTTTTGGTAAGTTGTATATCGATCCAATGCTTCTGCTTCTCAGATTGGACGAGGCCCTGACTCCATATTTGGGCGCGGCTCAGGAGTTCACCGAATCAGAGCAGCAGGACATGGAGTTACCCCTCCCAGTCAGGAAGTGCCCCCAGTGTAGCCGAGACATGGTTCTGAAGAAGAAGAGGGATGGGAACAGGTAAGGACTCAAGAATCAAGAATCTCAGTATCTGTTTATTATTGCCAACCTCGCCTCTGTTGAAGGCCACTAGAGGATTTCACTGCATGTTCCTCTAAAATCTCGTTTTAATTTAGTCACTCACACAATCTTGTTCAAGCTATGTTCCTCTCTATTTTTGTCAGTTTTTCTTTCTCTGTCTCCCAAAACTCTTCTATACTTTTTCTACCCCTCTGTCAGTAAGTACCTGTCTTGTGTGGGCTACCCAGCCTGCAAGACTGCGGTGTGGTTTCCCGACTCTGTCCTGGAGGTCTCTAGAGACGAGAGTGTTTGTCAAACCTGCCAGCCTCACCCAGTACACATGTCAGTATCAATTATGACTATTATTATTATTATTATTATTATTATTTTTATTAAACCTTTATTTAACCAGGAAAAGATCCCATTGAGATTAATCATCTCTTTTTCAAGGGACACTTGGCCAATACGAACTCAAACTAAAACTGTCAAACTAAATAAATAATGTGTACCACTCAGTTTTTCTTTTTACTGCAACTGTTTTAAATCCACAGCTTGACTGTAGACTAAAAAAAAGCAATCTTTCCAAATCAATTACCCTCTTAAAATGGATGATATATTGTTATCTCTTGTATGTCTCAGGTTAAAGTTCAAGTTTAAGAGAGGCAGCTTGCCTCTTGGTATGGATCTCGAGTTTGTCGGCTGCATCGGGGGCTGTGACGAGACGTTGAGGGAGGTGCTGGATCTAAAGTACCTCAGAGCAGGAGGAGGAGGAGGAGCAGGAGATGGACGAGGAAGGGGAAGCACAACCTCCTACCAACCCAGGGCTCGACAACCAGCACTAGGACCACGGCCTTCAGCATCGGACCCACCCAGACCCCTCCACCCTCCTCTGCCTTCACTTCCAACTCCGAACCCTTCCTGGAACCCCCAGCCCAGACCTTCCATGGGCGGCAGCAGCAGCGCTGGTGGTGGTGGTGACTCCATTGTATGTAACTGTAACCAGGACGCGGTCCTCCTCACGGTCCGTAAGGAAGGCCCCAACCAAGGACGCCAGTTCTACAAGTGCAACGGCGGCAACTGCAACTTCTTCCTGTGGGCAGATCAGCCAGGCCAGCAGGGAGCGCTGCAGGATCGACCACCTCCACAGATCCCCCAGGCTGGCAGGCCCTCGCTAGGGTTCGGGAACGTCCCGCGGGGAGGCAGGACCGGGGGAGGTGGAGGAAGCGGGGGGGACGGAGGAGAGACGATGTGTAACTGTAACGACGTCGCGGTGACGCGGACGGTGCAGAAGGAGGGGCCTAACAAAGGCCGGATGTTCCACTGCTGCGGGAAGCCCCGGGACCAGCAGTGCGGGTTCTTCCAGTGGGTCGACGAGAACGTGCCTCCGCCAGGTAACTGCACAGAGATTTGGTTTCCTTCTTAGCGATGCAATTTGTGTCTTACTATAATCTCTGTTATTTCATTCTCGTTTATTTTTATTTGTTGCTCTGTATGTTCCTGCTTGCCTTATGCAAAGCAATGTACAAATACGTTGACTTGACTTGACGGACTAAACATTCATCTGATTTTTAAAGACAATCAATTCAAGAGCATGCTCTGTCCTTAGTGAACACACATTTTTAAGTTGTTTATTTTACACTGTATTTCGTGACTTTCAGAGTTTCAGAATGCGTTCGGTCAACAATTAACCTCCACTTTTTTCTATTTGTTATGTTTCTGCCCTAGGCTCAAACCCAGGAGGGTTTGAAGGACAGGGTGGATTCCGAGTGGGGGACAGAGGGGGAAACAATTTTAACAGAGGAAAGAAAACGCTGGGAGGCCCGACTAACAAACCACCGGCTGCTAAGAAACCGCGGTCCTGTGGCATCTGTCACGTGCCTGGACACACACGCAGCACTTGTCCACAACGATGACCTCCTTATATAAAAAAAGACCGGAGGTGTCGCAGCAGAGCTTTTTTAACCGTGTCAACAAAGACCCGATTTCCAGCTCGGGAGCAGTATAACTTGGTTCCAACCTTGGTTTTGAACTATGACCTCTGCATGACCTTGGGTTGACAGTTGGACTTAATCTGCGAACACTGTTCAACCATACTGTAGAGGATGTAGGTATCGGTTGAAGAACATCCTGTAGTTGCAAACTATGCTAACACAGCCTAGTACCTATTTCCTATAAACTAAGCCATTTAAAGTCACAAATCTCCAGACACCAGGCGAGCATTTTAATTGCACAGCAATCAGGAGTTCACCCACTTTTGTCAAAGTCTCACTGACCATGGCATAGTGGAGTAAGTCCACTCGGCTTGCCTGTGTGAGAGAGAATCACAAGGAAATACCTGAATGAATGACAAAAGCAAATTAAACAGTAAATTAATGAGTGACAGAATTGACTATTACGTATTAAAAATATATATATAAATAGTTTTGTCCAACATATTTATTTTAGAAAATACTATTATTGTAACTAATTAACCTTTGTTACAATAATAAATGTCAATATAAGTCCTTTTAGAAATAAAAATAAACTTGACTCAAGTACCTTGTGGGACTGAGTTCTAAAAAATTTACATTTTCTTTTTAACTGTATATCTGATTAGTGTGGGATTATCATTGAAGAATGGCAGCGCTAGTGTGATACTACCAAATGTTACGATCGCACTTCCCTATGTGCCTGAGAGAAATTCATTGCCCCCTAGCCATAGGGATAGAAGGGATGAAAGTGTTGGAGTTGGGTGTAATATTAAGCGGTGTGTTGATGTTTTTTCCCAGCACATAGTTATAGTCACATGGAATCCTGGAAGAGAGAGGTTGATCTTGCTCGCTCGCTTGCTTTTACTGGCACGTTTATGACTCATCCGTGAGTCATGCATGTGGGTGTTCGATGTGCTCTGCCTTGTTTGCTGTTGCATCTTCATCTCCATGCTGTCTTTAGTAGTATCCAGGCAGAAAACAAAAAAATGAAAAACTGATCCAGGATTTTGGCATTTTTTTCCCCCGGTCAAAACTAAATGAAAATAGATTGGCTAGGAAATATTGCCTGTTACAGTTCAACTCTGACCTCCACCACCGGCCCCCTCCTTTTACCCCCTGCCAACCACTCCACTTCTCCTATCCATCCACCCTTTTAGCAGTCACCGTGGAAACGGTTACCATGACTCCCAGTGCCCGTTGGTGATGCAAGTGTTCCAGGTGCAGAGAGTGGACGGAGGGCTGTTGAATTGGTGTGTGTGTGTGTGTGTGTGTGTGTGTGTGTGTGTGTGTGTGTGTGTGTGTGTGTGTGTGTGTGTGTGTGTGTGTGTGTGTGTGTGTGTGTGTGTGTGTGTGTGTGTGTGTGTGCTAACCACTGAGTTTTGCTGCATGGGTAAACTGATCCGGGGCAGGTATAAAGATAATAAAGGGGTCTCAAGGCCTATGGCTATGCCCCCTAACCACTCATAGACAAACGACGTTGGAGGCTGTTGCCTTACCATTGTTGTGTGATGCTTGTTTATTGATTAGGTACTAGCTTATGGATTGTAGTTGTATTGTCTTTTCTTCACTGTAGTTGGATTTTTTAGGACCCCAGGAAGAATCAAGCTATTTTTTATGTGTGAAAGTATGATCTTGTTTTTATCAGTCAAAAGTCATTATCAATGAATAAGTCAGCTTTTAAACCATGTAATTCGGATTCACAATTTTATAAGTTTTTATAGACACATTGTAGTTTTAATAGTGTATCTGGCCATTAACTATTTCCAGTTGTAAACACCTTAAAACCTGAAAAGAATTTGAAATCGTTAAACAGCAAGCCCAACCCAACAATGTAACTCTCTACAAGATTATTCAGCCTTTTTTTTTTTCTTTTCCATAATGATCCCCTGTTTTTGTGACCCTTTTTAAAGCTCGGTCCATGCGCACTGATCTTATTTGCGTGCGCATCCTCGTAGGGAACGCTTGTTCAAGGGATCGGTGCATTGCAATGGAAAGGGGGCGCGCCGGACTTAAAGCAAGCGCCATCCAGTGTTGATGTGTCGCAGATTTTAAAAACTCAGAAAGAGAGCTTAAAATGGGGGATAACATTGCATGATTCCTTTATTTAAGGATCCCAACCAAGTAGACTATAAGAATATCAGCAGGGAGGTAACCAGTAATTAAACTTGTGGGTTATCTGGGAGATTAGGGTTTATTTATTTTTAACTAGAAAGACGGAAACACAGCAGAGACTCAGTTGCTGTCTACTGTCCAGAGCGTGCGGCAGTTTAGTCGAAGAGCAATGGAACTGTCATCCATAGGAGACCAAGTATTTGCAGTTGAATCGATCACCAAGAAGAGAGTCAGAAAGGTAAGATATAAAGGGTAACTTCTTTATAGCTCACAATTAACAGGAATTTAGTTTCAGTCCATATGATAATAAAAAGCTACATTTTAAATTGGAAAACTGAGTTTGCGCAGTTCCCTTGCAGTTTATGCAAGAGACATTACAGGCTATTTTAAGGAGTATGGTCTTTGCTGGATTGCTGCTTTGAAGAACTGCGCAAAAGTTTGACATTGTTTTTCTGCCACATCATATAGCTAATACAGACACGAAAGAGATCGAAGTGCCATTTTGTGGGCTGACGCGCATCGTTCAGCCAAACATGTTGTCAATGTACTACTCGTAGTAGGCTAAAATGTAAAGGGGGTGTGTTTCTTGAAGTCGAGTCTTGCCTCTGGTATAGGATGAACCGTGCTTGCGCTGTCAATGTGTGGGAGCTACGCTTTATTTGTAGGTTACGCTTCTCAGTTCCAGAATTTGGAGGACGGGATGCATCGGCGTAAATCTGTTACATAATATTACATATTGTTAGCTTATGATCCATCGATTTGTTTGTATTTTTTTCTATTTGCGTGGGATTGTAAGCCTAATGTTTATTATACAGCTAATGCAAACATGGAATCCGGATTCATAATTTTACAAATTCTATTTTGCGTAGGCTATCTATATGTTAATATTTAAATTGTCTTAGCAATGTATTGCAAATCCAATCAATATTTCCATGTGCGCGCAGTCATCAGCATTCTCAGTGAGTGGACGAGAGACCTTCACTGTGTAGTGCGCGTTGCGCAATACCAGTTGTTTACATTGAACCGTGGCCCCACCTATTTCTCCCGCTTTGGTTCTTCTAGAAAGTCCTGTTACATTATTTAACAATCCCATCTACTCGTGCTCATGTGCAGTCACGTCATCACAATAATAGAGAGAAAGTGAGAGCTGGAGGCCACCCAGCCCCCTGTCATTGACGTCATCCTTCAGAATCTCCATTTGAAATGGAACAATGACGCCCCCCCCCCCCCATGATTCCCCCTCCACACTTTAAAGTGACAGGGATGCTTTTCTAGAAGCATCAGGCTCCTCCTCATCACATAAGGGTTCATGTTGTGTACTGATATTCTTTTTAATTGTGTTATCTTAACAGTAAGCTTCTCTTTCTTTATATCTATCACAGGGAAATGTTGAATACCTACTGAAGTGGCAAGGATGGCCACAGAAGTGAGTGTTATCGTTACCCCTCATCTCCACCATAAAGCATGAACGATTGTTTGACTAAAAAATCACCTGAAGTAAAACTTTTAATACTTATTTGTAACAGGTGTGTGTGTGTGTGTGTGTGTGTGTGTGTGTGTGTGTGTGTGTGTGTGTGTGTGTGTGTGTGTGTGTGTGTGTGTGTGTGTGTGTGTGTGTGTGTGTGTGTGTGTGTGCACGTTCACAGGTACAGCACTTGGGAACCCGAAGACCACATACTAGATCCCCGGCTAGTCCTGGCTTACGAAGAGAAGTGAGTACAGCAAGAGAGACTTTAAGCAACAGAGAAGGGAGGAGGAGGGGAGACAGGGCATTCATTTGCATTTGTAGCTAGGCAACATGAGCTGCTGAAACATTCTGGAACAGTATCTCAAAGACGCATTAGCAGTAGAAAGTTCCAGAAAATTCTAAAGAATAAAACTTTTTTAGTCATTTCAAAAATGTTATGTTATTTAAAGATCTCTTTTCAATAGCTTTCTGGACCTGTGCCTCTTGTTTTTCCTACACCTGGTGATATTTCTTTCTTTCTTTCTTTCTTTCTTTCTCTCTCTTTCTTTCTCTCTCTTTCTTTCTCTCTCTCTCTTTCTCTCTCCCTCTCTCTTTCTCTCTCTCTCTCTCTCTCTCTCTCTCTCTCTCTCTCTCTCTCTCTCTCTCTCTACCTCTCTCTCGCTCTCTCTCTCTCTCTCAGGGAGGAAAGGGACAGAGCCTTGGCATATCGCAGGAAAGGTCTCCGACCCCGGAGGCTAGTCTTGAGGGTATGATCCTTGACCCTTAACCCACGTATCCACAGTCTTCATTAACTAATTAAAGCATTTTATTAGATATATACTGTATATAAAATATATATTTAAAATGGCTTAATGTATATTTTTGTTTTTACTACATCACTGTCACATGTCAAAGGAATGTAAAATGAAGGTGCATTTTGACTTTGCTGTTTCTTTCGCTCTCTACTGACTCCCCACCTCTTTATTTTTCTCTTTATCTCTCTCTCTATCCCTCTATCTCTCGATCTCTATCACTCTCTCACTTTCTATCTCTCTCTCTCTCTCTCTCTCTTCATCTCTCGTCTCGATCCAGAACCTCTACGCCATGGATCTCCGTAGCGCGCACAAAGTCCCGGAGAAGCCTCCCCCGCGCCTGCGTCTCTCCCTGACCCGCTCCATGAGCACCGACATTGACCCGGTCGACCGAGGGGCCATGTACCGACGCCTGGTCCGGCGGAAGGCCAAACAAAGGGTCTCGAAACGGCTTCCCGTCGGAAACTCCGGCCGATCGCATAAACTTTCCAGGCAGAGCCAGGATCCCATGGACCAAGACGGGGATGGTAACGGAGACGCGGAGAGGCAGGAGTTTGAGTGCACTAACACATATAAACATAAAGAAAGACTGTATGGTTTGCGTGTTTATCAAAACAAAACAAAAATCAAAACACCATACTTTTGGTGTTCGAGCATTAGGAATGGGTTCTGCTTTGCTCCATCGCACTGATCAAAAGAGTCACCTTTCTTTGTTTTTTTTTAGAGGGGGTAAAGGTGTAAAGTCCATTGAGTTTCAATAACATTACATTACATTACATTACATTCATTTAGCAGACGCTTTTATCGAAAGCGACTTACAAAAAATGGTGCCTACTAAAAGATAAGGTAAAACTACAAGTCAGGTAGATAAAATAAGTGCACCCCTGACCTAATCATCTAGATAAGAGCTAAGCAAGTGCTATATTAAACATCAGGATACAAAACAGAACCATCACAAACCAACTACAAACAATTTCTGAGTGCAACCAATTACTTAGTATATCAAGTGCTAGGCAGACAATAAGAAACATTCGAGAGTATGCTTCTTGTCACCCTTAACCTTATCGCCACCTGTCTTTTGCTCTCTTATCTACCCCACTTTCTCAGGCCCGCCAGCGTTTAACTCCGCCCCTGTGCTGGAGCGGGAGGTGTACCTGGAGATGGAGGAGGAGGAGATGACGGACAGGATAGACGACACGCCGAGCTGTGCTTCTGGAGACGAGACGTCGGTAGGCGGGGGTGGCATCTCTGACACAGAGACCGAACCCATGCCTATAATCGACCAATCAGAGTGCTTTGTTTCTGTGCATGAAGCGGCGGAAAACGGTGTAAACCATGGCAACGGGTTGGCAGGCTCCACGGGCCTCGAGTCGAGCACTGATTCTGTGGTTGACAAGGTGGCGAGCAGCACTTACGAGGTACAGATAGGGAAAGATTTTTTCATGGACAGGGTCGAGAACAGCTTTTCAGAGGTTGAATTAGAGAACGAGGAAAAGAAAGATGAACCAGACTTGACGAGCGAGGAGTTTGTCAGGAAGGACAGCAAAGAGGATAGCTCATTGTTGGGGGTATCTGAAGAAGAGACTGACAGTGTAGCGGTCTACTCTACTAAGGAGACTGCCGAGGAACAACAAGGTAGCGACAATCAAAAGGCGAGTGATGTTGTTGCCGTGACGACGCGGGGTCCAGATAGCGGCGACGCGGCTGCGGAGAGTCCTGGGAAAGTGATTGTGACAGACGTGACAATCAACTCTCTGACCGTGACTTTCAAAGAGGCCATGACTGCTGAGGGTTTTTTCAGCGGCTAGATTTTTAGGGTCTGATGGATAAAGAGAGAGAGAGAGAGGAGAACAGGGGATTGAAAAAGGTGAAAAGTTAAATAAAGAAAGGAAAGGAACAGAGATTGGCTCAGTGAGAAAAAAAGAGAGCAATAGAAACAGATAGATACAGATGTTATACCCATAACTACACTATAATGTTAAACTTACCACTCATTTTAATATGTATACAGTCGTATATGTATCTGTAATATATTATATATATATATATATATATATATATATATATATATATATATAGAACCCCAATGTTTACAAAGTCTATAAGAGCGAAATGCACACTTATCGCCTGTGGGTTTGGATAAAAAAAAATATTTGCCTCGAAGAACATGAGTGGTGGTTTTACCACTGTGGTTTAGTTTTAGGGTAGTGCGACAGCCAGGCTGGTTTTGGAAAGATTAATCGAAGAAGAAGAAGAAGAAGAAGAAGCCAGATGAAACAGAACAAGGATTGACTCTAGAATGTTATACATTACTACTTCCTCACTACTACTCTTCCCCGCTGTCTGTGTTTTCCATACTCTAAGGACTAAATGTTCCAAAATCAAGAGGTGGGGGGGGGGGGGGGGCTATTGTCACGGGGTGAGAAAGGGGGCAAGGGACCAATATCCATGAGTGGTTGATTTTTTATTTATTTATTTTTTATTTTTTTTGCAGAACCAGAGAGATTTGAATAGAATGCCTTTGATGCACTAAGAAAAAAACAGTTAAAGAGAAATAAAGTCACAGGGTTGATTTTTTTTTTTTCCAAGATGCAAATGTCCCAAGTGTACTTATGAAGGCACAGCAAAGAACTTTGAGGAACAAAGTCAAACCATGACCGATGGGATATTGGCTGCACCATTAAGTATAATACCTTTTTCCCCCCAGATTTTGTTACCGGTTTTTCTTAGAGTGCAGCATAAAACGTTTTTTTTCATTTGTTTGTTACGGGGCTTTTTTTTTCAGTTGCTCCTTTTTCTAAAGAAATACGCTTTTTGTAAAGATTTTCTTGTCTATCCTCCAATATTCACAATCTTCTTCCCGCATGCCCTGCTAGTCTTAATTGAACGCAAAAATAGTCCTGTCCAGCATTTCATTGATGAAGGGTTATTTTTGTCACAAAGAAGTACGAAGGAGATAAATATTGCCTGGGTGGAGATTCAGACTGAATAACACTGTCCATTGTTTTGTCTGACTGTTCCGTCAAGTTTTCAAGTACAAAATTATACCCGCGGTTCTATTTTTGTATTACCAACTGATAGTCCACCCCTCTGACTAAGCCTCTGCATTTAAAAAGAGGAGATATCAGTTCACACATTCTGCTATAATGGTCTACTTTGTAGGTTAATGTGCTAACAGAAGTAAATGTACATTAGGTTGTAGTGGACAGCTATTATTTATCGCATGTCACTTGTATAAGCTATCTTAAATTATGTGTCACCTGTGTGAATATATTTTATGTTGACCGCAATTAAAAAAACATGTCTTCTCCATACACAACAAATGCCTTTTTATTTTGACTGTGTTTCCAATAAATATGAACTGTAACTGTATTGTGTTTAGCTGTTAATTGTAATAAGTTATTGGGTTATTATCAGTCTTAGAAACAAGGTAATGAGATACTTGTAAATTGAGCATAATGGCCAAAGCAGAATAATGGTGTCTATTTGACAATGGATTGAGCTATTATGCACTTCCTTAAACTTCTTTAGAAAACACACTGAACTCCCTGTCACCTCATTATGATGTAAGACTTCATTGTGGTTTTGAAAATATTGCTCTATGATGCCATAATATACTCCTGAATTAAGAGGGCAAGCTATAAATTGATATAAAACACTGGAACTTATAGTTCAAATTCTGTGCTATCTTCCTAAAAGTATGTTTAGATTACTGAAAGAAAAAATCATGTTCTCAAATACATTTGACCTCTGACACACTGGATGATCATACTGTGCAAGATAACAATACACTTTTGTAATACTTTAACTGAAAGGTAAGTAATACATTTCCAAGATATCAGAAATGCAGCTATGGCCCCCTTATATTCTATCGAACATTGGCTATGTCTCTAGAATGTGCTGCAACCAACATAATACTCCATCTCCCAAGAACTGACCAACGGTGTTTAGTACCGTTTGAGCAGCATTGGATGCACCACACTTTATAACCTGTAGAGGTCATGATGGGAACGTGCAGTCTCAAGCTACAATGCCTTTGCAGCTGTACCATGACTTCATATTTATAGACCGTTTAATACAATGGTTGAATATAAATAATATTTACTACAAGCACAAGAAAAAGAAAAAAAAATATTTGTCATTTTCATTTTATTATAAAAAACAGTATTTGAGTCCACAGTTTGTGTTTTCTTTGTACAGTAAAAAATATTAAATTAAACTCCCAAAGTTCTGAGCATAAAGTTAAATTGAGCGGGTGGGTCTTTTGGGGGTGGGGTGGGGGATAGGACAGTAGTTCCTCCCTTGACGGAGGGCAGGACGAGGAAAAGGGGGTGGGGTAGACCCGGGGACCAGTGCATTTGGACCTCTGCTCTGGGAAAGGGTTCAGTCAACAGGAAGCAGCATAGAGGTACGAGGCAAAAGAAGAGCGTCACATCGTTTTTTTTTTTTGTTGTTTTTTGATACACAGTTCATTAGGATCCATTCACCTCTGCTTTCCCAGAATAGTAGAATCCTAAAGACACACTGGTGGACACCCCCAATACTTTACCCCCCACCCACTCTAAACATTAGAGGCACACACAGATGCACCCCCCAGCCCCTATTCTCCAGTAATTAGTAAGTGTCCTTTAAAGGAAGGAGTGCACAAACACACACACACATTCAAGGGATAAGGGCTAGTGTGTTTGTAAGGGAAATCCCTTCCAGTATTTACTGAAGTCCAATGCACATTTCAAATGTCCATAAGCTCACTGGAACCTGCACTGGTCCCTTGACCAATGCAACAACACTGACATTATTAATTCCAGGTTAGAGACCCAACCAAAGACATCATAACTGAAATGAAGCATCCCCAACCCACCCATTTCAACAGTCCATAACAAAAATATATTTCTTTGTGTATTGTAGCAGTCTCAGGGTACATAGGTAAAAAATAAAATAAAAATAAATAAAGTAAAGTAAAGCAAAAACCAAACATAAAAAAAAAAAGAAGATATGCATGATGTCCGGATTCATCGCAATATTAATAGTAATAACCCACATCACTCTGAAAAACTGATAAAACAGACAGCATGATGAAGAAAAAAAAAACATAAAAAAGTCCTTTGCATTTAAATCCTTTCCTCTTTAATTCTCAGCCACTTTTAAAATCTTAAAAACATTTCTTAAAAAGGCAAATACTCTGATAGCCGCCCCCCCCCCCCCAAAAAAATATCACCTGCGTTTGTATTCTCTAAGGGGAAAGATTCACTGTCACCCCTCTTTGTACACAATTGGCAAAAAATATATTAACAGCAATAATAACTTACAATTCATTTATTATTTCATATCATTCATCGACTCGTTGATTTATTGTTGCATCTCCCATAGGAAGTTCAGTTCAATGTATCTTTATTGAAAACATTTTTAAATAACATTTAATAGTATAAAAAAGGCTTAGCAATAATAACACTGTCCTTGGTGAGTGCAGATTCCGCAAAGCGACAGGTCGACACAACTGACGTAGTTCTACATGATGTCTAAAGAGTTGTGGTTCATGTTCTGGCCCAATGGGTCCTGGCTGTTTCCAGACAGCATATCCGAACTCCCAGGCCCGTGCAGACCCCCCATCCCACTCAACTGGGACATTATAGCGTTCTGGTCGGACCCAAACTGATCCATTGAGTTCTGTTGCGTCGTTTGCTGCTGCTGTTGCTGTTGTTGTTGTTGAGAGGGGACCACCATCCCAGGATGGTGCTGGTTCATGTGGCCCGGGTGAGGGGAGCCCGTCTGTGTCTGTGGGGAGATGTGGTGAGGGGACGGCTGGGGCTGCATGCGCGGGGAGGGACTGGAGTGTGGGGGCTGGGACTGCGGTCGAGGAGAAGGCTGCGGCGAGCGCACCTGGCTGGCCAGGGAGGAGGCCGGGTGGGGCTGGCCCTGGAGGTGCGGGTGTGGGGACTGGGACATCTGCTGCTGGGGGCTCATGGGGTTGCTGTGTTGGGCGGGAGACACCCCGCCCAGGTGCTGTTGCTGCTGCTGGAGCAGCCTCTGGTGGATTGCTTGCTGGATAAGAGCCTGGGATGACTGTGGCCCCTGGGGGCCTTGCTGGGGGCCTCCAACACCTCCGTTGGGGCCTCCATCTCCTCCCTGCAGACTAGCCATGGCATTCTGATGCTGCTGCTGTTGCTGCTGCTGCTGCTGCTGCTGCATCTGGAGGAGGTGCTGGTGCTGGAGCCTCTGTTGCTGAGCCACCGCTGCAGCCTGCTGTTGAGCCACAGTTCCTGGGTAGCCCTGGCCCGGCTGCCCCTGGGGACCTCCGGGCTGCTGTTGAGGAGGAGGGGGCCCACCTGGCTGGCCTTGCCCAGGCTGGGGAGGCTGCATGCCAGGCTGGCCCATGTAGGGCTGTCCCCCCTGAGGCGGTTGGGGCTGTTGGAACTGGCTGTGGTTGACCCCCATTTGCTGCTGCTGCTGCTGCTGTTGTTGTTGCTGCTGCTGTAGGTGGCGTCTCATGAGCAGCTCTCTGAACTGGGGGTTGATGTTCGCCATCTGAGGCCCCCCTGTACCTTGCATTCCCACTGCACTTCCTTGTTGCTGCTGTTGTTGTTGATGTTGTTGTTGTTGTTGGAGAGCTGCAACTTGTTGCTGTTGTAAAGCACTCAGCATCGGCCTCTGTTGCTGCTGCTGCTGCTGCTGTTGTAACTGCTGCTGCTGCTGCTGCTGCTGGACTTGTTGAAGCTGAGCTATGGAGGCCATGTTGACATTGACCCCTGGCCCCTGACCCATATGCATCCCAGGCTGCCCTCCTCCTCCTCCTACAGCGTTAACCTGCTGGCCTCCTCCACCCATCACATTCCCACCGGGCATCCCGCCAGCTGGACTGGGCCCTCCACCGGCGACGCCGCCTCCGGGAGGACCCTGTCCCCCTTTGTACTTTGAGGCTCTCTGTTTGATAAACGCAGCCATGAGCTGGGGGTTGGATCGCAGGATGTTGAGGACCTGCTGCTGCTGCAGCGGAGAGCTGGGCGAGCGAAGGGTCCGCAGGAGGTCCTGGAGGGCTGCCTGGGGGAGGTTTCCGCCGCCGGCTGCTGCTGCCGCCGCTGCGGCCACGCCGCCGCCTCCGGCTCCGGCTCCCCCAGGAACACCGCCAGGAATACCCCCAGGAATACCCCCAGGAATACCACCTGGAATACCACCTGGAATACCACCTGGAATACCACCTGGAATACCACCTGGAATACCACCAGGAATACCACCAGGAATACCACCAGGAATACCACCAGGAATACCACCAGGAATACCACCAGGCACTCCTCCTCCTTGCTGCTGCTTGACCATACTCATCATGTTTAACGTAGCTCTGCCCTGAGCTTGTTGCTGCTGTTGTTGTTGTTGCTGCTGCTGCTGTTGTTGTTGCTGTTGTTGTTGTTGTTGTTGCTGTTGCTGCTGTTGCTGCTGTTGCTGTTGTTGTTGCTGCTGTTGCTGTTGCTGTTGGTGCTGCATTTGTTGTTGTTGAGCGGTCACCATACCTGGGTGTCCCATCTGGTTCATGAGAGCCTGCCTTTGTTGAGGAGCCATGCCTTGTGCAGCCCACTGCTGCTGCTGTGGAGGACCCACGCCCACCCCAACTCTCTGCTGCTGAAGCTGGACCTGAGGAGGGAGCTGGCCCTGGGGGTTACCCTGCAGCATGGGCCCACCAGGCCCCACCATCATCCCCGGCTGCTGCTGCTGCTGCTGCTGCTGCTGCTGCTGCTGCTGTTGCTGTTGTTGTTCTAGGTGAGCCCTGGCTGCTATGGCCGCAGCTTGGGCCTGAGGAGGAATCCCCTGGGCTCCCACCATCCCCACAGCCCCAGGATGACCCATGGACATGGGCTGGCCCGGCCCCGGCTGGTGGTGGGAGTGAGGGGGCATCATGCCGGCCTGCCTCTGGAGGGCCATCTTCCTCTGGGCGTCAGCCACCTGCTGGATCTTCATGGCGATCTCCACGGCAGCGGGAGGAGGGCCAGATGTCGGCTGCTGCTGTTGTTGTTGTTGTTGTTGTTGGGGGACGGAGGGCTGTCCGGGGTTGGGCTGCTGGCCCTGCTGCGGTTGAAGCGGCTGCATCTGATTCTGGGGCGGAGTGGCGGGGCCGAGGCCTGGCTTGCCCTGAGACTGGTGGTGCGGCGAGGAGCCTGGTTGTCGACCGGCGTACGGGGGCAGGCTGTTGGGGTGCTGCTGGAGATGTTGAGGCGTGGTGGAGCCTCCTCCTTGAGCCTGTTGTTGTAGTTGTTGTTGTTGCTGTTGTTGTTGTTGTTGCTGTTGTTGGCCATGAAGATGCATCTGTTGCTGCTGGGGGGAATTCATCATCCCTCCACCTCCTCCCAATCCACCACCACCTCCACCACTACCTCCTCCTCCTCCTCCACCACCTGGCATATGTTGAAACTGGTGGTGGAGGTGGTGCTGTGGCGTCATGCCACCCTGTTGGGGCAGCCCTCCCTGCTGTTGCTGGGGCCCAGGCCCCTGGCCCATGCCAGGCTGGGGGCCTTGAGACAGTCCTCCGGGCCCCGTGGGGGTCTGGGGCGTTGGGGGCTGGGTGCCCACGGAGGTGGGGGTGCTGGGGGCCGTGGCGCCGTTGTTCCCCGGCGACGGAAGACCTCCGGCCGGGGCTCCCGGTCCTCCCGTGGGCTGACCCACTCTCTGCATGCTGGCCATCCTCCTGCGCAGCATCTGGGCCTGCTGCAGCCGGTGCTGGAGCTGCTGCTGGCGGAGCTTATGCTTGATGTTGAGGCAGAAGGGCACGGGGCACTTGTTCTCCTGGCAGTGCTTGGCATGGTAGCAGCACAGCGCGATGAGCTGCTTGCAGATGGGGCAGCCGCCGTTGGTCTTGCGCTTGCAGCCCTTGGTGTGCTGCACCACCCGCTTCATCTTCTGGCAGGACGGCAGGGAGCAGTTGGCGTTGCGGCACTGGCAGGCGTGCACCAGCGACTGGATGCAGCGCTGGATGCTGAGGCGGCGGGAGTCGCCGGGGCTCTGGGTGGCGGCGGCCGCGGCGTTGTTGCTCTCGTCGTCCAGGCCCAGGCCCAGCTTCTCCATCTTGTGCTCGTGGCCCTTGGTGTTGTAACAGGCGATACACAGGTCGTAATCCTGAGGGGAGAGAGAAGGATGGAGAGCATGGGGTTAGTGTTTGGAGTATGAATTCTTACAAGACTCAGCTGCCTATAAAGACTTAGTCACTAAACAACATATATAACAATATAAATACATTACATAATATAAATGTATTTATGTGTTTATATAATAATAGAAAATATATATTATACAATTTTTATCTTTATTCTATTTTAATATGCCTTCCATGTCGACATTTAACAACAATTCCATAAAAAAATCCTTTCAACCCTTTGTCGTCTTAAGCTAATACATCCCCCCCACACCAGAGTCTCACCTCGCAGACGGTGCAGTGGAAGCGCGTCTCCACGTGGTGCTTGCACTCGTTGCAGGTGTAGACGAAGCGGTCCTGGCTCTGGTTGTGCAGCTCCACCAGCATGCACATGGAGCTCCACTTGGCCCTGCGCAGCGAGCTGAACTCCAGGTGCTTGTCCCGGGCCAGCGTCAGGAAGGCGTCGCGGCCGTCCATCAGGTCGCACGCCATCAGGCCGTCGGGGTCAACGATGGGGGGGAGGGCGTTGGCGGTGGGGCCCGCGATGAGACGGATGACGAAGAAGACCTGGTGGGGAGAGGGGGAAACACAGAGGGTTATTGTAAATTGTTTAGTTAATGTGTGTGGAATCGCTGATTTAAAAAGTGTTATTGTCTGGCTATCTATCATCCATCTTGAGGTGATAAAATGTATGTGTGCAATAAAATGTATTGTTTCAATTGCTTTCGAAATGCAACAGCTATGGTGTATTTCAAGACCATTTTCCTTTCATGTTTCCGTTGCACCAACTGTCTTGCCAAACGCTGTCCTATTTACCTCTTTGTGTTTCTCCATGGTGGCGTAGAGTTTCTGGGAGAGGTCGTTGGACACGTTTGGCATTCCCGGTTTCTTCTTGTTGGCTCGGCTCAGACTGCTGGACTTGTTCTTGCTTGTCTTTTTACTGTTCTTCTTTTTGGCATTTTTGCTGTCTCCTTTCGTGGCCTGTGTGTACGAGAGTAATAACAATGGCAATTGTTTGATGCATTTCAGTGTTAAGATTTTTTTTCAAATAGTTTTGTGAGACCTCTTGAAAAGGTATAATTGTAGTAAAGTATTGGCAAAATACCTAAGCAACGTTTGGAAATAATTTAAACCGTCTCTGCAATTTATCCCCCAGGGGGATCAACAAGGTTTTATCCGTCCATCAATAATTTATTCTGAATTACACACAGCCTCCTACTACTCACATCTATCCTCTCGCTGGAGGTGCTGTTCTCCTCCCTCTTCCTCTCCTCCTCCTCCTGCTCCAGCTCCTTGATGCTCTCCTCCAGCACATTGGGCCAGAAGTCACCCTCGAAGTAGGGCAGCTCCTTGGCACTAGTCAGACGGTCCTCTGTAGCTTGCTTGAAGATGTCCTAAGGGGAGGAAGAACAGGGGAATGGGACTTTAAAAACTACTGTATAGGAGAAACAAAAGGAGTGAGAAAGTGAAAAACTACGGCTATTTTCCATTGATTGGCAGTATAGGGTCAGGAATTTGGGAGCACACTGCTTCTAAAATGTTACTTTTTGGCCTGGTAAACCACGCAGGCACTGCCTAACCAGGAACGCATGCGCACACGCACACACAAACAAAACACCCAACGTCATACCTTGTAGTCATGTACTATCCTCTCAGCGACAGCCTTGTCAAGCATCTTCCTGTACCACTCCTGCAGGCGTTTGGGCTTGGGTATCTTCTGGTCCATTGGGTGACAGTGGAAGATGTAGTCATCTCCTTCACTGGGCGGACACGCCCAAATATGACCCGTTGTAAACCTGATTTTAAGGAACAGGAATGGTTGATGATTATATGATGTAACTACGCAAAAAATGTGACAGGTAATTTGGTTAAACAGGCGTCTAGATAAGTGCCCAGTTGTAAAACACAATAGCTTTGCGCTCATCAGAGCTCTAACAATAAATTTGCAGTCGAAAATATACGAAAGGGCCGAAGCCAAGTGATGTTTAAAAAGTTCCCCTCTATGCTTGTGTGTCTTACCCCAGCCTCCGGACGTACTCCAGGTACCCTATGAGGATCTCGTGGTAGACGCCCGTCCTGAGGTGTCGTGGCTGGAAAAAGTGCACGCTGTCCAGGTAGGAGATGTAAACTCTTCTCTGATTGGGCGGAGGGCAGTCGGAGCCGTACTCCTGCACGTGCATGCCGAAAACACACGTCCGCTCCGTCGATGTCTTCGAAGGCAAACAGTGCTTTGGTCCTGTAGGGGAAGGACTCTGACATCTCCCCGCTGTCTACAAACCTGGAGGGGGGAAGGAGACGGTTAGCTAAAACATATGTAGCCCCACACAAAACAAGTCCCTTGACCTGGAGCTGATCTAAGGTTTATTTGAAGCCTTGTGATAGATTCTAATGTAAATCTCACCATGTAATGCAATCATGCTTTTTTTTTTTTTTTTTTACTCAGACCAATGTCAGGAAATAAACTTTATCAGCATATAGTAACCATAGTACATAGGATGACAATGGTAGGTCATCCAAGACCTCTCCATAGAACTCTTCACAAAGGACATAGTAAGGGAAAGCTGGCAAAGCTTTTAATGTATTGAATGATGAAGATTTTCTTTTTGATACCATTTTCAACTAAGAACATTATAATGGTATATTAGGACAGCCAAATAAAGACGCACACAGATATAAGCTATATATTTTAGTTCACAAAAATTAAGAAAAAAAAAATATATATATATTTATATGTTCATAAAAACATTGTGACATCATATTAAAGCGCCAGCAGCCGAAACCTGATCGCTCACCTGGACTTCATGCCGGGTTTGACCTCCACCACCTTGTCCGATACATGGACCACACGGATGGTGACGTCACCGGACTCCGGATGGTTCTGCCGTTTGAGGTAGTCGTTGACTCGAGTCTCCAGGAAGTTGCCCAGCTTTGTCTGGGGAAGCCCTGAGAGGAGGTAGGTGTGGAGAGAGAGAGAGAGAGATAAAGAAAGAGGGGGAAGGAAGGAAGAAAGAAGGAGATAGGGCACAATGGTTAGAGAGAACAGGTCACATAGTGGAGTTAAAAGCCAGCCCAGTCCAGAGGGTTGTTTGGCTAAGTGGGAGGTTTCCATAAAGTATTTCAGAGAGAGAGAGAGAGAGAGAGAGAGAGAGAGAGAGAGAGAGAGAGAGAGAGAGAGAGAGAGGACTAGGTCTGGCTGCATATAATCACACTTCCGCCAATGATTGCTGGATATGTTTCCAGTTAGACATATTGACTGAACCCCTTGTCTGTTGCACAAAAGACTATATCTATTTAATTTGGGTACTTTCAAAAGGTAGTAAACGGACAATAAGAGATATCAATAGGACATTTACAATTACCAAAAAAATAATCTACATTAAAAAAAAAAATTTGTAGAGATTCTTTGACTGAAAATAAATACATTATTAAGGGTGACCAGGGACTGTAGGAGTAAAAAAATAAAAAAATAAAAATAAAAAAGAGGCAAAAATGGAACCAACGGGAATCACAAGAATTGTTGCGTGATATCCAACGGTTCTGCCTTTGAAGAAACAGCAGTCACTGAAACAGAAAAACTGTAAATGGAAACCTAATTAAGAGTGTTTTATTTTACAACGGGGGCTTTACTTCAAAACAGCCCCAAAAAATATATAAGAGAGTAGACGCAAACCGGAGCACTGCGACAGATTCTGGCAGCATCAACTATACTCTGTGGACTGGCTTCTGAAATAAAAAGACAGTGTTTGTTACAGGTAACACTTTCACTGGGGGGTTGGGAGGCAGACATTAGGAGGGGGAAGGTTATGGTGGAGAAAAAAAAGAGGGAAAAGACTAAGAAAAGTTAAAAATAAATATTTGTATATGGCATTCGTCTTCTCCAGCTGCATTGTTGAGCGTGTGAAGATTCAACACAGACTGATAGAGAAAAAAGTGGAAATTATTTTAGACAAAAGAATGATCCATGTCTGGAAAAAAAAAAAAAACTGTGAAAGAAAAACACAAACTAAAAAGAAAAAACGTACTCCTTCAAAAGTCAGAAAGTAGAGTTCTGTATGTTGAATGTGTCTGCTCTTCACAAGAAGGCACTGAATTTTAATCATGTATTTATAATTTTTTTTATATTATGTACATTGTCTTCATGAAACCGCAAAGGAGAGAAAGAGAAAGAATAAAGTTAGAAACTTAAAAGAAAAACGATGAATGACAGACGTGGGGAGGGAGAGGGAGAGACAAACGTGGACGGACACCCCAATGACTGGATGGATGTAGATGAGTGCCCCCCTTGCTGTTACTTACTCCACTTACTTTTGGCCGCGTATTTGTTCTCTTTCCGCGTCTTTCCAGCCTTTTTAAGGCAGTTGTCACACACAAAGCTGTTTGCGAGGGGGGAAAAAAAGACCAAAAAAAGTGGGGTCATGATTTAATTCAGAAGTGGAATGCTAAACTCTATTTACATCAGCTCTTCCCATCTCTCTGCTACCATATTAGTGTGTGTGTGATGTGAAGAATGCTCAGAATGTGTATGAAGGTGGTCTCACCCTGCCGGCCATATGGTGTCATTATGTAGGACACAGATCTGGTGCATTTTACGACCGCAGTCGGTACATTCTACAAGCCTGGAGAGTTAAAAGTAGTGAAAGAGAGAGAAAAAGAAAGCGAGAATCGAAAAAGACAGACAAAAAATGAGTGAAAAAGACCAGAGAACAAATGTGAGTGGGGAAAGTGGGAGACAGATAGGGAGAGAGGTCGACAGAACAGAGAAAGTTGCACAGTGAGTATAGGGGAAAAAAGGCCAAGAGAGAAGAAGAAGTGGACAAAACCAGAAGGGGGAGAAAGGAGTCACAAGTTCATTTTACCACGTGTGACACATTATGAAAATATTCTTGTTCTTCACTACCGGGAAATTCAAGAAGCAACACTAACCAAAACACATTTCACTATGATAACTTTGACCGTATACAAACGAATTAACTTTTTTTTCTTCTATAACTACAAATAAAATAGTATATGCTTATGAAAAAATAAGACAGAGAAATAATGACGTACAACTCAGGGTCTAGCGTGTCGTTCTTCTTCCGCTGGAACTGGTCTTTACTAATGGACCTGTGAGGACGATATGAAGAGAGAAAGAAAGAGAGAGAGAAAAAGAGAGAGAGAGAAAGAGAGACCCAAGCAGGGGTAGGGTGCGTGTCAGACCAAGAGGCAGCCATCTTTAGGAATAAAACATGCGACCATTCAATCCGTCAGCAAATTAGGTCTAGGACTATATAAGCTCTGTGACTGTAGCTCTGATTCAGCAAAAGGTAGCCCAATTTCAGAACAAAAATTTTTAAAATGGAAGTAAATGATTCTAGAATTGGAGTCCACAAAAATTGTACTTTGAAAAGTCTCTTCAGTCTGAGAGAGGAGTAGAAAAGAATGTTGCTGAGTTAGAGGATGAGTAAGAAAAAAAGGGGCAGAGATTAAATGAAAGAGAAAAAGATGACGTAAACTGCTGCTTTCCGGGGAGTTGAAGGTGGAGAAAAACGCTGTCATCGTATAAAAGATTGCTACAGCAAAGTCACATAAGAAGTGGAAAAAAAAATTGCCCAATAGTTCGGATGGAGAAGGAAGCGTCAAGCATCAAAATTCACACATCAATCAAATATAAATTTGTTATTTACAAACTAACAATGAAACAAACACCTAAGTCAGATTATTCATCAAGATGAGCGTTATCAGAGTAACCATGTCAGTATTAGAATGGAGAGGGCTTTAGGATGTTGAGAGGGAAGATGAGGTGTGGGGTGGGGGGGGTGGGGGTTTCGGCTGGTACTCACGTCTGAGGCTGGGACGGGTCGTCCCCCAGGGAAACGCTCTCACCCTGGATTTCGTTGAAACACTTCTCACAGAAGTGGTACCTGTCAGCAAGAAGCCCATAGTGTGGTGAACTACACCGTTCGCCAACAGCACAGCCAATCACAGAGAAGGCACGAGGAAGCAGCCACCAATCAGGGCAGGACAGGCCAAGGGGGCGGGCACACAGGAGGAGGCAAAGGGCAAGGTAGGTCGTCGCCAGGAGGAAGCAGCCAATCGTGTTGCAGGTTTTTTTTTGTGGGCGGGTGTTTTGATTTTGCACGTAAATTTTGGAGTGGATGATTGGTCACACCAAAGCAGGCCAATGCAGACATCACAAGCGTTAAAAAAGGAGGGAGAGAAGGGAAGGAGATGGGGGAAGGGACGGTAAAATGAATATTAAAAAGCGAGAAATAAATCGTTACAGGTCCAACCAGGACGATGGAGGGATGGAGGGAAAGGGGGGGTGGGGGATGGATGTAGGGATGAAGGCGAATGCAACGACATTCAACATAGTACAAAAGAGCCATGGCCAAAGCACAAATTAGCATCAGACATTAAGTGGGTAATAACGGAAATAACAATGAAATGTGAGACGTCTAATTGGTGGGACGAGGGTGAGGGCGCTTTAAACGAGGAAGAGCGAATGAGGGAAAAAAGCTGTAGTGCAAAAAAGACCATCATCCTTTTTGTCCTTTTATAAAGTGGCAACCTATCTTTTTCTTCTTTCTCTTCTTGGAGAGAACATTACATCTAACCATGCTCCAGAGGAGAGTCAGTACGTAAATTATATTTAAAAATAAGAGATCACTTAACAGAAAAAAAAAGAATAACGCAAAGGTAGGAACCCACTTTATAAATGACAACCAATGTAAGTTAAAATGGTGAATGATGGGGATGGGAATGGTGGCAGGGTAACCATTTGAAGCCAAATTAAAACTTGTACTCATCTGTGATTGAACAATGCTAAAGCATATTGCATATATAATTAGTGTAAACAGTATTACCTAACACTATACCAATAGCCTGTGTGTGTGTGTGTGTGTGTGTGTGTGTGTGTGTGTGTGTGTGTGTGTGTGTGTGTGTTATTCTGGGTGTCTACGCTCCTTACCTGTTCTGGTAGCTAAAATAAGCAGCGTCTCGTTGAATGGTGCATAACTGTTTTCCATAGCAGCATAGAGTTTGGGGGGAAAACTCAAGCTGCAAATAAGGGAGAAAAAGAGCAAAATGAATGGTATTCACATGTCTATTTCTGGGCATAACTAAACATGCAGTTGTACTGCAAAAAGAAAAACACAGACACACAATTGCTTACAAACGCACACACACTCTTTCACCTCTGTGGTGAAGAAGACAGACTTTGAACACACACACACACACACACACACACACACACACACACACACCTTCCTCCCACAGCAGTAGCCCATGCCCTGCATGACAGGGTCTATCTCGGCCTCGAACACTTCAGCCAGCTTGGAGCAGTATTTGTAGACGCGAGACGTCTTGCGGTTGTAGAGCCAGGCGTTGTTGAACATGAGCCAGATGTCGTCCACGTACTGCCAGGGCTCCTGGTACTGACCCGTGTCCAACTTCCTCTTGATGGTCGACAGGTCCATGGGGTTCTTGACAATGTCAAAGTAGTCCTGGTGAGGGAGAGGGAGGGAGGGAGGGAGAGGGAGGGAGGGAGGGTCCAACCCAGGCGTCAGACGCACAGGGAATATGATAGCCGGAGAAGGTGGGATTGGATGAACCACCGTCGTCATAGTTAGCGAGGAGAGGCAGGGTGAAGGCGGTGGGCCGTCACGGTGGAGGAAGGGCATCAGACCAGATGTGGGGAGAGAAGAGGGTGCAGGGGGACAATGTTGAGCGCTGCAGAGAAGAGGTTCACGTGCAGACAGAGAGACATGACAGCTTCTCCCCTTTCCAACACTCGGCTTTGCACCTCGAACTTTTAGTCCCTTCTAGACAACGACGGGGGGGGGGGGGTTAACGGTGTCGTAACCAGATCTCACTGCCAACACGATTGTGCTGCCCTACGTCATATTGCAGCATCGTGGATCATGATTCGTTGGTTCTCTCCACCACTTCGTTCCATAGTTACCGTTGCAACAGCGGCATCGCAAACTTTTACCTTGAGTATTGTAATAAAAGTCTAATTTACCGATACTTACTTTTATTAAAAAACCATAAGCTTTCATTGGAATTGATCTGAAGCACCTTAATGTAAATTGTGATAAACTCCTATATGATTGCTATAGCAACAGTCACTAAGGGGAGAGAAGCATTTGAGTGAACCAGCAAATCATGATCCACGATGTCGCTATGTGGGCAGCGTTATCATGTTGGCAGTGAGATCTGGTTATGACAACGGCACTGAAACAATGAGGCACATCATTGCAGTACCATGCTGCCATTTCTAAATACTGTGCACAAGCCAGTCAACACCAAGGAATTTTTTTTTTTTTTCAATTAACACTAACTAAGGATTTTAATTCAATAATCGATAACATAGAATTGAGTTACAGGGTAAAGTATTTAACAATCTGTCAATAGTCACTGGTACTGCACTGAATCAGAAAAGTGTTAAGATGACTACTTTAACCTCACAATATCCTGAAGTTTAGAACAGGTTTTTTTCCAGGCACTGATGGTTCGGGTGCAAAGCTGAGGTGATCAGAGCAGTTATAACAACAGCACATGGACAATTCGTAAAAAAAAACCTAGATCAAATGACTAAGCGGAAAACATTAAATTACTTTCCACATTGATTCTGGCTAGATGCAGTAAAAGCGTTTAAATCCTTCTGCAATTGCAATCCCTGCCCCTCTGGAACTTACTTAGGCCGACTTAAAAACAAACTGCCAATAATAATATAATTGAATGTATATCAATTTGTATTTGACCTAGTTCTCACAGAAACCCTTTTTTTCGGAATCATGGCAGTTGGTATTAATAGGCCAGCAGCGTTAAGCAGCAACATGGCACAGTTTAAGCCAAGCCCGCAGAGTCAAGGAGGCACAGCAAACCACAAGGGGCTGAGTCCCAAAAGTCTTTCTTTCCATATTTGATATCCCACTTCTCAAAACCAGTCCCTACTACTTTCAGTGTGTTTTGAAAAGAGGATTACAAGGAGTAGGAGTGTGTTAGAAACACTTTTGAGATTCAACCGGGCACAAGCAAGGGTTGGGGAAGGGTGGGGCCTGAGCATAGAGTCTCTCCTCTTAGTGTCCTTTGCAACTCTAAGGTGTAGGAAGTACACTTCAGTATATAAGTGTAAGTACACTCGTTGCTCTGGGCCCTTATAAGTAACATGACAACCCAGTGATGCACATGAGCATAGCTTTTGAGTCCAGACCTGGCATTCGCTAATTTAGTGTGGTCAACTTGTTGTGGTCAGTTGTTGTTATAATCTCAATAGAGGTTGTCTCAAACAAGTAAATTGAAACCATAACGACTGTAAGGTCATTTGGCAGACATTTATGACCAGAACTTAAATTTGAAAGCTTTATCTTCATGATAATAAGAATAAGAACAATGTTTTCCGATTTTTTATATTTAGTTCAGACCAACTAGTTCCTAAGAGACCAAGCAGCAGCTGTCATGAATATACGAGGTGCATGACTGGAGGAGGTGGAGAAGTGTGCCATCTGCCTGGTGGTCTCCAACATCACAGCTCTAGGACAAAGTTTTTTATTTTATTTCAAAAAGAAAAAAAACAGTTGTACTTGGATTGAGATGCTTAACCATAAATGTGTGTCCTTATATGAATTCAATCCATCCATCAACTAGACATCCATGTCACCCCTGACATGATGACACAGAGAGTGCTAAATGAGATTATTAAAAAATAGTCTAACGCTGTTTGCTAAGCAGAGGGACACAGGCAATGGCACACCTCTCAACAATCAACACAAAACAGTTAAACTCAGACACAGTACTGACTACTGGCGAGGAACTGTCTAGTAGGCTAGGATGGAAAACTAGGAGGAAAAAGACAAATCATAAAAAAAAGGTAATCAAAATAATTCTAAGAAAAACAGCGTAAAAGCATGAAAAAGCACACAGCAGAAAGCAGAACATGTAAACAAATAAGCTCTGAACATTTTTTTTCCTCTGAACATTGTGTAAGTTCTAGAATTAAAAAGAAGAAAACTGTCTTCTGTGAGACTGTTTATTAAAATGTGAAACAGTGATGTGATAAGATGGCGTCCCATTTTAGGGTCTTTTCATGAGTGATGAAAGACACTAGCACCCATCAATCAGTTTGATCGAAATTAAAGTTGACTATGTTTGTGTTAGAATATAGATGTTTGCTGACACTGACAACAAAGGTCATAGAACTGCCATTTGAAAAAAAAAATTATTCAAAAGCTGAAATATATAGTAAATACTTTTTTGCTATAGCAGTTCAGTTGAATCTATTGGCTAACAATTTTGAGTTCAAGAGCAATGGTCATAGCTTTGCTTTGTTTGATCCAGTAAAACAAATAATGATATAATGAAAGAGAGAAGCAAGCATGAATTGGCACACACACACATATACACACACACATATACACACATACGCACAAACACACACCTGCCCATGTACCTGCAGTACACACAAGTAATCTACTGTTTCAAATTCAGACACACTTGCATACTTTTCGGTCCAAATCTCATTCTTCCAAACACAGTAATGACAAAAAAGAACTAAAATGACAAAAAACAAAATCCAGAGAGAAAAAAAGATATAAAACTAAGAAAAAGAGAGAAAGAGGTCTAAAAAAAGCTAAAGGATATTTAGAGAAGAAGCAAAATGGCAGCCAGCGCAGTCCCTTACCAGGTTAGTTTTGTTACTAGTTCGAATACGTACGGGTATTCCCAGTAACTGGGGGTCCACCGGCTGTCTGAAGGGAAGAGACTCTGGGTCCTGTCGGTACAGAGCCTCTAGTGTGGGCATCAGAGCCTGACGCAGCTCTTCTGGCTTGAAGACTGCGAAGGGAAGAAAGGAGAAATCAAAAGCGATGAGAGAGAGCACGTGAGGAAAACGTTATTCATGTAATTGGAGGAAGTAGGACATTTTTTTAAATCTTGTTGTTGTAATATGCAATCTTTGGGTATTATATGTACAGGTTATAAAGGAGGCAGTCACATTTGAACAGAAGGAGAGAAACCTAAGATTGAGAGTGTCTTTCTTACTTTTCCTCTTGCTCTGTGCACTGGCAGGAGAGCTACCGTTAGCGTTCGACCCTTCCTCTTCCTCTTTGGGCTCAGTCTTCATCTCCTTCTTCACCTCCGGCTTCCTGTCTTCGCTCGTTGCCCCTGTCGACAACGATGACGATGACGATGATGACGATGACGATGATGTGTCCATAGGCTCACCTTTACAGCCGTCACCCGAAGGCTTCTCTTTCTTTATCTGAGAAAAGCGTCAAAATCGAAATCAAGAAACAATTCAGCATGACTTAGGCAATGGCCTTTCTGTGTGGCGTTTGCATGTTCTCCCCGTGTTTGTGTGGGTTTCCTCCGGATACTCCGGTTTCCTCCCACCATCAAAAAACATGCTCCATTCTCCTACCAGTGCCCTGACCAGTCACTGCCAATTCACCTGGAGTCGGTCTGTGTGTCCTATGTGTGTGAGCAAGTCTGTCGTAATATGTTGGGTGAGCAAGTCTGGCGCAAACTGGCTGCCGTGGTATCACTCAGACTGAGTGTTGTGTTTAATAGCTGTCGGTCCATTCGTTGTTCGTTCTGTGTAATTAATTGGCGACCAATTTGTGTAAAGCGCTTTGAGTCTCGAGAAAAGTTAAAAACGAAATAAAATGAATTATTATTATTATGACAACAATTGAGCACTGAAAACATGTCTGGAAGTGCATCAAAAAGATTATACTAAAATTATGATTCTTCCTCACAGAAATATACAGTACTGTGCATAGGTTTTAGGCAGGGGATGCCGTTTTGAAGGCCAATGGTGGTCAAACCAAATATTGATTTGATACAGCTTTGCTTTTCCCTCACTTTGTATTTTATGAATTCATAAAAAGTGTAAAAAAATGTATACATATATTTTGTTTTTTCTAACTTTAACGACTTTACACCTGCCTAAAACCTTTGCACAGTACTGTATCTGTAGCAATTAAAGCGACATCCCTCCATATCCCAACTCACCTCTGGTTTCTCCTCGGTCTTTAGGTCGGGCGGTCCCTTGCCCTTCTTCCCGGAGGCTTTCCCTTCTCCCTCAGCCTCAGCGTCCTCCTCATCCTCTTCCTCGTCCTCCTGCTTCACCTCCATCTTGGCTGTCTCGGCCTGGCTTGGGACGGGGCCGCTGTCGGGCGGGGCCAGCTGGGAGCTGGGGTCGGCACTGCTGCTGACGGAGGCTGGGGTAGACGCCTGACCATCCGCCGTCAGAGATGACTTCTGAGACAGCTGAAAGTTGAAGAGAGACAAATATAAGACAATGGCCAAAACAATTAGGAAAATAATGAAAACTGAAAACAAGAAAGAGAACAAAAATAAATTATAAGAGGTTAAAAAGGGAAGGTTGAGGAAGTATTTGAAACAAACCCTTGAAAAAAAGCACCTAAAATCATAAAATATTCTGATCCAAGAGAGGACATATAAGCATTGGAAAAGCATGAATATGATTTCAACTGCTGTGAATAGGGTGAGGAGCTGAGGAGGAAAGTCTATCAGTCTATCAGAGGCAAAGGCAGAGGGAAGCTACTCACTGGAGTCCTCGGAAGCTGCGATGACAAATGAGAATTCTGAGAAGGCACCAACTTAGGGGCTGCTGAAGCCCCGCCCCCGTGTGTAGGCTGTTGGAGCTGATTGGGTTTCTCTGAGGCTTGCCCCATTGGCTGTTGCTGCTGCTGCTGCTGCTGCTGTTGTTGCTGCTTGTGCTGCTGCTGCTGTTGTTGCTGCTGTTGTTGCTGCTTGTGCTGTTGCTGCTTGTGCTGTTGTTGCTGCTGCTGCTGCTGCTGTTGTTGCTGTTGTTGTTGTTGCTGTTGTTGTTGTTGTTGTTGTTGCTGTTGTTGCTGTTGTTGTTGATGTTGCTGCTGCTGCTGCTGCTGTTGTTTTTGTTGCTGCAGCTGCTGTTGTTGCTGCTGCTGCTGATGTTGTTTTTGTGTAACTTGCTGCTGTTGTTGCTGTTGTTGTTGTTGGGGCGGAGGCTGCGGAGGGGGAAGCTGAGGAGGGTTTGGCGTATGGGGCTGCGGGGTTTGGGAACCCGGTAACGTTGGCGGCGTCTGATTAGGCTGCGGCGTCAGACTGCGGGCGGGCAAGGGGGAGTTCTGTCGGATATGGGGGCAGTGCGGGTGGGAGTTTGGCTGAGAGGAGGAGTTGGACGACGGGGGCAGGTTGGATGGAGGTCCTCCGCCTACACTACCAGGCCCCATGGAGCCTCCGGGAGCGCCTGGTCCCACGGCTGTGGAGCCAGGCTGGGCCGCAGGGCTGCTGGCCGGGAGAGAGGGAGGTGTGGCCCTCTGGTTCTGCTGAAGGAGGAGGAAAAGGTAAGTGAAGCCATCGATTTATTTTTATACCTTCGATTACGGATTACAGCTGGGATCTTTCTTGAATATAGTTATTTAATTAAGATTAAGATTAATCTTTGTGGTTTTAAACTAAATTAACAGAAGGCTACAACTGGTCTCTAAGTAATTGGAACAGATGTTTTCTAAATGTATTTCTAATGCTGCATTTTTTTTACATCAACAATTATCAACAGATGGAGTAACCTTGAAAAACAAAAAATAAGAATTCCTAATGGGATGAGGATGGGTGATGGGTGGATGCTCACTCCATTATCTCTTATCTATCTCCGTCGATTCCAAACTAAGACCTGAATGAGTGTTTGATGTGGCTGACGATGAAGTTACACACTTTTGTTTCTCACCTCAAACTGGGCAGAGATTTGCTTAGTTTCGCAGCCAATTGTGTTGGCTACAACAACGCGAACAATAAATAAATAAATAAATAAATGAATGAATGAATGAATGAATGAATGAATAAATAAATAAAGACAGGTTAACAATAAAACCTAGTAACCCCTGTTTACCTGCGACATGCCTCCCTGTGGTCCAGGTTGGTTCATGCTAACAGGCCCAGAGTTTAAACCAGGACTGGACCCAGGGAACGGTCCCGGAGGGAGATATTGGTTCTGGAGCTGGGATACGTTGGGTTGACCCATCCTAGGCTGTCCCATACCCATCTGACAGAGAAATAGAAGGAAAAAAAATCTATCAAAAAAGCCCTTTGTCTAACAATATGCAGTATTTTTTTTATGAAACAAACAAACAAAAAAAAACATAACATGCTGTTAAAATGTACTGTGTTGTTTAGCACACGCAAGACTAAACCCACATGTTAATGGCAATCTTGCATTAAACAACCCATTACAGCCCATCAAACCCTGGTTGTCCTACCAACCTGATTCATCTGGGCTCCGTGAGGAAGAGGAGGAGTCGACCTCTGACCTAAAGACTGCATTCCCATCTGACCAAACTGGTTCATCGCTGCTGAGATAAAACGGACAGAGGAAGAGTGAGTGTTGAGTGCAAAAACCTAACAACAACGAACCATTAAGCTGTGTTAGGATGGAAGTATTCATTATTACAGTATGAGAGCACCATAGAGTTCTCTGTGACGTTATCGGCTTTGACCGAGGACCCACCTGCAGGGTTCTGCATCCGGTTGACCATGTGGTTGGGTCCAACGGGTCGCACCATGGACGGGTCTGACATAGGTCCATCTGCGAGAGAGAGAGAGAGAGGAAAAACAAATACACAAAAATAAATACCCAAAACAAAAGGACAACAGAGTCTAGTCCAATGCACCTTTAACATTGCGAGTGCACTTTTAAAAAAGTACTGAATAATGTGTTCTAAACTTACTTTGCGGCGGACCGGTTCCCATTTGCGGCTGTCCCATACCAGGGGGCACCTGAGGCAGGCCAGAGGGGGGCATGCCAGGCTGGTTGGGCATCATGCCCTGCTTCTGCAGCCGCGTCCTCCTCTTCTCTTCCAACTCCTTCTGGATCTTGTAGATTTTCTCTGCCAGTAGGTGATAGTACTCGGCCTAAGAGAGAAATGTATCAAAGCACGTCCAGAGCATATGACTAGCTGTGATAACTATCTAGGGACTAAAGTGAACTAAGAAAGGAAACTCAAAGCACGTTGCTCAGGGCCGAAAACAATGTATTATTATTAGCTGGCCTTTTACTCTACCAGATACTATGCAGGTAAAGCTAATGTTCATCCCTATATTAAATAGTATATATA
Organism: Galaxias olidus; assembly: GCA_026901105.3. Classification (NCBI taxonomy): domain Eukaryota; kingdom Metazoa; phylum Chordata; class Actinopteri; order Galaxiiformes; family Galaxiidae; genus Galaxias; species Galaxias olidus. The sequence goes on along the minus strand of JAPMUY010003091.1, from coordinate 195,732 downwards.
GTATAAATATGATAGTAGATACATTTCTAGGAATAGTTCTCCAGTTTCACCATAGTGGTTGGTGTGCCATCTTAATTCATAATTAAGCTACAGTACAACTTGCATTCATTGTATTAGTACGTGTATGTCTATTTATTAAGCTTGATAATGGCATTCCAGTAAGTCTTGTAGTCTCACCCTGCTGTTGGCTGACTCGTACATGTCTCCTTCTACTTTGCGGGCGTAGGCCACCAGGTTCTCCATCCGACGGTCCTTCAGCGCTGCCGGGTCCGGGGTGGGGAAGATAGCCTGCACACTGCTCACCCAACACACACACAAAACACACCCACAGAATATAAGCCAAGAGGACAAAGGTACGCCGTCTCCGGGCATAACATTAACATTTCTAAGATTAAGAAAATACCAACCTTCTAGATTTCTACCTCACATTAGATACAGGCTGTCTTTAATTTCTCACAGCAATTATACATTATTATTATTATTATTATTATTATTAATTAACTACATTGTATTTAAAAATGCTAAATATCCAAGCACTTTTCAGAGTTCTACATTCGGATAATATTTTTATATGATATCATTTTAACTTTTCCAATTGGGCAGGCCTGGGAATTGGGGGGGGGGGGGGAAGCGAAATTCGATTGCAATGCTTTGTTCATCCCGTCATCGCACACAGCAGTAAGGGCAGACTCACAGCTTGTGCACCAGGTGGTTTCTCAAGTCCTGGGTGATGTCTTCATGCCACGACTTTCTCATCCCTGCTGCCGAAGGAGGCGTCGCCATGGGCATCGATCCCAAGCTGCCCACCCCATCATTCATTAAACTGGGATGAGAACAGAGGACGGAGAGGTTGAAAATGAATGAGACTGGGATTTAAAAAAAGGACGACCCAAGGACAGTGTTAGATTGATGTGTTTACGGGGGTTGTTTGAAAGACGCTGGCTACCTAATGCTGCTGTGTAGCAAAGCGTCTGGTAACATGTTAGACTGCTGGCTGGGGGGCTGTACACCCACCCCTCCATTCACACCCATAGGATTCCCACCTGTTGGGAAAAAAAGACAGAAAACCTTTTTACTTGACTATTTAGGCTGTTTTCGGAAGAACCAAAACACAGACAACTTTTCAGATTTTAATATCTGAAATGCTGTTCTTATTCAAGAAACAAAAATGATACAACCGATATTATTTTATTTCAAATACACTATACAGATTGTCATCTGTGAGCCGGCCCATTTGACTTACTCATGTTGTTAAGGGACCTTATACCAGGCTGTCCAGACAGGGCCTGATTGGTCATGTTGCTCTGAGGCGGGCCTTGCTGGGGCATCTGGTTGCCCTGGTAGGTGAGTCCCAGAGCTGCGTAGGCCCTTTCTATGGAGCTGGGGTCAATCTGGCCGGGGGGGTTTAGGTTAGGGGCGCTGGGCTGACCGGGAACACCAGGTCCTAATGAGTTGACCAGCCCTGCACTGCTTAGGAGAGCTAGCGAGTCGAAAAGAAAAGGAGGGGGGATAAAGAAAAAAAGCAAAGGGACAGGCAGAGTGGAGAAAAAAAAAACGGTAGTCGGAAGGGTAGAATATGGTGCAAGTAAGCCGCCTTTCGAATAAAAAGCACAATGACTAACACCATTGAGAGGCAGGAGCATGACGTTCCTGGCTCTAACACAGACCCACTCTTTCTCTCCAAACACTCACATTGCTGGTTTCTTTTGTCTCCGGCGTTCTTCAGCGGCAGGCAGACAGGACAGTCGTGCCGCGTGCAGTTCTTCCAATGGGAGATGATCTGTCTAGACGAGGCACAGTGAGCCACTGAGGGAGAGAGAGGGAGAGAGAGAGAGAGGGAGGGAGGGAGAGAGAGAGAGAGAGAGACAGAGAGAGAGAGGGAGTGCGCATGAGATTCAGTGAACAAGGGGATAATTGAAATGAGAAAGATAAAGAACCATTAAGTAGAACAAGATGGTTTCCTATTGGAATGTTAATGGGGACACCAGCGCGGTAAATCCAGCTGTGAAGGGGGGAGCCCCACAGACAGATAGACAGTCGCTAATTAAACAACGACTGATCAACTACAAGGCTGACCACTGAGCATCTCTTAACAACAGTCCGGCGACAACCATTCTGAAAAACCGACAATGTGATTGCATGAATGAGTTTAGTACCAAAGCCTCTTTTGGAACTTGTAATGCTTTTACGATTTTTTACAAATGACAACTGTCGTGGTTTGTCTTTTTCGTCCACCCTCTGCAAATATCAACATTTCAAAGCAGAGCTTGAAGAGCTTCAATGGTATCTTGCGCATTATAAAGGCTAACAGAAGAAAACACGGGTAAACTCACCCTGGCAGGACTTGCCGGCCTGGCAGTGGGTCATGTGGTTGAGGACGTTCTTCATGGTGCGGCAGTGCGGCAGGTTGCAATGCCTCACCTCCCCGTTGGCCTGCTCCCGCCGCTGGCACTTGTGAGCGTGGAGCAGGAGCACCAACTGCTGCTGGATGAGCTTGCGCTTCTCCGGGTCGGCCGTAGGGGGCGCCGCCCCGGGTCCCACCCCCACAATGCCAAGACCAACCTGGCCTCCTGCCACGCCCCCGGCTCCGCCTAACGACACGGGTCCTACTGCTGAGGTCTGTTGCTGTGAAGCCTATGGGGTGGAGAGAGAGGAAGAGAGAAGAAAACGGTGTAATACACAAAACAATCATGAAAGAATCGGGACAATGGAGTACAATACAGCAAGAGAGAGCAGCCAATTATACTAGTTACTATTACTATACAAGTAAAAATGTTAACTTAAAAGATATAATAATTACGTCAACAGACTTTAATATTAAATAATTTAATTTCTTACCATCCCAGCCATGCCCGGCCCAGGCGCTGTCTTCTTGTCCAGGCCGAACTGGGCCAGACTGTTGGGCACGCCTGCCTTGTTCTGGAGCTGTGGGCCCAGCCCAGCCCCACCCAGCCCCTGGCCCGCTGCCTGGCTGTACGGGCCACCATAGGGGCCCGCACTGGCCATCATATTCATCTGGAAGAGAAGGATAGAGAGGAGAGAGGAAAGAAAGAGAAAAGAGGAGAAGAGGAGGGAGGGAAACAACGCGTGAGAGGAAAGGAGTGGGAATTGGTGCATCTTCCTTAACGCAATATTTTAGCAGGTCTGATTTCAGATATCTTTAAGTAAATCAAGAAGCCTAAAGCTGGCTGTCCAAACCGTGGCTTGAAAAGACCAATTTCATAAAACATACCACTGGTCTGTGTTTTAATTTAACAAGAGAAGTTACGCAAACACCAAATAAATTTGTGACCTAAACCAAAAAAGGCTAAATGTGATTAATAACCGTTCAGGCCGACTGAGGCTTACTGACATTTATAAATAATAATGATTGATTGTTTACTAGGTGAAATATGGATGCACATTGCATAAGATAAGACAGTTGTTGTTTCAACCAAACCAACTAAATTACTGACACAAAAAATTTGACCTAGACATTTTAGCTACAGCAACGCAAAAGCCAACTGTTGCTAAACAAATCCAACTCTACAGTACCTTTTCTTATTTGCCTATGTCAATATGATATGCTGAAATACCAGGTAAAAGGTCAATAAGTATGCTGAAAAGCAGTCAAACACATGCTTGATCTGTTCTGCACTAGCCAACCAAATCATATCTAGAGGCAGCTTGCTTTCCCTGAGGTCAGATATGTTGAACAATAACAATACAGAATGCCCAAGAGGATAGGTTTATGCACTTGTGTGAAAAAAATTAGCAAATAATATAATATCACAGTTCCCACTACCATATTACCTTTGAGCAAGGCTCTTTGACCTTTTGCCCTGTAGTTAATGTGCTTTAAGTACTTCTTATCCATCTGAAGTGTATCTTTACTATGTTATTCACTGAGAACATAGTTTAGATTCATGATGATTCTTACAGATATTGAGGAGCATCTGGACAGTGTTGACTTAACTAGTCCGGTTCCTACACTCACTGACAAATCCATCTCAACCAAATGTGTGTATTTCAAACTCAAGGGTACCAACACAAGATTCAATTAACTTCACCGCTACCACTGACATGTTTTACTTCATTATCGTCATTATTCTAAAGGCACAAAGACGGTCCCTCACCTTGTTCAGTGCTCCAGGTTGCTGTGTTCTCATGCCTGCTTGTCCTCCAGGCCCCATTTGCTGCGCACCTTGCTGGAGGGTCTCCGCTAGCAGGTTACTGCTACCCCCCATCCCCGAATTGCCGGGGTAACCCATTCTGGGTGAACCGTTCATCATCTGTCCCCCCATCATGCTTTGCTGTCCGTTGTTACCCTTCTGAACGGCCATCATGGCCGCTCTGTTCAGTCCCACCATGCCTCCCACCATGCCTCCCTGTTGCATCAGTCCAGCCTGCTGGGCCAATGGGTGGTGTTGCTGCTGCTGCTGCTGCTGCTGCTGCCCCTGGGCACCCAGACCCTGGGGCCCACCGGGGCCAGCGTTTATGCCCCCCATCATGCCCATGGAGGAGCCTGCTCCGGGGCTGTTGGTGGCTCCTCCCTGCTGTGGCGGTGCTCCGCCACGAAGGAGCTCGGAGAGCTGTTTGTGTTTGGCGGCGGCGTCCTGACCTCCTCCCACACCCATCCCTCCGAGCCCAATGCCTCCTCCTCCTCCTCCTCCGAGGCTGGTGTGCAGCTGGCTGAGGTCTCCTCCGTTGACCAGACCCAGCTCCGAGGAGTTGATGAGCTCGTCTGGGAGGTCATGCTCCAGGTCAAAAAGTGAACCGAAATCTAGGGTGGAACGAGGGGGGGGTAGAGAGAGAGAGAGAGAGAGAGAGAGAAAAGAAGGCATTTTCAGTGAGACTTTCTGCAAGACATTTAAAAAGTAACATCTCAGCTGAAAAAATATTAGCATAAATAACATTAAATGCTAACAAAAAAAAATCACTCTTTGACAATGTACAGAAGTCCCTCATCGACTCTATATGTACAGCCTGGAGACAGAGAGCCAGTGCAGCAACTGTTGCATCCCAGTGCCAGAGCTCCTTTCCTGGGCATGCGGCTGTGGTTTGGTGGGCAGCCAATTGTGGACACAGCTCGCAGAGTTGGATTGAGAAACCAGATTGAGAGGGAACACCAACTGGACAGGTGTGTTACTGGAGCCATTTATCAATTAACTGTCTCTCCATGTGCCAAAATTCCCATTTCATGTATTTTGGACAAATTTACACTTTTCATTTTGATTGTTTGTAGTGTCAGAAAGAGCTATATGTGCATATTGTTTTTTTTACCTTCCACGACAAAACAAGCAGTGTGTACCTTGGCATAAAAAAAGGTAATTTGTCTATCAAAATACCTGTTACAAATTCTGTCCAAAATATATATTTAAGAGAATTAAAAATTAAGAGCCAGATTTGGTGCATGTTGCATTCAAACATACCAGGTATGCTTACAGAGATAATGTTGGGGAGTCTAATTAATGCTGAAAACCTAATCTTTTATGACATTTGGCATCCAAGCATCCAAACTGATCACACCCCAAAGAAAGGAAAAGCAAGTCCCTCATGTATGGCAGCGAGTTGAAAGGGGGTATTGGTTACTTGCTCTTTGTCAAACACCTTAGGTCAGTTTAGGCTTTCTTTCTCTTTATCTAATTATTTCTCCCCCAAACCACAAATCTGCAGGGAAGCTGGCGAGTAGGCAACCCGATTTCCTTAATATCGTATTCAATGACTGACAGTTAATAAGACAAGTAACACATTTTTCCAAGCAAACATGCAACAGGGTTTTAAACCAATTCATGATAATGCAGTAGAAATAAAAAAAATGAAGAAAGTTGTGAAAAGTTATGAATGAGAACGCTTATTTGACTATCTCATGTGTTGTCCATTGATCATCAACAGTAATGCTTGAGTAAGTTAACTATTCTGATTACTATTTACAGATAAGTTTACATTAGAAACAACACAATTACAGTCTGAAACGACGGTAAGGGTAGTCGTCATTGCTACAACGCAGTCTGATGTGCCTGCATTTTGTTTCAATGTTGCAATTTAGACGCCGCTACAGTGCTAGACAACAATGCCTTGCGCTGCGCAACTTCTTCAATGAATCAGTTGACAAAAGTGATGAGGGCCCAACAATAGGTAGCAAACGACAGTTAACAAAACCGTGAGTATTTAAGCACGCAAGCGCCCTCACCCAGAAAATTCATCCAAACTAACGGTAGTTTTTAATTATTTAATAGAAAATATTCGAGACAAAGGAAACTGACCGTGTCATTTAGTTACAACTTGTAATCTGTCCAACCAGTTAGTTAAATTGGCTAACATTAGCTCGTCCATAGTTAGCCAGTTTACGTTACCGTTATGTTAAGCTATTGATAAAACAAGATTTTTGACGGACATGTGTGATCTGTTACACTTTGTTGTCTGGTATTTATAAACCATTTGTGTCTTAGATAGACTCTATGAATGGTATTTTTCAATAGCTGTTGATGAGCTCTAGTATTGAAATTTGCTTGCAAGGGAACGTTAGTTAGCTGGCTAGCAAGTAAGATGACTCAACTCCATCCCATTGTTTGTGGCGGCTGGAAGATCATATACTAACGTTATTCAGGAAGCCAACTTGTCTTCAACCAGCATAATGCAACATTCAAACTGAAAAGTTTGCAAAGTAACCTTTTCATATACCCAAATGATAGCCCCTCAATAAACAATATTCCATCATAAATGTTGTGTGAAAAGTCATTGAAAGAAGAAGCGTAAGTTTGCCGTTACAGAACACAATGCATGCATAAAAGACTGATGGCAATCTCTGATAACAATTAAAAACAAACATTACCATTTCCATCGCTGGCAGATACTGATAGAGCCGGGGAGGATAACTTGGGCCTCTTGGCTGAAGGCGGGCCAGACTCCAGAACATTATCGGCCATATTTTTTAAGAATTAAAAAAATGCCGCAGATCAACAAAGGACAAACGTATTCCCTTGTTAGCGTCCCCTTATTCCTCTTCGAAAAAGTGTTTTTAATTCTTCCCCCACCGTTTGGGGACGGTCGGGGGAAAGACTACAATTACGTCCAACTCTTCCTTTCAGAGTTCCCAATGTCGGTTTATCCTTATCCCCAGTAGCTATCAATCCCCCTCCCCTGTCAGGGATTTTCCTTTACCGATGTCTCCGAGTTGAGGAGGTGGGGAAGGTGGAGTCTGCGTAAAAGACAAGCAAACGGGTTTCGATAACCTCATGTAGCCTCATCGACGACGTTATAATAGTCCCAAAATCTATCCCCCATAGTAGCATCAGTCTTTTCCGCCATAGTTGGCGGCGAAATCTACTGTTTAGGCCGATTCTATAGCGCTCCGTTTAATTGTTGCACCAGGGGACTAAAACGAAAAAAATGCAGGCAAGATGTACACCGGTGTTAACTTTGGGGACCCCTCATGAAACAGTTATAAGAGCTCCGATAACGAATACATCTTCCACTTGTTCTGAATTCCCATTGCAATCAATGCAATCTGTTCCCAACATGATAAAAAAAAAGTCAATTTGTTGGATTGCGATGCCCAGCCACTGTGATGTCAGTGGTAAAATCTCAATGCTTGAATGGCACGGTCAAATGCAATACTGTGCCAACTCGCGTTATTTTTCAGATGAATTACAAGGCAGGAAAAGCGTTTACACACAATGGACGGAGTTTCACACTTTCATAAACACTAAATCCTAATTTAAACTTAAATGCATTTTTTCTTTCGTATGATCGTCTCCACTACATGTTTAACTTATGTGTGCAGCATCTGTCAGTGCAAGGCACTTGGTCAAAAATAGCAGGCTCATATTGCACATTTGATGTTGCAGCCCTTTGCGCGAGCTTGTCACTTGCAGGTAGTGGGGCCGAAATGGTTGCAAAATTCTGAGATTTTTTTTCTGAAATATGACAACTATTTCTAATGTTACTATTTATTTCGAAATGTCGAAAAGATTGCAAATCTTTCAAGATATCTTGCGAATCAATGGCCGATTAGAACGATCCAATTAGTTTTATTTAGCAGAGGACGTTCCATCCACGGGGTTACTTCTGTGCTCGAGAAAATATTTCTTGTCAAGCTTTTTCTGTGAGTAACATACTGCAAAATGATCGCCGTAGGTTGGCGAAATAAAAGCATAGTATATTGAAGAAAAAAAACTCTTTCTTTGCCTACTCGTGATTTATCGCATCATGTGGGCAAATAAAATCCAATCAATAAATAAAATAATACAGCAATGGACAAAAATCTGACACGAAGGTCGCTAGAATTAAGTGGAAATATTAAATGTATCTTTAGGTCCGTAATATAATGATAGCAACAACCCCATAAATATTTTGGGTGCACAAAATCCTTTCATTGACTCTTTGTGATGGAGAATGCCCCCCTTCGCGTTTATCCTGGCAATTTTGCCTTCTCTTTAAATTTTGTATTTTCTTCTTTCTACCTTTTACTTAAGTCCAATAGAAATGTATCAGTATATTTGTCTATGCGGGCTTTTTCTATCCTCGGCGATTGAGTCATGCTTTTTCATGTTCATTTTTTTTCTTTCGCTCGCAGGTTTTCCTTCGTGATAATAAATTGCCTTCTTCCGCCTCTCCTCTCCGTCTCCGTAAAACACCCCCTTCCTTGGATTTTCAAAGACAATTTCCTCTTTTTATCACTGATCTGTTTTCCCGAAGCTTTATAATTTGACTATACTTTCGCTTTTCTCTCTCCGTATGCTCGGACACAATTCCGCCACTCTTTACCGGTCAATCCCGGAGTGGCTGTTATCGGCGCTGGAGTCGCTCCTTTTCTCGGTATCTCCTGTTTCTTTCGCTCTGTCCGCACAAACAAAATGGCGGCTTGTTGTTTCTACTCCTGATAGGGGGGAGGGTTGGAGGTACAGCAACATTAGGCGTGAAGGGGGGTTGGTGCTCGGGATTGCCCGGAATACACTTTCGTATTCTCTCGGAGTTGCACTATTAACACCATTATCTGTAGGGGACAGTCGCGTTCCACAGCCCAAAAAAACTACCTTCCTTAAACGACCTTTGAGTAAAATCCTGACCAACACAATACCCATATCGTCTCTACTCTCATCTGGCAAATAGTCCCATATCTAATCATCCTCATCAGTTGGTATGACCTACCTGGATTTGTAATTTACACAAGTAAATTTTTTTCCTCTAAGAAGAATTACTCATGTTAGATGAAAGATATAACGTTTAGCGCTTTTCTTAAGGAAACTGTAAATGTCTTTTTTTAAAGTGGGAACAGAAAAGGTTCCGCCTGTCCTTTCATATGGTCCAGAGGAAGGTGTAAGTTTACACAAAGTTATTTTTTGACCTGCAGAGAAACACCACCATTAATTATCAAAGATGCTCATATTTTCAGGGGCGCATGCTCTCACACACACAGTCAGACACACACTAAACAATGGAGTCTTTTAACCATTTTTGTGCAGGGATTCAATAATTCATGGTGATGGACATTTCAAGATGTACTGACACCACAGACACGTTCCTATATTCTTTACTTATTGAAATTGACTTCATCCTAGTAAAAAAGGCCCTATCTTTTAGTCCTGAATATATTCTAGCAGTGTAAAGGGTAAAGGAGACCTTTTAAGTCCCTGCCCGTCTGCCTTGTGAATCTTTCCTTCTCTGCCAACTTCATCTCTGGGCACAGGCCCTCTCAATGTCAGCAATGGTCTTTGGTGTATCGGAGGAGAGGATCAGGGGGCCTCCCTCGGCTTGGATCACCACGTCGTCCTCTATCCTCACTCCCAGGCCGCGGAACCTCTGTGGCACCTGGTCGTCGTCCTCGCAGATGTACAGCCCTTTGAAAACACGTTTTTTTTTTGTTCAATACATTATATTTTATCATGGGCTAAACTAAATATATTATTGGAGTGTAAATTGGTTTTGAGCTTTTCACAATGCAACAGCAATGTACATCCTTTATAGTATTGCATATACAAATATGCCATTATATGTGACTGTGAAGAAGGGGAAAAAAAGATGGAGAGAGTGAAAAGTGTGAGTGATTGAGTGTCAGTGGGCCCCAATTTTCCGGTTAGACAACCTGGTTCTATGGTGATAGCCATGCCTGGTGTAAGAGGCTGAGAACGAGAAAGTTCTGGAGTGTCATGGACGTCCATGCCCAGGTAATGTCCAACGTGGTGGGGGCAGTACCGCCGGGCAGCCTGGGAAAGAAACGAAACAAGAAAAACAATATTAAGTGGTGTAATTTACCTGTGAAAACAATTTGGTCCTTGTTCCATCACAATCACATTCAGTTTACCTTCACAATTTATAAAGCTATATCATATTATTGTATAAGGATGGTTGAACATTATAGGATATTGGTATTGTGTGTGATAGGTTCTTTTTTTTCCCCATAAACTTTAAAACAAGTTTAGGTTCTTTCAGTTTATTTAGGCACAGCAGCTTTTGTATGCAATAGGTTTACCTCTGCACTTCAACATGTAAAAAAATTGTATCAACACTAGTAAGATATTTTGTAATGTATACATTTGGATCGTATAGTTCTAAGTTATATTTCCCCAAATACCTACTACAAATTATCGTTGACTCTTAGCTTTGGACCAGGGTTCGAGTTGTAATCTGAGCTTTGTGGGGGGTCTCTAACATTAGTGGCGGAGATAAATAATAGCTTAACCGGTGCACTTTGCGTTTGTGTGTGAGAGAGAAAGAGTTCCAATACCCATACTACTACATGGTCCAACATTTTCACACACAAGGCAGCCCACTTTTTAAATCATGTTGCATGCAGCACACAACAAACAGCGCTGTCCATTGTTCTAAAACGAGTTAAGCAGTATCTCGTATCTTGGCCAACAGTTGTTCTTTTTGCAATTATCCTATTGAAATATAATGCTGAAATGGGGCAAAAATACATGCATACAAAGGCCTAATAAAAGGTAAAAGCCATCCTCTTACTGTTGCACAGACAAAAGCGGCACGGTATCTAGTCCACTACTTTGTCTAATCAATATTAAGATTTCAGTGGCTTCAGTTTTTTGCACAAATCGCAAGTTTGCGTGCTCTCAGCCCCCACTGGCTTCCACATAACTCGAACCCTGCTTTGGACGCATATACTGTACACAGCTGAATTAAACACTTTTAGTTTGGCTAACTGGAAATACTTTTCACAGAATTAAACTACTGCAAGAAAAGAATTGCCTCTATTATAGGTAGTACAGTGGGATATTGTGCTTTATGGAGGGTATAATTATGTCCCTAATTTACAGTTTAAATTGGTAAGAAGAGGTTACAGTAACTGCCTGACCACCGGCTGTTAAAAAAACTAAAAATAAATACAAGCTCGACAACATTCTTAAAACTTCGTGCCTGACAAAATGTTAAGGGTAAGATAGTTTGATAGTTCCTGGCTTGCTTTCAGTTGTGCAGCTGCTAAATATATTTGGTCTATAAAATGCCTACTCAACAGGGTTGTTGTTCCAAATGGGTTGGTACCCAGCTACTATAAGGAACACAATCCGTTTATGTTTACAGGTATAATCCTCAATACAAAAATAAAGGTGTGTTAGTACTAGAATGCTAAATTAAACAAGTATCAAGGGTACTATAACATCAATTATCAGCAACATTCGACATGCTAACTTTATTGTGACATTTTATACAATTTACCTTCACTGCTTCTGTATCGTAAGTGGAGCTCTTGATAATCCCCAGATGTTTGAGCTGTCTTCCCAGCAGTGCCAGCATGGTGCTGTAGATGTGGTCCAAGCTTACCCCAGGGGAACACAGAGACAGACAGGACTTTTGGACCTCCAGAACCGCCTCGTACAGCTCAGCCTGGCCCGGGCTAAACCTGCCAATGGACACACAGGAGAGGAGTGGGGATTTTATTCAAGTTATTCAAATTTTACACATGATATTTTTCTATTTTATCCCTAAAGCCATAACCCCATGTCGAATGATTAAATAGAAAATATACTCTGAAGTTACACTGGGTTTTCAGTTGAAAGCAGATTTATCATTTGAATCTTATTGACTAGAAGGTGTGGAGCAACCATAGTAATTGAATAGAGCCAATATGAACATTAATATTGGTTAATTGTATTGTATTGGTCAAGTTGTTTCTTGCAATATGTGATGACCCATCCAGTTTCAGACAGCCAAGTGTGGTAAACATAAATGGAGGCTATTTAATAAAAAATTACTAAAATTACTAGCAATGTTGATCCCCCTAGACCAGTGGCTCTTAAACCTCTGTGGCTTGGTACTAGAGAAAGCGTTGAGGCACCCACAACCATATAAATGCTTCTAACAGGGAGGACTGGCTACAAGTGAAAACAAAAATATCAACTCCTTAAGAATGAAACCTTTAATTAGACCATTTCAAGAAACAAAGGAAAATAAGCTTAAAAAATATATAAATCAAGCTCACTTTTATAAGTCACCTTGAGCACCCTTAAAATCACGAATCACCGCCCTGAAAATTAAACCAGACAGCTAACGGTATCACAGTAATGGTAAGTTGCTGTTGCTCAAATAGAAGGTGAATCCGTCCCTCATAGATATCAAATTAAATGATGTGACCGCATGGTTTTGGTGTTGGACTGGTGAAAAGGAAGGAATCCTATTTTAACTTACTTTCCATTTACTGGCCATGTACGAGTGATGTCACTGACATAACCGAAGTATTCACAGCCTCCATCAAGCAGAACCATTTCCCCATCCTGGGAAAACGAGGCAAAAAGCTACAGTGGTGAATAACAGTACCCAACAATATGTATTTATAATCACTTTTATAATTTTATAATCACTTATTCAGCATGTTAACAAATAGTGCACTTTATTGCAACACAGTTCTTTTTGCAAGGATGTGTGTGCATTACTACGACTAAATATATTCACAAGATTCAAACCTGCCTGTGTAAATCTGTCCCTTTTATTGTAAATCTAACCAAGAAGGAAACTCTTTGAAAAAGAACATGCCTAATTGTAACAAAATTCACATTTGAATCACATTCATGTATTTAACTAGCCTGGCATGGACACTTATTTTAACTGAAACTCACCTTTATAATCTGGTTGTTGTTGATGTAGTGAAGAGTGTTAGCTCGGTTTCCCCCGGCAACTACCGGAGGATAGGCTAGAAAGTTGGCACCATGAGCACGGCACTCAAAATCAAACTGGGGATGAGCACAGAAAGAAAAAAAGATAATTCACACTAGTTATTTTCCCCTGCCATTAATTCAGCTGGATTGACTTTAAAATGTCACACCTGGACAAGTGGCACTTTAAAGCAATAACTCCAGAAAGCATAAAAACAAGTAACGCATTAAAATACCTTCATATTGATGTCATTACTGAAATATTAAAAAAAAGTCCTCAATAAGGTGGTGCACTCACAACTGTCTTGCTGGAAAATCCTTACCTTGCATAGGTTTTTCTAACACCTACAAAATATTCTAATAAGCACTGAGCCAGAAAAGAAGAGAGTGTCGTTCCACTTACCTTCGCATACAATAGAGCTTCATCGATTTCCCCTTGGGAGAAGCCCATAGTCTTCTTAAACGCCTAAAAGCAGAGAAGGACAAAGGGAAAACGTGAGGCAATACAGCTCAAACATTTAATTGACACCATTCAACATCTACTGTACATGCAGCTAAGTCTATCTGCTGACTTGTTACTCGTATTTTAAGATGGAGGAATATCTTGTTACCTGTGATGCAATGCGTCCAGCCTTTTGCATGAGGGCCACTTCTGCAGAGCTCTTCACGGCCCTCAGGGAGTGTGTTAGGGGCCTGAGAGAGCGCACCATAGGGCCTCCCTCCAGCAGGGGCCTTACATGGGTCTGGTGAAGGCTAGGGTGGCAGGACTGTGTACCGTCATACCACACTGTGCTACCTGAGAGAGAGAGAGATAGAGAGAGGACTGCTGTTTAATGTATCAGTATTGCATGACTGGATGCGCAAGTGGTTATTCCCATAATAGTTTTGGTCTATCACTTTGTGTGTTTGTAAACAACCTAATTCTGTGGTCAAAATCTGAATAACAAACAGATACGACAAAAATATTTAAAACAATTGCTCTCCTGCCAAAAGACTTGAAATTCCAATAAATAGTTGCACTAGCATCAATAATCAACATTTACTTTACCTTTAAGAGTTTTAAGCACTAGACCCAGCTCCTCTGTGCTGTGGACCCTCTCTATCCCGGTCAGCGCTGTGGCTCCGTCCTTCCCCGACCTGGGGCCATCCCACAGCTCCCTCGCTGGGTCCCTGCGGGGCACGAACAAGATGGCCTGATCCGGACGGCCGTAGCCGTGCAAAACCAGGGCACTGTCATGTTCCATAATCCCGGTGAGGTAGAGAAAGTCCTGGTTCTGATGGAAGGGGTAGGGGATGTCGTTGGTCATGTAGCGGGTCGGGTGGGACAGCACGATGACCACGTGAGAGTTGGACGAGGTGTTGGGTCCCAGACAGTCGGAGTGGGCCTCGATGAGGGAGGATAACCGTTGCCTACGAAGCTCATACTCTGTCTGGCTCAAGCCTGGAGTTACCTCCCCTATAAGACACAAGATGGTAAATAAATTACAAACGGCCAATCCGGTACCATAGCAGGTAATTTCAAATAATATCCTGTATATAAATTGTTTATAATACAAAAATCTGATCCGAAGGGACTCTGGTAAATCACACCAGGATGTCCACATGTGTCATGCACTACACTGGCTAGAGCACTGTTCTGAACATTCAGAATATCATATGTTGTTTGGCAGTGACAGGGTAATCTGTCTACTACAACAAATTTAAACAAGACAAGGATACTTACCATATTTGATCATGTGAGGGTGGGTGAATGGGCTGGGCTGGCCCAGGTATCTTGGAGGAACCTTCTTAGGTTTCCATACTCCTGGTTTAACAGAAATATTCCTGAACTGGAAACATAAACTTCCTGTAGAGTAGAAAGTGACAGAAACACTGAGATGCCGGGGGAACACGAATGTTCAGTGGTCATAAATATGACATTTACAGACATAGTAACTCAGGCTGCACATATGTGTTATCAGTTCACAGGTTAAAATAATCTATGAGCACACCATTAACCTACAATTTAAATGTGAGATTTGCATTAGGCTGTCTAGCCGGTCAGTTAAAAGCTTTAACCTTACATTACTGTTAGGTAAAACACATCTGAGCGTAATGAGGCTGCATTTTAACCAATATTATCATAGTACATCTTTATAGAATGCACAAAATGACAAATAGCCTTGTGCGGTTTCCAATTGTTTACCTCTACCTCACTGTCTTTCACACACACACACACACACACACACACACACACACACACACACACACACACACACACACACACACACACACACACACACACACACACACACACACACACAATTTGTGAACTTGCGTAAGACCCGTTTGCGTAATATGATCAACCAAGTTACTCTACACTTGATCTGTACAGGCCAAGCACTATTCAACATGAACATCAGTCAAAAACTAAATATCACACCTGACCTCGACTCCAATTAGATCGTGACAGTCGCTTGACAGCCGATCTGAAGAGAAAGTTGGGCGAGGGCAGCATTGTTTAAACTCATTTAAATCTCCACCATGATGTCTTGTGTGTCCACGGCGGCTGGAACCTTTTTTTTTTTAATCTTCAAATCACATGGCTTTAAATGACATGGATATAAACACGTCGCTTTAATTGCAGCACATACTGGTATTTATGGTATATATATGCCACAGATAAGACAACGGGAATACACAGTTGCAAAGAGGCTATCCAACAAAGTAATACATATAATATTGAAACGTTTCATAGCTACATAGCGAGCAGTACAATGCTTGCAGTATTTAGAAGGTGACAGCTTTGGCCTCCCCTTTAAGGCCCTCGTTCCCATTGGTTGGAGATTAGCTCTGACTCTTCTAAATGGCTAAAAACGTGATGACCTATTTTATTAGCGACTTTTTCCCAATCAAGAAAGGACCTCCGCATTGAGTGCCATGTTTGTAGCTAATGAGGCCTGACTCAAATGTACAAGGCGCAACGCGCAAGCAGCACAAGTACTGTTAGAATCTGGCGAGGTTGAGAACGGTAGAGGCTTGTTGCAATTGGTTTTTTTCTGCCGTTGAAGATTTTGCTGATACAGGTAGATATTATTTCACGCAAATAGGATCTTATTACAGTTCTGTGTGAAAAAACTTGAATGTGCAAGGAACAATATGCGATTCACACTGTTTTGTATGCTCGAGTTCCAGAAGCTTCTGACTTTCACTCTTGGAAACACGCTGTCGGTGAATTAGTTTTCTTGCAACTGTAGACATTCGCACGTGTCAATGTATAGTTAGTGTATATATACAATAGTTGTATCACACTATTGTCCAAATAATCTACAAGTAAAGTACATTTTATTTCACGTATGTAGCTCTCTTGACACAATGATGTAGCTAGCCAATTCCTTGCTAGCTTGCAAGCTAACTAACGTTCAGTGATGATGCAGCTAAAACGTACTACTAGCAAGTCAAGCTATCGCTCTAACCAGGTAACGGCAAAATCTATTTGTATAATTATTCCCCCATTTTCTCATTGTTTTAGAACTGAAGGCAGAATGGACCCACGGAAAGTGTCCGAGTTAAAGGCCTTCGTGACTCTATGCGACTCTAATCCCAGCATTTTGCACCTGCCAGAACTCGGGTTCCTCCGCTTCTGGTTACAGGGGTTTGTAATTTCGCTAAAACCGTAGCAGCAAAAATAATCATCAGAATCAATGATTATTTACACGTTTTCACTGTTAACGTAACGATAATAATACTTTAACCATAATCTAATTATATTGTTTTGATGCACTGAAATGTACTACTGTGTCATCATAGTTGCCGCAGTCACGCCCACTGCCCCCTTGTTGGGGCAAGTCGTAAAAAAACAGAACAATAGGTTTATCCAATGTTACATTTATTTAGGAATATAATACAGTGTAACAATATGTATTAAGTATACTGTCAGTTATATAACTAGCTGATAATTTGGGAATGGGTTGCATTTGACTGAAGATTGGACTGGACTTTGCATCAGTTATAGGCCTATATTGAATCTTGTATTGCCTACGATCTGTTTCAGAATGGGAGCCAAAATTCCACCAGCTCCCAAAACCGAGTCATCATGCAAGGTAGAAAGTCAAGGAGATAGTCAGCACTGCCATAATGTCCACCCAAATTTAAATAACCACATGTGGACTGAAGATGCAGATCTGGTTTTATACCTGTTATTTAGGCCTTTGTTTCAATGGATTTCTGCTCTTTCTTACTGTTGTGTTCAGGGGGGCTGTCCGTGTGGTCCTTCTCCCACGTCCACTTCTCCCACCGAGCCTCATATTTTCCCTGAGGAGAGCGAGGAGAGTGAAGTTGGTATGTATATCTTTTGTGTATTTATACATTTTATGCATGTGTTTAATTCGAGTTTATAGAGGTCCTTCTCTCGATTTAGTTTTTTCCAGATATCTTTGAGTTAGATCATTTTAAGCGGTAATTATGAATGTATGTGTTTCCACATTGTAGAGATTGATAATGACGGGGTGATTGAGCCAGACACGGATGAACCCCAAGAGATGGGAGACTTCGAAAATCTGGAGGTGAAGATCTTTACATGTGATCCCGTTCAGAAATGATTTGATTCAGATAATGTTGCGAGACATAGAACCTAGAAATTATGCCTAAGTGGCAGCAAGGTTAACTAATGATTGACTGAAGGTGAAATAAATAGTAACTGTTTTTTTTCTTCTATCAGGTCACGGAGGAAATGATGGACCAGGCTAATGAGAAGAAGATGGAGGCAATTGAAGCACTGGGAGAGGGTGGGTAGCTGCTATTTCTCCCTATCAGGTTTTGCGTCTATTTACAAGCTGAATTCATACTCAATCACTCACACAAGCACATGCACACACGCCATATAGTAAGATGTCTTTTTTTTTTTATGTTGTACCAAATGTCTTATGCAGGTGATTTGCAGAAAGCGCTAGACCTCTTCACTGAAGCTATTAAGCTTAACCCGCGGGTTGCCATCATGTACGCCAAGAGGGCCAGGTCAGTAACTCTGAGGTTTTGAATCGGTTACATTCAGAGATATACAGTACTTTGCATAAGTTTTATGCAGGGGATGCTGTTTTGAATGGTCACATCAAATGTTTTCTTGATACAGATTTGCTTTTCCCTCACTTTGTATTTTATATAATGATAAAAAAAATAAGCAGTTAACATTTATATTTATGTATTTTTTTTTTACTTTAAAGACTTCACACCTGCCTAAAACTTTTGCGCAGTACTGTATATTGCAAATTTTTACATTGTGCTGCATCCTTCAATAGAACTTTTTTCTTTTTGCACCACCAGTGTATACATCCGGATGCAGAAGCCCAACGCAGCCAAGAGAGACTGCGACAGAGCCATCGACATCAATCCAGATTCTGCACAGCCATACAAGTGGAGGGGGAAGGCTCACAAGTACGTGCTTTCAGTCCCAAATAATATATTCACACACTCGCACACAACACGTTTATTATGTAAAGGGACAGTGCAACATGTATCTCTCGAGTGATGGGTTATTGTGTTATCAAGGCTGCTTGGGCACTGGGAGGAGGCAGCTAAGGACTTGGCAACCGCCTGTAAACTGGACTATGACGAGGACGCCAGCGCCATGCTGAAAGAGGTCCAGCCCAAGGTAACTGCCCTGTTTACACTGTAAACATGGTACATTGGTTCTTAAGAATCCTCAAGCTTACTGAAATAAAGGTACATAAGAATACGTGTTTTATTGTTTTAAATCATTGTCATATTTGTTATACAAATATTGATCATTAATATTATATTATCTAAAAAAATATTATCCAATTGATTCTTCCTAATATGGAAATTATGTTTTAGGCTAACAAACTCATTGAGCACAAACGCAAATACGAGCGCAAGAGGGAGGAAAGGGAGATCAGAGAAAAGAAAGAGAGAATAAAGAAGGCCAAGGAGGAGCACGAGAAGGCTGCAAGAGTGAGTATTTAGTTAACACGAAGGGAAGACTTTACAATGTTTTTGTAATAGTGTTGTTTCACAGCATTATCTTCTTTAAGTTATCTCTCGTGCATCACTCTGTCACCGTTAACATCTTTTGTGTAGCATTCCGTTAGCATTATCTTGGTATCTCTGAGCAACAAAGCTGTCTCTTATTGGTTAGTTATGTTTCTGTGCAGGAGGAAGAAGCCAGACAAGCAGCTGGAGGTTTCGGAGGATTCCCAGGTAAGGCCAATAGAGGCCTAGGGCTCAGTTCTTGTTTGGCTGCCATTTTGGTTGTGTCTTACACAGCACTCTGAAAAAAAGACCGTCGTATCTGCAAGGTGCTTCAGGCAACACAACGAATCCTTGTGCCTTTATTCGATTTATTTATATATGCTAATTTTATGTGAAAATTCAATGTTGTGATCAAAGAAAGGAAAAAAACTTGACACCTTGCTTTTGAATAACATATTTTCGAATAGTTTTCTCTCGTCTCCTGCTCCTAGTTCTGTTTACCTTCGAAGGCTTATGACTTATTGACTTAACCCCGCGAATAGAATCATTCGAATCTACTACTAACACAAGCCACTATCACCTTGGCTACTTCATCCTGATGCGTCGCCCAAGTTTATTCATTGTTCCTCGTGTCTTTTCTTGCAGGTGGTGCGGGCTTCCCAGGTGGAGCCAATCCCTTCGGAATGGGCGGAATGCCAGGCGGGATGCCCGGAGGCATGGGAGGAGCCATGCCAGGAGGGATGCCCGGAGGCATGGGTGGCATGCCGGGGATGGGCGGTATGCCCGGAGGCATGGGTGGCATGCCTGGCTTGGGAGAACTCTTCAACGACCCTGAGGTGCTCAATGCCATGAAGGTATGTTGATACAGACCATCTCTACATACTCCTTAAGGAACTGTTCAATTGAACTGCTGTTACCCTTTGTAAATAAAAAAAAAAATAGGCCCATCTTGCATGGTACCAATGGCAGCTCAGTACCACAGCTGCAATTTTATTTTAGAATTTTTTTTCTGGATTATTATCATACATTTTAACCGATGTTCACAAAATAGCCATGCTTTAAATGTGTTGGGGATGTATACCTGACCACATTGTTTGTTTGTGGTAATGTGTGCCCGCCCTCCCAGGATCCAGAAGTGATGGCGGCATTCCAAGATGTGGCTGGCAACCCGGCGAACATCTCCAAGTACCAGAACAACCCTAAGGTCATGGCCCTCATCACCAAGCTGAGTGCCAAGTTTGGAGCCCCTCAGGCTTAAAGAGGAGAACGGGGGAGAGGGGAAGGTCTTTTGGGGGAGGCAGTGACGAGCGTCAAGAGGTCATGTGACGCGGAGAAACAAAGAACTAGTTTAAAAAAATAAAATAATTAAATATTCCACTGTGTATGAATCAAATGGCGCGGGATTGTGATCAGACAAATGGTGTATGAAAAGGATCATGTGTAGTGAGGGCTTAAAGAGAGGCATGCAGCACGTTTTATACTAGACAGGCTTATTCCAGGCAGCAGCAACACCATAAATGTTCTTTATTGGGGGGGATCAATTTGTTCTAGACCGTAAGCTCTAAGTGGTCAATGGCTGAATATCGGGAATCGAAACTAACCCAATTAAGTTTAAAAGGTGCCTCATCGTTCAGATTCGTCACTGAGTATTCCCTACCGTGCCGTCCCTTAGGCTTTTACTTAACTCCAGTTTGCTGTATCCTCAACCTTTTACTCTGAATAAAGGAATGTATCCGTACATAGTTACCAGCTCAGAGGAACATTTTAGAGCCATCGAACTGATTATGGGCCATCTCACTAGCTAGCCAGCTAACAGCTGCTGGTTTGTCTTTAATCAGGATGAGACATACACAGTATGATTTTTTTGAACTGATTTCCCCCTCAGGTTTTCTATTGTGTTTCCCCACCTCACTTTTAATGTGAATTAACTTTCCCTCGTCTGTCTCCTTCCAATTGCTAAGAAAATAAAATATGTTACTGTACTTTTTGATTGAGTCTGTTGAAATAATATCAATAAATCTTTGGTTGTTGCAGAACTTTTCTTTGTCATTTGTGTTCCAGGTCAGTGTCTGACATGATTGATTGCACACCCTAGCTTATCAGATTTAGTAGTTATTGAAGTCTGAACTCTATTGTAAATGATTATATATAGACAAAGAACTGTCTAATCCAGGTAAGAATTTTCCATCTTAATTTCCTCACCGATCACCAAAGTTTTCAGTGCGATTTTGTACTACTTCTAAGATCTAGAAAACGAAGCACCAGACACAGGTTTACTGACCTTGTATTAATAACAGTGCAAGGAATCAGTCTTGTAGGGTAAACCATGTTTTGATAGTACAACTTCCCAAGCCAGATTTCCTAGTATGTTCTAGCCAAAGTATGAGGGTGTAGGCAGTAAAAGGAAAACAAAATATTTTGTCTACACCGTTTAAACGGAACCCAGGTCTCCCTGCTGAGTCCTATATGCTGCATCAGAGCTACTAATCCTATCAAGATGTTATTCCTTCTGGAAGGATTACCACAGTGGACCACGTGGGCGTCTGAACAACAAGGCTTCGGGTTACTGTGTGTGTTCACGCTTATGACTGGCATGGCCCTGTCCTCTGCAGCTACAAGGTGCATATCACTCATGGCCACACAAACCGAAGGCATTGGATTTAATTTTTTTTAATATTATTTACATATTAGCCTACTTTAATAATACACTAGTTCCAATGGATTCTGAAATATAAGATTTAAATGCCTATACAATCTGCAACGAGTGGTGTTAAGAACATTCCGTTAATAGATCTTGTTTACTAAATGTAGGAACAATTAAGGCAACAAAATGGACAGAATGGCTCAGAGCCACTTCATATCCAAGATCGCTCGTTAGTTAAATTCTGTGTGATGACACAATTCAGCTATAATTCTGAATTAGATGGGACATGGTTATTCATGTATAAAAATTCCAGATGTACATGATATAAACAAAAAATGTAAGCAAATTTTATTGACGCTGAATAGATTTGGGCTGAATATTGATATTTATTTTTTATAATTTACAACAACATTGCAAATTCAACTTAAAAAAGGTTGTTTACTGCTAAACTAAAACAAATACATGGGAAGCAAATGTGTGGGCAACGTCTGTCTGGAGACTGGAGAGGTCATACAAAGGGAGAAACTGTGAGAAACTTGCAAAAGCTCCAATAATGGTCCAGAGTTTTACACCTAGTGTCCATACCTATAAAAAGAGGAATTGAGGCGTGACATGGGGAAAGTCTCGTCAATATAATATAATTTACATTGTTATTCAAAATTCATCCTATCCCCATATGAACAATCCAGGCAGAATTGATAGGGCAATAACAACATAGCGCACATAATGAACAGGTGAACCTGAGACTAGCTCTTTTTACACACTCGTAGACTGCATACGCCTATAGTTTCTTTAACAAGTTTTATTCCTAATACTTCATTATTTTGATACTTACTTTTGGAACTCCCACTCCCTGTTGTCCAGAGGGCACACCTGCCTGGTCTTTAGCCAACGAGAGATACAGTGGAAATGGAATGCATGCTGGGGGGAAAGAATAATGCAGGAAGTTGGAAGGTTCGGTTTGAACATTTACACATAGAATCATAGAATGTATTTTTTGGATAGAAGTAGATGTACTGTATGTCAACTCAGTAGCCTATTAAAAAAGAATGCAAATATGAAATGATAGAATACAAGTCATGCTAGTCTGCCCTGTAGACATTATACATTTAGGCAAATCCTGTCCACCAGTCACACTCACATTGCAGACACCCCAGGCTACAGTGCACTCCTCAGATGTGGCAGAGGCTTGATTGGCCTGACACTCTATGCCTGCATGGCGAAAAGGAAAGAAAAGGATTTATCATACAACTGTTGAAACATCCAATACCAATTAAACATATATGTTTCACGTAACCATCTGCACTGATTGAAAACTTTATTTGGGCGAAGTATTAGCATCTAGGAAGACGTGTGTCGTTGGGGTACCAAAGCCTAACATATTCAGACTCTTTATAGGCTTCAATCCAAATTGATTTAGTTAGTTGGTTTTCGATCACTTGTATAATTATGATCCCTTATAATTACAGTATCATTGAGCTCATCGTAGTCCTACGATTCCTACAGGCAACACATATTAAGATAAAAGGTATACGTGTCTGTTTAGGGCTAGAGACTACAAGCCTCTTGTGGCACTTTTTCCACAGCTGGCACAAAGGTATTTATTATTCACTACTCACAGAGATCCATAATGTGATTCCTACAGATGGCACAGTTGTCCACTACAATGTCCCAGGCCCACAGTGCAACAGCATTCCACTGAAATGAATCACAAGTCAGCCAACATTATCTTATTTGACAAGTGACGTTTTTCCTACTGTCAATTTGACATGAAAAGAAAATACTATGAACAGTAGAAATCTTTCCAGATACAAACTCTTTCTCGGAACTGACTTTATAATATTAATAAGTCTTGAAGTAAGGTGGCAAAGATAGAGTTCTTCAAAACGATTTCCGCGTATTGTCAATGTTTTTGAGAGTTTTGCTTTTCGTTGCGTAAGGGTACCTCACGGTACCGATAAATAGCAATTAGTCTATTCATCCAACTTTAAATATCAGTTACATCTAAGCAGCTTACACAGTAAAACGCTTATTCATGTTAAGGCAGTTTGCTTTTAGCTAGCTTAGCTTGCTTGCTAGTGTTAGCCTAGCGATGCTAGATCGGGATTTTAACAAGATATCGCCAAAAAGTGGCAGTGGCCAGGGCCTAAATTAAGATAATGTTTATCTTGGGTTTCTAAAAACACTACATACCTTTTTCACTTCAAAACGTTTCTTGCTTGCTCCACTATTTGTGCCACTCGGGGTATCAACATCCATTGCTGCTGCCATCTTGACTGCCGAAACTTCTTGTGAATGCGTGATGTAATGGACGCGTGAAAGATGCTCTGGCTTTTTTAAAGGGACGTTACAGACAATTTTGGTCGGCGATTTATAAGTATTAAGCGCTTTTCGGAATATATATTCTTATTCACTTCAATTATATTAGATGCTTTTCTTCGGCATTACCCTATGTCTGTGTTAATATATGGTATTAGGGAATATGCTGTGTTCGTAAAAATAAAAAAAACATAGGTTCTACCGAGATTTGAACTCGGATCGCTGGATTCAGAGTCCAGAGTGCTAACCATTACACCATAGAACCACATGAAACACCTCGTATTCATTTATGTAAATATTGATGTACTTGAACAGCTGTTGAATGTGTGCTTGTATTATCTGCAGAAACAAACACGGGGCCCTATTGCAACAATCTCCTTTGGGGTTATGCCAATGGGGTTATTATAAGTAAGACAACGATGACCACATATTACTTTATCAAAACTAAAATAACTTTATTATGCTTTTATGGTTACTTTCAGTATTGGTACAGTTTGCAGCATCTTCTTTTTCTAAATGTAACGTTGGATAATACTTTACGCCCCCTCTCCCCCCTTCATTTCATAACGTAATTACTAACTTCGATTCAATGGTTTCCTCAGAACATTATTATTCATGTGTGTGAGATGTTTGCAGGGAACTGGCAATAATGCACTGTAACTATATGGCAGCAGTGTTTCAAGTTTGAAAGCTAGTATGGTCTGCTTGCTTCTGTAGGACACCTGTATGACATCTGTCGGTAACATGTGGCATTACATTACACCCATGACTTGTTTTTGGAATCGAATCCTTGTCTTCATTCCAATATGTCAGTACTTGCTGCAATAAGTAAGTTATTACCAAAGTGCATATTAAGTTCTCAGCTTTGTCATTATTCTGTTTTCATATTGTACTTTTGGTAACCATCGTTTTTTTTCTAGATTTAACCTGCTTGGTAGGCTTTGCATTAGATTTTATGAGTTTAGCTTTCTGTGATTTGGCCAACTTTTGGATGGTCGGGTTGGGTTTACTTGATTTCGGGCCCTTAGCAGATTCCTTCCCCTGTGGAGAGGAGTTGTGGTCAGGACAGCCCTTGAAGACATGAACATCTCTGACACTTTTACCCTTGACCTCAGGCGGATGTGCACATGTTGCAGTCACTTTCAGACTCACTCTCTCCATCCACCTTGGAGATAAAAGACACAATGGAGTTGTCAATCCTGAAACCCATTGTTAAATACATTTCAGTATTGTGAATCTATGAAAGAGCATTTCGGTAACCAATACTTGTTTTCAACCACTAGACCTCTACCATTATTTTTAGAAGAATAGCAGTGCAATGTAATACTTTCGAAATAGAACTTAATATTTACTCATCTCCTGGATGGAACTGATTTGGTAAAAAGTGAACTGAAACTGACCTGTACTTAGATTTGAGACTGTCTACTTTACGTCTTTTAGTTTAAAGTATTTCATATTTCCTTCTCTATAGAGTTATAAACATACCTGCGCAGGGACAATAGAGGACAGTCACACAGCAGAGGGTTGTCTGCCAGGTTGATTTCCCTTAGGCCTGTCAGGTGGCTCAGGTCAGGCAGCTCCTCCAGTTGGTTTCTTCCCAGAGACAGGCGCCTAAGTTGTGGGCCCAGTCCGGTCAAAGAGTCCTTGGACATCTATCGTTTTTTGAGAACAGATCCATGTTAACACACATTATGTGTTGATAAAATAGATGATCCTTGAATTAATCATTGAATAAAAGTTAATGATGGCTTTATGAAAACAAGGAGGGAGAGGGTGTGTAAATTTGTAGATTTGAAAAAGAAAGTGATGGGTGGAAATTAATATTTTGCTGTTCATGTATCTGGTGTAATAGACACTGTTGCATACCGGTAAAACTGACAGTGCCATTTACCTTCTCCAGACCCATTTCCTCCATGTACAGTCGTTTCAGACTCTTGGAGAATGGCTGGAATGCCTTTGGTGCAATCCAGCGAATGGGATTCTTAGAGAGACTCAGCTCTTCCAAAGCAGACGCCTTGGATAATGCCTGGGTTGGTACCTCTGATAGTCGATTGGTCTCCAGATGAAGCGTATCCAGTATGGTGGAGTCCAGAGCGCCCTTGGCGATGGTTGTTATGGTGTTATTAGTCAGATACAGTCCCATCAGTTTAGGAGCTGAGGCTTTCAGCAGACCCGCTGGTCCCAGCTCCCCAATAGAATTACCCTCAAGGTGTAACACTAGGAGATTGGGCAGTGATGCCACAGATAACCCTGGGAACTGGGCCAGCTTGTTCCCCTCCAGGTGGAGGTAGACGAGCTCGGAGACCCCTGCAAAGACCTCTGGCCCCAGGAGGGTGAGGTCATTATGGGACAGATAGAGGTAGACCAGGCCCTTCATACCGCGGAAGGCACCATCCTCGATATTGTGAATTTTACAGAATTCTAGATGAAGGGAGACCACCTGATCGGTGCCGGGGAAACTGTTGCCGGGGAGATTGTGGAAGTGGTTGCTACGGAGATCTAGAAACTGGGTCTTAGATGGGAAGCCACGCGGGACTTTGGTGTGACTGCGAGCCTCGCACGTGGCATGCTGTGCTTCAGTCTGAGAGAATGGGAAACACAATAGAAGCGAACCTCAAATAAGGAAATGTAATCTATGAGGCGTTAAAGAACGCCGAGAATTAAGACTGACACTGGTGACACTATAGTGTCTGAGAATAGTTCAGACCAATCATTATGAGATAATAGTTCTAATTGTATTACGGTTAAATCTGTATTATCATCGTCATCCGCTTGGTCCGGGGTCGGGTCGCGGAGGTAGCAGTTCAAGCAGGGCATCCCAAACTTCCCTTTTCCGGGCCACATTAACCAGCTCTGACTGGGGGATTCCAAGGCGTTCCCAGGCCAGTGTGGAGATATAATCCCTCCACCTGGTCCTAGGTCTGCCCGGCCCCTCCGCCCAGCTGGACGTGCCTGGAACACCTCCCTAGGGAGGCGGCCAGGTGGCATCCTTACTAGATGCCCGAACCACCTCAACTGGCTCCTTTCTACGCAAAGAAGCAGCGGCTCTACTCCGAGTCCCTCACGAATGGCTGAACTTCTCACCCTATCCCTAAGGGAGATGCCAGCTACCCTCCGGAGAAACTCATTTCCGCCGCTTGTATCCGCGATCTCGTTCTTTCGGTCATGACCCACCCTTCATGACCATAGGTGAGAGTAGAGACGAAGATAGACCGGTAGATTGAGAGCTTTGCCTTCTGGCTCAGCTCTCTCTTCGTCACAACGGTGCGATAGAGCGACTGCAACACCGCACCCGCTGCTCCAATTCTCCGGCCCATCTCTCGTTCCATTTTACCCTCACTCGAGAACAAGACCCCAAGATACTTGAACTCCTTCACTTGGGGTAAAGACTCATTCCCTACCTGGACTAGACAATCCATCGGTTTCCTGCTGAGAACCATGGCCTCAGATTTGGAGGTGCTGAATCTGTATTAATCAAATGTATATAAATTAACTCACATCACAGTCACAGTTTGCTGGACACTTGACTTTTTTCATTGGCTTGATTGTAGGTAACAGGGTTTTGTCCTCCTTGCTCTCTTCTTTCACCTCAAACTCCTCCTCCATCATCTCCTGTCTGCTCCTGCAGCGCAGCTCTGAAGATCCTACTGACTCCAGCGGCTCGTCGGCCAGGTGAGGGGGTCCGGTGCAGGATCCCAACAGCTTCACACGAGTCCGTCTAGCCCACTCCTTCAGGGGTCTCAGGTAGCAGTTACAGTAGATGGGGTTACCTAACAGAGAAATTGTGTTTACGACTGGTGTTTTTCAATGACAGACGACTCAAAGCTTTGCTGTTAACCTTTATTTGTCGAAAAGAGGTTGAGCGGGTGAAGCACTCCACATTCGCACTTAAGGTTACATAAGCTGAATATAATGTTATATATAGTATGTTCGGGAATGCGTCCATAGGAACAATTTTACCTTGCTCTTACAGTACTTAATTGCTACATCAGTCACAATTGTATACCTGTGAGATTGAGGCGAGACATTTCCTTGGGGCCACTTAAGGGGTCAAGGTAGCGGAGCTGGTTGTGGCTGAGGTCCAGATGAGAGAGGAGCGGTGCCTGGGAAAAGGCTGCATCTGACAGATCCTGGAGGGACATATGGTCTAAGTACAAGTGGGTGAGCTTGGCCATGGAGACAGAATCCTCCCCCAGGTAGGTCATCGGGTTAAAGGTCAGGTCCAGGCGGGTGACTTCTGTCAGTCTAGGGGTGGCAGGGACAACATGAACTTAAGTATTTATTATTGTATGGGCCGATCCCATGCCATAAACTATTTATCTCAGCATAAAATAAAAAACAACACATTTTAAACAGTTCTTGGCTGAGATAAAGCAAATTTTTAACAGCAAATCTGCCACATGCAAAATGTAATAGGAATCCACAACAAACAAGCATATCTACCCTACCTAGCGCTTTGAGATTGTTATTACAATGTAAAGCACATTACAAATAAAATGTATTATGATTTATTATAAATATTACCTAGCCATGGTCTGCGAGGGGAAGAACTGCAGCTCGTTATGGTCTAGGCTGAGGCGTGTGAGGGTGAAAAGGCCGGTGAAGGCTTCGGTCGCTAAGTTGTTGAGGGAGTTATGGCTGAGTCGCAGCCACTTGATGCTGTTTAAGCCCTGGGTGTACAGTAGGATCAATGGATTCCAATATCAATTACGTATATTCTACTTTTTGTGTGTGTTTGTACATGTACATCAGTCAATATATATGTATAAATTAACTTTTTTCACATGTACAAGCACGTCTATCAGAGTGTGTTTGCGTAAACCGAAGATTTACAAATAATTTACATTGTACCTGAAAGGCCATGTTGGGTATGTAGACCAGCCGGTTGTGTGTTAGAGCCAGCAGGTTGAGGACGCCCAGCTGAGTGAAAGCTCCAGGACGGATCTCATCCACTCGGTTATAGTCCAGATGGAGCTCCTTCAAGGAGGATAGGCCGTCAAAGGACTCCTGATGGGTGAGGGGAGAGGATAGGTGAATGCGAGACGCAAAAGTAGGGAAATATAGATATCAAGGAAAACAGTGAGTGAGAGAGAGAGAGAAAGAGAGAGAGAGAGAGGCGAGGAGGAGCCCTGAGAGGTAAAGAGAGAGGTAAAGAGAGAAAGATGGTAAATAGGCGAAGGTTTTGAACAGGAATGCATGGTAGCTTTGTAAAGTCAATTTCCATATGTGTTTGGTACATATCCATTTACAAAGGCAGTAAGGTACAGCAAAGGAAAAACAATGCCATGTTTAGGGCTAAATTACCAAAATACAGTGTATTGACATTTACTTTTTTTTTTTTTTATCTGTAAGTCATAACATTAGTTATAATTGTGATTAAGGAACTATACTTACTTATAATTACTACACAGTACGTTTCAGAAAAGTATGTCGATATAAAATGTGTCACCCACCTGATAAAGGACCTCAATATTGTTATTGGCCAGGTTTAGGGAGACCAAGCGCCCCAGGGCGCGGAACGCTCCTTCTTTGACTGTCTCGATTTTACAGCGCTGAAGGGCTAGGTGGGTGAGGTAGGGGGTGTGTTTGAACGTCCCCCTGGGTAACACCCGCAGATTGTTGTTTCTTAGGTCCAATTTCACCGTAATCTATGAAAACGGGATGTAAATTGAGCCAAATACGAGCCTTCACCCGGGTTTCATCGTTAGTATAGCAGAAACATCAGTCCTCTTACAAGCCTCAAGGTATCGGCTATACGTGATAATTGGCCGGAGGCGAGAACAAAAAAGTGAAGATGAGTGGACTGAGAATGAGTGCAATGTAAATGTAAATACATCAATTTGGCCACCAGAAAGCACAGCGACCATTACGAATAACTTACCTCATCTACGGTTGGAGGGACGAAGGTAAGGTTTTTGCCCATACAGGCCACAGTGAGTTTGGAGTTGTCA
The DNA here is from genome assembly GCA_026901105.3 of Galaxias olidus. Taxonomy (NCBI): domain Eukaryota; kingdom Metazoa; phylum Chordata; class Actinopteri; order Galaxiiformes; family Galaxiidae; genus Galaxias; species Galaxias olidus. The sequence goes on along the minus strand of JAPMUY010003091.1, from coordinate 165,763 downwards.
CAAATGCACACACTTGGACATTTACCCGCCTCCACAAGTAAAAACTGTGCCAAGAGCATCATTACCAAGGCTGGCCTCACTAAGAAAGAGCCCATCTGTGTTACATAGGATCGGCATTAGTCAGGGTACAACAATGGGTTTGCCAACATCTGTGCAATTACGCAGAAAAACTTACCAACCGTGGAAGGCCTTTAATTGTATCACAAGACTAATAGTTTTTGACTAATTTCACTAGTATGCTACGTTGCAATTTCATCTAAATATCTAGTACTAAACTTTGGTAACATTGTGACTGAGCTATATGTCGTGGTGTTACGCATATCAATAAGTAAAAATTATGTGCAAAAAAAATCTTACCATTGTCTTTATTTAAATCATTTAATCCAAATTATTCCAGCCCTTAACTCGTCAAACACAATACGTTTAATATAATGAATGAGAAACCAAGTTGCTATGGGTATTGACTGATTGAATCGCGTCTGAAAATTGGAACTTGGATTCTCTGCAGCAAGCTCACTCACACCGCTAGAATGAGTGAACAACTGTAATAGAGTAGGGTCCTACAAACACACCTTTGTCAAATTCCTGTCGTGACCCCCCGTCCCCGCATCCCTTTCTTAAAATTAACACCGTGGCGACACATTTCCTTACAATGGGGTGGTCACATTTAAGAATCTCTGAAGTCTGAGGCAGATCATTATCTTTTGAGCATTTGTAAAACTGGCATCCTTTGCTTCAGTACAAAAGGCTTTAATGCACAACACAATATGGGTCCAAAATATCAGTCTGGCAATTGAATTTCTGTTACACAAGTATAAAGTGACTATTTAAACAAAAAGTATTTTAATTGTTTTATAGTATGTCATCTTTAGTCCTCCTTGGGGTAACAATATGGTTTGAAAAAAACAGGAACTCAAAGAAGTGCTGTTTTATCGAATAAGGAATATGTCTCTGAGGTGTCTGGTAAAGCCATTGCCAAAACATTTAAGGTCAAGGACTGAATTATCCTGGTCATCAGAAGTGCAAATAATGTCAAATTTATCTTTTTAAATATAGTGATTTGACCATTCAGAAGGTGCTGAACTTGACAGATCGTAAAATGCTGTGTACAAATTCTTAGAAGCTTACACTGTCATGCTTTCATTAAAAAAACATTTTAAGTTCAAGAACAAAAAAGTTACTTTAGTTTCAACTTGTCACACTATGGCAAACATTTTAATTCATTATTCTTTAAACAATCCCAATGACAAGTCAACTATACTATATTTAGAGATCAGTGAATTTTAAAGCTGACACCTTTCTAATGCTATGTGCCTGATAGAGACAAGAAGAATGGCATGTCTACTAGTTTATTCTTCCCTTTTGATTGTTACTACACATGTACAATCATTTTCATAATTTTTCGCAGCCTATGTTACATGTTTAACACAAATAATCTTTCTTTGTTGTATATTCTAATCATTTAATACAAAACAATAAAATGAGCATTTTCTGGAGGTAAACATGAAACTAAGCAATATAATTTTCCTGCACACCACTTATGTTTACTGTATATTTGCTACCGGAAGAGAAGACTCCCGTCTTAGAAATAACTTTACCAGCAAACCACAACAAAGAGTGAATTAGCACTTCAACCTGTTAGTCCCTGCAGTACAATCCAAAAAGTCCACTTCAAAATACAAATCCGTTTGTAAACGTCCCTCGTTGTAACTTAAAAACACTACAAGAGGGAAGTGCTCTTATTAAACGAGATCCAGCTTTGTCCTTTCGTGATTTGTTTTCCCAGTTGAGAAGGCATGAAATAGGTTTACACAGGTAAATTCTTCTTAGTCTGAAGTAGGTGTTGTCTCCCCGTTTAAGATGAGTCTGGTCAGTGTGTATGTATACGTGTGTGTGTGTGTGTGTGTGTGTGTGTGTGTGTGTGTGTGTGTGTGTGTGCGTGCGTGTAGGGCTGAGGGGGGTACTGCACCCTTGTCCTGTTAAAGAAGTCCATTCTGTAGGTGTACGTCATGTATGTGTGATCCCTTGTGTCTCAGCTCTCAGGCCTGAGCTTCAACAGAGTGGAGTGGAGGCTGTTTCTGGCAGTGCTGCAGGACTCCATAGCCTGGGTTTGTCTGTGGGTCACAGAATAGAATGTTTCAACACAGGCCACACAATGCGACTAGACAAGTTCACACTGGTAATTCTAACAACTTGCACAACACAAATTGAAGGCCCAATTTCTCAATATTTCCTGTGATGCAGACGGGGGAAAGGTCCTTTATTTTGTACTTTATTTAACTACAAAAAAGCTTAGATTTTTTTTAATAGGTCAGAAAAGCCTATTAAAAATTGTCTAGTATAGTATAGCAGTCATTATCTGTGCCCAACCCACACTGTGCCCACTGCTCACCGATACACATCAACTAATAAGGGTTCACACCAAGTGTGTCGACCTGCTCATCTGCAGTTGGTTGGAGGTACCTGAGATCTAGGCTGCCTGCCGACCCCCACTCAGTCAGTCGATCCCTTACCGGGACATAAACGCCTCCAGCACCGCCACCTGTTCCTGGGGGAAGTAGTCCTGGCGCACGGCGTGTTCGATGGCGTGGAGGTGACCGGGCACCACGCGCACCGGCTTCACTTTGTCCTCGCTCTGACGGGGCAGCAGGCAGGAGAGGGCCGGAAAGGGGACGGGAAGAGGGGAAGGAAAGAGGGGTAGGGAAGGAAAGAGCATAAATAGGGGACGGGAGGGAAGCAAAAAAAGTAAAAGAGCAATGACAGAGTGAGTGTGAAAGCCGTAAATATGGGAGAAACAAAGAAATATAGCGTATGTACATAAAAGCAGTATAAGTATATAAAAAGCTACACAGAAAGCCAAATGGCCATGCCATAAGCATACCTTCAGAAGTCCCAGCAGTACTAACAGAGACGATACAAAGGCGTAGCCTTGGAACGAGGGATTGGTAAAAGCTTTCCTGAGAATGGCATCTTTAAAACATCGAGAACACACACAAATGAATAATAACACATACCATTAACGTCACTCAAGAGAATAAACAGAGTAAGGATACATTTATGCAAGCAAAACAGCAAAATCAACACACCAATGCTGTCCAGCACAGCTGTCTTGATGTCTTCGTCCTCCTCCTTGTATACAGACGAGATCTTAAGAAATGCTTCTGCCATTTTCCCAGCATCAGACACATCCACCTGGCACAGAGACCAAGCGAGGGAATGAAGCCAAGTAATGTGTTATGCACTCGTATACAAGAGAAAATGTATGTAAATATGCATTTTAACGACAGACACACCCCCCTCACCAAAAATGGTACAAACTTTATAAATAATGTTAGAATTAGAAATAAAGTGCCTCGAGTGAATTTGAGTTTCAATAAAAATGCAAAACATTTCTGTTATCAGGGCAACTGTCATGGTAATGAGCATTACATAAATGCTGAGTGTGTTGTCACTGTTTCTGTTTACCTGCTGTTCAATGAGCATGGCCCTCTTGGCCCCCAGTTTGAGAAGTTTGTCTGGGGAAGGGAAGCTGAGGAAGGAGGAGACGTCCGGGGGGCGGGGAGCTGACAAAGGAGTGGACACCTGAAAGGAACCAGGATGAAAACGGAGAATGATACCTTACTCTAACCTAGAGTAGGATCCAAAGATATGCAGACTATCATATTATCCATCTCAATTTCTAACCTGGGTCACACTGCTATCCTCTTGCTGGTCCTCTTCTTCTTCTTCTTCTTCGTCGTCTTCCTCTTCCTCCTCCTCCTCCTCTTCATCACCATCCTCTTCGTCATCATCCTCTTCATCCTCATCTTCTTCTGGCTCACCTTCGTCATCACTGCGGGGAGTAACATTCAGCGGGAGAGCACACATTAAACATGACAAGATCGCATTAGCATTGCGTTCCTTGTTTATTCATTCTAAACATTTATTAACTGACTTTTTAAAGGGCAAATAATGTAGACAATCACACATGTGTGTGCTTCTTTGTGTGAAGCACATTAAAGAGTATTTTAACAAAAAATTAATTATATTACATTTTTAAATCATTATTCCAAGGTGGCTCTTTCTTCCTCTCCAATTCACATGCCGTTTCCAGTGGTGAAAATGGTTTATGCCCATTGCTCACTAACAGTCATCAGCTGAGTTATGTTATTGGCTAGGGATAGTAACATTCTGCTGCTGTCATGGCTGCGGCCTGAGTAGCTGAGTCCGTGATTGGCCAATTAGATTGACTTGGATTTTCTACATCACAAATCGCTGCAATTCAGAACAGCTTGTAAAACAGGGTAGATGTGTGGACAGAGGTGAACTAGAGAATATGCACAAGGCTGAGACTTAACTTTTTCATGTTGTTGGCACAATCCCTCTGAGTGATAAACCAATGCTAGACAAAGAAATATTCCAAATCTTACATAAGGGTCCCTTTAAAGTAAATGGCACATAAGACCAAAATTCTCATGCACTAGGAACGTTGACAGAAAGCATAAAAGCAAACAAAAGGAGTAAAAATAAAACATAAGGCTGGTAAAATGAGGACATGTAGGCATGGGATTCCCGTTCCCATAATTCCAGTTCTTTACCTTAGGGATCCGAGCAAGTCTCCCATTTTCATGGAATCCATGGCCTCTTTCAGAGCCTCACAACCATCCTCACCCAGGCTGTTACCTTCATACACGGAAACAAAGACAAAGGTTAAACTAAGGAAATGAAATACTATAACTAAGATCAAAGAGGTAAACACAGGAAATGAAATACTATAACTAAGATCAAAGAGGTAAACTAAGGAAATGAAATACTATAACTAAGATCAAAGAGGTAAACTAAGGAAATTAAAAACTATAACTAAGATCTAACGAGATCTATAAATCAATGTGTATGAGCAATTACAAATGTAGCACTAAAATAAAGCAGTGTGATTGTTTACCGTTTAGGTCTAGCTTTTCTAAATGTTTTTTGCCCTGCACCGACTGCGCCACAATCAGCGCAGCTTCCTCTCCGATTTCCCCAAATGACAGATTTAGCTCCTGAACAATACACATTCAGTATTGCATGTCAGAATACATTTTTACATAGAAATACAAGTGTCACATGTAAAGAAAATACATTAAAAAGATGAAAAGATGTGTTGTCGTTTCTGGGACACTGCTTGTTACCCTGAGAATTGGCAGTCCCTCTTGTACAGTCTCTGCGATGGCGATAGCTCCTTCCGATCGTACCAGACAGTCCCCAAAGTTAATGACCTGGACGCTGCGTAAATGAGTCAGTGCCTGAAAGGGGCATGAATCAAAACGCAATGGTACCACTTTCAAATACAGTCTACATTATTCACAGGCTATATATAAAATGCTTATTTGCAGTGTAGTGTATTAGAGCACCGTGTAGCACATGTGTTTGAAATGGCTACTGATTTTCTGATATATTAATATTTCATTTTCATTTCATTTCGTTTTTAGCTCTTTTCTCGAGACTCAAAGCGCTTCAAACAAATTGGTCGCCAATTAATTACACAGAACGAACAACGAATGGACCGACAGCTATCAAACACAACACTCAGTCATTAAGACATGAAATGTCTGCGATGCCAACATTAACTGAATACTGCCTTGTGTAAAGCACATTGAATTGCCTTTGTGTATGAATTGTGCTCAACAAATACGTTTGATTTGACTACTCGGTACCTTGGCCATGGCAATAGCTCCCTTCTTGGTGAATGTGTTGTCGTTGAGGTTGAGGACTCGCAGGTCGGGGTTGTGTTGCATGGCTGTTGCCAGAGCTGTTACGCCGGGATGGTTGATGCCATTTTGGGGCATGTGCACTTCCTCCAGGCTGCCCATCAACTGTGGACACAAGTTTGGGATCCACATATCAGACACAAACGGACAGGTGGGACAACAAACTCTTTGTGACTGTGTCTCAAATATTTGGTCAATCCGTTATTAATATTACTTCTGACATGCTGCAAAAATATTTCCATGCATCGACCATTGTATTCATCAATAATGGTTGAGCAGCGATACAACACCTGTTACTATTTAGACATAAAACCATAGACGTAGTACCTGAAAGGCCTGGGCCAGGGCCGTGGCTCCATCGTTCTCCAGACGATTCCTGCCGGCAATGAACACTTTGAGCTTCAGGGGGTTGCCTTGGGAACTGGACTGTTTGTGGCACTCCGTCAACGCGGCAGCCAAGATCTGTGGGGCATCAGAACACCAAGCAACGGTCAGCTTAAAAACGACCAACAATAGCTTAGCCGAATCTCAATTACATAGCAAAAGGGTAAACAACTTAATAATAGGTGCTTAAAAACAAACTTGACATTCCCTTTTTATATAGTCCCATTGGTAATCCCCTATATCCAGGCCACTGAAAAACCCACACATATCCCAAGGACCCCCACCTTTCCTCCTCCAATGCCCATGCCGCAGTTGTTGAGTTTCAGTTCCTGCAGCGTGTGACAGGCGGTGCTCTTGAGAAGCTTCTCAATGCCCTTCACCCCGTCAGGTCCAAAGGCGTTGTCACTAAGGTCCAGAACTTTCAACTGGGCTCCCGCCATCACCAGAGCTTCGCCCAGGGAGTTCTAGAACACAAAGAGTTGTGATGTATCGACGGGTCGGTAAATGAAAGCAATACCTACTTAACAATAACACTTTTGGCAAGCTGAAATAACTCACCAGCGCAGGAGGGATCTCTGAACGTAGGCGACCTGTGAACATGTCACTCCAGTAACAACACTGACAATGAAGAGAGAGAGAGAGAGAGAGAGAGAGAGAGAGAGGTGGATAAATGTTTACTGAAGTAAAACATTGACATGATGTTTTTGTTTATTCAATTATGCATTCTATAAATAAAAAATCCCTAGTCAGTAGACACACTGGGTTAAGCCAATGTGTCAATTTATCCATTGGCTGTTACCAGATTGGCATAGGTGCATACCTTGAATTCTTTCTTGGTCTCCAAAGCTTTGGCGATAGCTTGTGCTGCCTCTACTCCTATAGTGTTCCCCTCCAACCTCAAGGCCTGCAAACCTTTGAAGTCCTTGATTTCCTTCACTATCTCTTCCACTGAGAGTGATGGAGGGAATAAGCTCTTTTAAAATGTGGTGCAAGTGTGTGTTCAAATTGTATTTGTTTTCTGTTACAAAAAGCTTTGACATTAATTTGTCCAGCAAATAAATGCCAGTCACGAGCATGCCTCAATGAGGAGGATGGGTTGAGATAACTCACCCGACTGTGCATTGTCCAGTTTTCTTCCTTGGCCCTTGTAGCTCAACTCTCCCTCCACAACTTGAGTTTTGGCCAGGGAGTCGGCCAGCTGGGCAACAACGTCGGACGCCATTGGGATAGCTGAGATAAAGCCAATACACAAACACAACAGTTTACGTCGCAAAATAACACAATATCTACCCTACACGAGCAATTATAACATTCAAATGACAGCTGAGAAAACCATATTTTGTGTAGAGTGACTGAACCAAACCAACCCAAACCTCACTCGTCGTTTGGCTTAACAAGTCACTACAGATTTTGATTAACATGATTTTTGTGTAAATCCATTTTTTATGCATTGTTTTACAGTCAGAACAAAGGCCAGCTAAGTTACCGCGTTACAATCATATTTAGTTGGCAGTGAGTGTTTTATTTCTTCCCTAAGATGAGCTAACGTAAAGTCACATTTACTTGCGTTAGCTAGCTACATAAACACAAAACAGGGCAAGTAGCTGCAGTGCTATCATGAACGGTACGGTAGGCTGCAAACCGTTGAAAAATATTCTAGCCTTGTTATGGTACTACTAGATGGCTTGCAAATGTACCAATCTCTAAACTGGCGACATGTTGGTTGCAAGCTGGCCAAGTTAGCTACTAGCACAACGCTACTGACTGAGGTTGTAGTTCGTTGTTTATTATTATGTACGTTAGCTTGCTAGTTGCGTTAGCTAATGTGTGACACTGACAGGCGCTGCTAAGCAGACCATTGTAGCTTGTCTAATTCCGTTAGACAGAGTTAGCTTAATCAGTTATTTTCTGAAAGACAATTCTTGCTTACCCAGGATAACGATCTGTGAAACGTTAGCGTGGCTAGGCCTGTTCAGAGCAAGTTATGTGTTTGACTCACAATCCCGCTCGCTTGAGCAGGGAGCTGAAGACATTTTGTGCTGAGATTCAAGGGATTTGTAGTTCATGACGTTTTGATCTGTTCCACGACCTGGGGAAGCAACTAAGGACTCGGGTGCTTTTGGTAAAATAAAATCTATAATAAATATCAAAATAATATCAAATACCATTTTTCCTAAAATACAATACGTGTAGCTAGACTTATTTTGATGAAATAAGTTGATTTATTTGAATTGGCACTCTTTAGGACCTGGGTTGGGTCACGGTGCATGCTGTGTGGGGCCAAAAGAGGGAGGGAACCTTCACGACGATACTGAAATGAAACTTAGTTCTCCCACCATCTAAATTTGCCTGGAACATTAGAAATGTGCCTTTTATTTTTGCATTAGTGTATAACATGCTTGATTGACGCTTACGTTATCAGATATTCCATCAGGGCACAACATGCTATCGTAATTTAACGTGAATTTGATGAATGCTCGTACCAGGTGGGTGCTAATCGTGTGTTGATAAATCGTTCATGCTAAATTCCTTCTTGTTCGTATACCAATAACATTTGGAAAAAACATGCTCACATCGCGGTCATGTTTTGAGCATGTTATGCCAGCCAGCTGTTAGACACTGATGTCATGTTTTGAAGCTATTATTAGTTGAAAACTGAATGCAAAAAACTTGAAGAACGTTAACAAACTTCAGGTATTTTGTGTTCGTTTCGTTGACCATTTCAATTAACGAACTGTCAGTTAAAAAAAACCTGAAACATCAATCAATCTGGAGTCAGCAGTACAATGTCATATCTTGCAACTAAACAACGTTAACCCTGGCCCCAGTCACTATTTTACAGCTGACCAATATTTGTATTTGATCTCCAGTAAGCCGCAATGGACCCAGCGAGACAAAAACGCAAGGATGACATAGAAAATGCTCTGGGCTTTATACAGTGAGTAGTAAACACACTAAATGTTAAAATCTGTTTGACGTTTTACCTTTATTTGTGTCAGTCTATAGTCCAAAACATGGTATATGCGTTTTGTATTCATAGAAAATGTAAGAAAGTCCGAATTGGTATCGTTAGACACATAATAGTATTAGACAGACGTAGTTTTTTCTTAATTGTGGATATTGGCTAGACATACATACCAACACACATACATACTTATCTAGAAACACAAAAGCCACATGCCTTTCATTGTCCGTGCATCAGATTTTAGTGGTGCCATCATTTGAGTCCATAATGGGCTTATGATCTTTATTTTGTGGTCTAGGTCATCACTTCCTCATCCAGATCCCCAGGGCTATGAGGTAAGGTTAAGCCCAGGTCATGCTATGCCACGAATTTCCCTTTCCCTTAGCTTACCCCTAGCTTGTTACCTTTTTACAGTGTCCTGGCTTTTACTCTAGTTCCTAACAATACTTCTCTATGACAAACGTTGGCCCCAAGGTCACAGTGTTCTTTCCAACAAATGCCACGTTTTACTCGTTATCCTTCTTCTAGTTCGTTTTTAACCCATCCCTTTCTTTATCATTGTCTATGTATCTTTCTTTATCTAGTTTCTATTACTTGCTTTATCTTCAAGACATTCTATTTTTTTATACAACATCTTTCAGATTCGGTTCCTGTGACATCAATATTTCATTTTGTAGCAGAATGAAAAAAAATTAACACATTTGTTTGTTTCTTCTCAGGAGTTTCTGACCCAGTTGGTGAACAATCTTCTAGAAGAGGGGGGCGTCTCTTTCAAAGATGGGGACTGTGACAAGGCCATTAAAGATTATACTGAAGGAGTGAACGTAGTACACTATGCCCAGACAGAAGAGTTGGACCTACCTAAGTCTCTCCTAGAGAGCTTGTATGTTAACCGAGCCACTGTCTATCACTCTATGGTGAGAAGCGGAATATTTCAATTTTGTAAACTCATACAGTTTTTGAGGATAACTTGATGTGTTTAAAATATCCTCGCCTGTAGAATTTCTTGTTTTCTGTATTTGATTGGCTAATATCTGTTTTCCTTTTGTCTTTATTTTTCTTTTTGTCTGTCTTATTTCTTTCGTTCTTTCTTTTACGGTTTTATCTTTTTATTTGTTTTTTAAAGACAGAGTATGGGCTTGGTGTGCAAGATTGTGACAATGCCATGGCTGTATGCAAGGGCAGCCATAAAGCATTATATAGAAAAGCACTTTGTCTGAAGGAGATGGGACTTTACAGAGAGGCCTACCACTGCACTACGGAGGCACCACTTGTAAGTAACACTTTTCAATGTCCAGTGTAAAGATTCTGGATAAAAATACTGGGTTTTTGACTGGCCTTAGATCCTCTCCATCTTTCCTCTTTGACACTGTGGCCTGGCTGGATTCCTTGTCTTCATGCTTTGTGATTCACCGTTTGTGCAATGCTTTCTTCCTGTCTGACTAAGTTAATAAAAAGAATTCACATGAAGGATAGCCTGTTGCTTTTCCTTTAGTATAATAACTTAACCCTGGCAATACATGCAGTAGCTTGAGTAGTTTATTACAAATAAGTCAGTTTTAGTTACGTGAAAGGGTTTTTGTTCCAATAGCCATATTGTGCATACCTGTATAAGTGATATAGATCATTGTGCTGTTTTTGCCTGTGTGTTTTAACTCCTCATAGGACCAGCAAATGAATGATCTGGCAAAGGAGCTGGCTGGCTTACTGGGGATGAGAAACCGCAAACCCTACACCGGTTCACAATCAAAGGTACGTTTAAAAAACAAAAAAGTTTGGTTTGCGCATTAAACATTAAAACATTAGAACATTAAAAAAAAAAACATCTACACACAATCAGATTATGAAAAACAATTGGATGAAATATTCACACTATGCTTTTGCATTCCTATAATGTCTGTTGCTGATGAGTTGAAGTTGTATTTGTATTTATTTTGTAATTCTCAGGACATGGCAAATTCTGGAGGTGCTCGTCAAAGTCCTGGAATGAGTGTAACTGAAAGCATACATCCTCATACAGCACAAGTAACTACAGAAAATTCCATTGACTTACCTATCCTAGTCAGATTGAATACAGCAAAAGTGTATCTATAACATTTTACCTGGAGTTTAGTGTATTGATGGCTTTTAAAACTGCTCTATTTTTTCCCCCCGATCCTTTTTTTTCAGGAGACTTCTCGGAGTGCTGATTTAGAAAATGTAAAACATTTTATGGGTGACATCCCTCCAGGTACTTTCTCTTGACTCTATCTTTTAACTGATTTAATTACAGTTTTTTAAATGCTTTAATGACAGTCTTGCAAGTGTTTTTACAACATACACCATCTTCTTGTGTTAGGTGTTATTCATCACAACACTTCTTTAGCAGTTGTTTAAAGCTGATATCTATTGAGTTCTCTCAGAGTAGGAAATACGTATTTGAAGACCCTTTGGCATATCTAAATACAGGAAGAGAAATCAACACTTTTACCTGATAAATACTGTTCTCTAACAATTCTGTTCACTTCTGTCCTAGTTGTTTTCAGCGGCATGCCATCGTTGTCCTCTTTACCAGTCAGTATAGAGTCCTTTACTTTGCCTCCATATGCCTCCTATGGCCCTACAATGCACCTGCCCGGCAACCAGGCATCAGGACCCTCTGGGTTGTCCTTCTCAGTGCCTGACTCAGACCCCCAAGACTCTGAGCTGATCGGAGACGATCTAGACAGCCTGTTGGACTGCTTCCCCAATGAGCCAGAAGCCACTTTGGTGTGTGTGTGTGTGTGTGTCTGCCGGCACATGATTTTACATTTTTGTGGCACATGTGCAAATCTGTTGCAGTGACCATAAGTTGTAGATTTAGATTTTGCACCTGAGGATTACTGCGTCTTGCTCACTTATTTTTTTTTCTTCTCTCTCGCTCTCTCTCCATCCTCCTGTATGTTCCAGACCCACATTCAGACTGTGTTTCCCGTAGAGTCCTCCACAGCCACTTTTAAACCCATCCAGTTCCCCACCACCCTCCCAGCCCCTTCGCCTCAACTACCCCCTGCATTCTTTATCCCAGCGGTCAGCCAGGGCAACACCCGGAAAAACCTCCCTGACCTGGGGGGTGGAGATGCCACTACCTTCTCTTCTAAAAAAACAGCGACATCGCCGCTGGACGCTCTCGATCCCCTGGGGTCTTTAGACAGCCTGGATGACTTGGATCTCTTCCCAGATAGCGGAGAAGGCATAGACGCCTCTGATATGACGCTGGATAAAGAGTTGGATTCCCTCGCTCCCTTTGAGTACCTTCACGTCACAGGCACATTGGATCCGAGAGCAGGCACCACGCGAGGGAAAACTGACAAGACAGCGTTTGAAACGTTGAATCTAAACAACTTGCTAGGCGATCCCCTTAGTTTTATGAAGACCATGGGCATACTCACCGGCTCCGTTGCTGGTGGGGCTGCTGCCGCTTTCTCCGGCGCAGGTTTAAATGACCTGGATTCACTTGATTCCCTGGATGATCTTGGTGCCCTCCCTCTGCTGAAAGGGGCGACAGCGGCTGTGCCGATAGTGAAGGTCGGAGGAGAGGGGCTGGACTCCTTGTCTGACTTTACACCGCCCGGTGAGTAGGCTGGTAGTGTAAAAACCAAAGAAAACGCTATATTTAATACAATTGTACTTTTATTTCATACTATATGGTGCGTTGTGTATAACTTGCTTTATTTGCTTCCCCCTGAATTTGATTCCAATAACACTTATTATGCAGATAGCCGGGGTCTGTAGTGAACAATGTTCAGGACTTTATGATTCAACGGGGAAGAGACGTAACGAATAGTTGCCCACTTGTAACGTTTGTAAAATGGGGCTTTGTTTTCATTTCATCATTTTATTTGTTTTAAACACATGCAAGTGCCCTGATAAACGAGTTTTCCCACTTTTCTACTTTTTTTTTATCAACAGGTCAGAAATCCTTTGCAGTAGCTCCCTCTGCTGGACGCGCAGCAAAGCCAAGTAATCACATAGTAAGTTATTGCTGCTTAATTCTCTTACGTTCAAAATGAATACATTTGACTGGAACATATTCTGTGCCTCTCATACCATGATAAAATATTTAATAACTGAAATCATCAATTATATACGGTTTGCGTTTCCATGGTGACTTAGGACAAAAACGGCGTGTTGCCGGCGTCTGTCCCCTCCAAACTGTACGAACAC